>JAMPIV010000993.1:0-487484 GCA_024509875.1 Oreohelix idahoensis
TTTTGTATTGTTAATTCAGGGTGTTGTTGTCGGGCTACGGTAGGAATTTACTTCCCCCCCATGATGGATTGCTTTATTCTGAATATAATTATTTTTCCAACCCCGGGAATTTTTAAACAAACCCGGGACACAAGTCAAGCGGGTTACGGGCTGTGCAGTTTTAAAATGTAAGTTATATTACAAAAGGTAACAAATCATTATATGTTTGTGGTTTATTTAATTTTTTGTTTTGGCTATTTTAATCATATAACAACTTGTGCACACCGCGTCTTGTTTGTAGTTAGCACTTTTTTTCTCTATATTGTTCTGTAGATTCATATATCAATGGTAATTAATAAGGCCATATGACAATTTTACCCCCCTAAAATAAAAATAAGTAACAAAAATTTTAAATAAAAAAAAGGATGCTTTAATGGTAGTTTTCTCTTCATCCACACCCTTCACCCCCCCAACCAATCATATGAATTTATATTTTTGTTTACATGTTCCCTATTTAGTTATTTACCTCTAAGTTGTCTTTTTATTTGTATGTTGGGTTGTGTTTGTGGTTTGTGGTTATTTAGGGAATGAGGGCTTTCTTGGCTGTTCTTGTATATTGTGGTTTTTATTTTTTTAAAATTGTAACATATTTTTTTGGAACCATTTTTGAGATAATATTAATTATACAGGCGGAAAAAGAGTTGTATAAAAAGAAGAAAAAAGATTAATCTTTGATCCTTTTATCATATGTTGGGGGGTTGGAGTGGGGGAGGGTTGGGATGGATTGGGTGGGGTGTGGGCTGTGGTGGTGGGGCTGATTGATTGGACAGGGATAGGTGAATCTGGTTTCGTTTAGGGTGGGGGGGGAGTTTTTAATAAAAAAATCAAATGATAAGCTTTTAAACTCAATATTCTACACTTAAACCACATAAAACCACAACTTTCACGATGTCCACTAATACCAATTACAACCACATTCCCTATCCCCCAGAAAAAAATTAAAAATTTGTGTGTTGGGTGTTGTTTTGGTTTGGTTTGTGTCCTGTTGGTATTAGTTGTTTGCCCTCACAATTCCTCCCCCATGTTGTTTGGAAAAACCACGACACCCAAGCCCCTAGCAAACGAACACCCAAAACCAGTTACACAAACACGGTGGACAGGTTATGTATATTAGGCATACCCCCCAGACGTTTGCCCAAACCAAACTCAATGGGCCCCATAAGCCGCTCAAACTCGGAGTTTGCCCGATCGATAAATAGAATTGGTGCACGACATGAGCACTAACTGAACAAAGTACACACATACAACAAAACAAAATACACATAACACTATGACCTCATTCAACAAGCCAGAAGTAGAGAATAATAAGTCAATCAAACTACCATCATCTTTCATGTCGAAGCTCACCACCACATCCCAGCTTACTTCCCAAACAAAGTTACAAGATAATTCATGTACAAATGTCAAACAATGTTATGCACAACGTAACAGACAAAGAACCCCGGAGTTCTGTGAATGAAGACATTTTATATAAACTACTAGAGGCTTCTGATTTTATTCACAACCGCCCTAGGGATGACTACTAGGAGCAATCGAACAAACCAATTTTAAACAAAGTGACATGCGTTTATATGGGGGGTGCATGACACTCGCAAAAGATAGTACAATCAACACTGCATTTGAAAGAAGGTCTATGGGAAAGCATGGGCTAGGGGAGTAAATGACATGAATAATGGAGAGCTATTCGCAAAAAACTTCTGTGCTTCCATATCAACTGGCTATTAGGAGGAAGTATGTGTTTCCACCATAAGAGAATACAACAAGGCAAAAAACATGGATAACACAAGGGACCATAGAGAACAGAAAATTCAGATTGATTCATATCATGCATAAAAACAAGAAGTTTAGATCATCATTGCAGGATGTAAAGGTATATAGAGGAGCAGATGTGGCATCAGATCACCATCTTCTGATAGCCAAGGTAAAAAATGAAACTAAACTCGAGAATATTGCAAACAATGCAAAAGTAAATTATAGACAACAGGTTTAATGTAAGCGACAGCCTAAGAAATTCAAGAAACAAGAGAACAAATCTTGCGGTCACAGTATCCAACAAATTCCCAAGTGCTCAACACCCTGGAAAGATCGAAGGTAGAGAATAGCTACAGAATGGGGGGGCACTCAATTGGCAGCAGGTCACATAAAAACAGTATGGCAAGGGAGGACATGTGAAGGAAATACTGGGGAAAAGGGAGAAGAAAGGGACTCTCAACAAAAAAGCATGGATAACAACAGGAAAAACCATCAATAAGATAAAAGGACACAAAAAAAAACAAGAAAAGCAGTAGTTAAAACACAAGCAAGAACCTAGAAGCTCGCCAAAAGCCAAGGACACTCAGTTGCAAAAGTGTACACAGAAGCAAACTAAAAAGAAGTAAAAAAAAGTATCAAATGTGAGACAAGAGGAAGTATATTGAGGAGTCTGGTGGCAAGAGAGGCAGAAGATGCTGCAGCCAAAGGAATTATGAGAGAACTGTATAGCAGCACAAAGAGCAAGCTAACAGGGAAATACTCCCGTTAAAAATAGCAAACCAAACTCTTGCCTCACATCCCATAAAAGACAAAGAATGGGAAAACTGCTCAGCAAATATACAATGAAGCAAAATGAATGAGGTGGACATGCGACCCAGAACATTTTTGGGGACCTTCATTCAATAGACCAGCTCCACAAAACCGCCGGACATCCAAGCAGCCAGCAGTAGCGAAGAAGCGCTACCCATTAACGAGTGTGAAACCCAAGGGGACCAACGAAGGAGAAGACCCCTCTCCCGCCGTAATAAAGCCATAAAAGCTTCTAAGAGATGGAAAAGGCGTCTAGGACCTGATGGTATTCCTGCAGCAAGAGGCCATCAATCAGCAGATATACGAACGTTCCGGAAACGGCTACAGAGATGTTATATACATTACTTGGTAAAGTCTGGGGGATAAAATGAAGAGATCTTACCACAGCAGAATGAATGGAAGGAAGGATATTCTGGTTTAAGTTGGCCAGCCTAAGAAGGGAAAATTTACATTAGAATGCACCAAATTATAGAGGAATAATGTTACTATCAGTGCCAGGAAAAGTATTAAACAGGATTATCCCTTGAGAGATTAAAAGAGTCCATAGACAAGAAACTGAGAGATGAACAAGCAGGTTTTCGACAAAACAGATCATGTACAGACCAGATAGCCACTTTGAGAATAATAGTTGAACAAAGTCTGGAATGGAATTCACCACTATACATCGGATTTGTGGACTACGAAAAGGCATTTTGACAGTGTAGTGTAGGACAGAGAATCACTTTGGAAATTGAGTGATTTGAGGCATTTTGGAGTTCCCCTGAAGATCATTAATTTAATAAAGAAAACATATGAAGACATGACATGCAGAGTTCTTCACGAAGGACAGCTTACAGAACCGTTTGGGATAAGAACAGGAGTGCGACAGGGATGCCTCTTGTCTCACATTTCTTTTCTTGCTAGGGCAATTAGATTGGGTTATGAGAATCATCGACATAAACACACAAACAGAAATGGAATCCAGTGGACTCTGACTAAGCAGTTGGATGATCTGGATTTTGCTGATGACTTGGCTCTTCTGTCCCATAACCGTAAATCAGATGCAGGACAAATTGAAAACACTCGATGAGAGGTCACAGCAATTGGGTCTGAAAATACACAGTCATGGGAAAAGACAAAAAAATAATGAGATTTATAAATGCAGGTAATGATAACAGGGTTGAACTTGAGAAGAAACACCAATACAAGATGTAGAATCATACACATATCTTGGCAGTAATATAGACAAAGTTGGAGGGACAGACAGCGATATCAAAATGAAAGAATACAAAAGGCAAGAGGACAACTGCTTTCATTGCCATTGGGAAATATATGGTGAGATCAAGAGAAATCGGATCCAACACGAAAATAAGAATTGTCAACTCAAATGTGTAGTCAGTCCTATTGTATGGCTCTGAGACATGGAGAACAACAAAGACAACAACCAAAAAGCTACAGACTTTTCATAAATTGGGTGTACTGAGTGGTGATACGTACGAAGCGGGGGACTTTTAGATAATGGGTATTGATGACCAAGGCTCAGATGATCATAGCGAACACTGTCGCAGCGTTAAGTTCGGCAGGCGAATTGGCTGCTACAACCATTAAGTCTGAAACTTAACGACAAGGTCATTGCCCCCATACGGTAGTGGGTAACACTAATGCTTGAACGTACGAACTGAGTCGATGGCGCAAAATGGATAATGACCACACGGTGGATAATAGTTGTTGTGAACATATAGGCGCTTGATAACATTACAAGGGCGAAGTTCCTTGTTCTGGAAAACCCACGCGGGCTAAGAGAGGCAGAGGTTAAGAGACCAAGAAGTACATGTGAGTATGAAGATGGAAGCTGCTATGAAACATCAGACCTTGAACAATGATGGAGGAGTAACGTGGAAAAGATACTTGAGAGGATGGCTCTTTCTGGGACACCCTGGACTTGGAACACGATGTGTTTGTTGAAAGGCCTATAGACTCCTTTGGGAGGTGGAGGGTTATGAATGAAGAATCATAAGCACAGCTTTAACAATTGTTTGTATAGACGAGTTCTATGAAAAAATTTCTAACAAACCTAGACACTGTGACAGAATGGGGTTAACCCCCCCTCCCACTTGGCCTGCGGTAATCCTGGTGGAGAGTATTATATATAGTGATATCACGTGAACCCCCCCCGGGCGTCCCACCCAGCTGAGGGAACTGGGGGGGGGGTCGTACAACCCCTGGCCCCCTTCACTTCCTGCCACCCCTTAAAACAGTTCACTGGGCTCCCACACAACCTACACCCCCCTCCCCCCACTACACCCAACAACAGCCATTACAATACTACTCCTAACCGGGGGGAATATACAATTCAAATCAACATACCACCAATCAGTAAAGCATTCATGTTAGGGGGTGCATACCATACCTAATGACTTTGACAATAACAGTGGGGCTATGTGTGCAGAACCCGATTTTGCAGGAGACTGTCACCCTCACCACCAAATATATCCACTGTATGCATATCCCATATACGGGGATAATCTTCGCTGACTATATCCACGTGAGACTATCGAGGTCTCTAACCTGTCCCAACGCTAACACCTTCAACTTAGTCACCCCAGTCATCCTCAGTGATCAAAGCATTACGAAGCCTTCTAGGCTAGCATGAGATCTCTCTAGCTAAATCCGCTGCGAAGTTACTCGCTGGGGTACACCCTAGAAATCCTGTCATATCCGAAGCGCGTCAGACTAGCACATATGACCCTACACGTTAGCATCTAGTTCTCTCTATCAGGCAGGCTGATCGATGCAAGTCTTGTACGTGTAAACTTATATGTTAAGGTGGGTACCCTTACACTAAATACCAACTGTTAGTACTATGGTTTATCCTCTCAGAGCCGATCCCATTATATCACAGGGGGTATGTCTGATGCGTACAGATTACCTTATGTGTAGTGTCATGGGGGGGGTATGGTATTGGAAGTAAACCGTGGGGGTGTAATTGTAATTACCACTAACCTGTAACCCCTTGTAGACACCCCCCCCACTATCTCCTTAAGTAAATTATCAACAAATCGATTTCCTACAAATTTAATAATGCGCAACAAACTACCTCTTTGTATTTAAGTTTGTGTGTAGTTCAACACAAACCCTATGTACTGATGTAGGGGACCCACACGTTCGACACACACACTACATATCTACAAATCCCCCAATATCCCCCCCCCCCCCACCCCCCCCCCCCCCCCCCCCCCCCCCAATCATGTGAGCGTGATATATAGGATTAGTTTACCCCCACAGTATGTACTGGGGGGGTGGTCAGAGTGAGTGTATTTGTTATAACATTCGACCTATACCGTGGTAGTGTGATGTCTGCTGTGTTTGAGGACGCTCCCTGGACACGTTGTTATGTGAACCATATCTGTTAGTGCTGGGTATTTTATATATAAATGTTGTTATTGGTTATAGGTAGATGGTTGGATTGAGACGGATTGTATCTACTGAGAGTGAGTGGGGATGTGAGGGTGGGTGTATAATATTAAGATTGTTTAGGTAGGGTTTGGGTTGAGTTTTTTTTGATTGAGAGTTGAGAGGAGTGTTGAGACAATGAGTTATATAGGTGGGAGGGGGTATAGTCTCTATGTGTGTTCTATGAGAGAATGGTGTTTACCCGGGTCTATAATATAACATATATATCAGGTTATTTTTTGTTGATATGGTGGACATATATGCTAAGATAGAGAGTGTAGTAAATAAAAAGTTTAAGAGTCTTAGGGGTGAGATGAGGGTCTAGTGAGTCCTATGTCTGTTGAGGTCCTTTTAGAGAGGTAATGGTGAGGGGTGGGAGTGGTGGAGGGGTGTTGAGATCATGAGATGTATATAGTGGGGGTATTGGTGGTGTTATCCTTTGATCCTTGGCTTTTTATCTTTGGTTGAGTGAGTGTGAGATTTTATTGTACTGAGTTTTTTTTTGTTAAACTGGCCTTGAGGGTGACAAGAAATAGATACTGTGAGTAATATATTGTGGGTGAAAGTCATTGTATTTTATGAGATTACTCAGTGTTATTTCTTTTTTTGATGATATTTTATGTTGGGGGTGATAGGGTTAAATATAATTGTTATATGATCAGGGATATAATTAATATCTAATCTTGTGACCTTAATCAGAGCGGTGCGTCACCAGCTTTCGTAAGAGGTAACTGATTGGTCAGTTGTAATCCACTTGTGTGGGTAGTTTTTCCCACGATGTGCGCTAAAAATGTTGTCATTGTTTGTTGCGTGCATTTAAAAAAAAAAAAAAAAAAAAAAATTGGTAATGTATTTTTTTCAACCTAGACTGGTCTGACTCCTCTAAGTCTGTTGTAGGAAGATAGGCTTGAGAAAACGAGAGAAGAATATATCTCCTGAGTTATCTCCTGGACAGCCTTATTGATCCTACCAAAAACACTCGTGGAATAAATCTAAAATTCTGCTAAAATCTCTAACGAACTTTTCCCTTCAACTGTTTGACTAACACTTTATTTCTATATCGTAATCAGAATGGTGAAAACCCACAAACCCCCAAGTCTTTAATTCCCCCCCCTAATCAAAAAATCTAAAACGAACACTTTGCCCATTTTGATCCATGGCCTTTACAAAATTCTTTATTAGGCCAAGTTTGATGGGTGAGGAGGAGCAAGAATCTTATTGGGAAATTAGTGGATATTTATAAAGTGGGTTCGTTAAAGTACATTCTTTTTCCCCTGGTTCAAGTGATTGTCCTTGGGGCCTATTCCTTTTTTATTTATTTTTTGTAGTGGGAAGTCCTGTGCACGGCTTGTCCCAATCGAGGAAACAGCAAAACTTTGTGCTAATATTTATATAAATGATCATAAGAAACATAACACCAAATATAAAGGTATGTTATAAAAAGCCACTCGTAGGAATAATATAGAAATTTAAACATAGACATAACTAGAAAAACATAACAGACTTGGAGTTTGGCTTTCCCCAGGATTTTTGTCCCTGGACTTACGTGCGACAACCTATGACCTTAGCTATGCAGAGAATACACTTCCTCCCGGCCATCTACGCATTCCCCTAAAACTTTGGGTAACCCTGCTGTAGCCCCTTCTAGAGGCATTGTCCTCAGGTCTACCACAATTCTGCCATACTTATTACTTGTCTTTGTTGTTGTGGGTTGTAATCAGTTGTTTCTATGTTGTTGTTCGTTGCGTTATGGTGGTCTGCTTACCCGGTGAATATAATTTGATTGGTACATCAGGGTTTCCAAATTTCTTGGGGAATGAAGTGAAGAAAAGTGGGCCCCGAGATCGTGGGCGTTCTTTAAACTGTTCCATTTTTAGTTTAATGAAAAAAAAAAAACAAAAAAAAAAACAAACACAAAAAACAAAAACATTTACTGTCTTTATGAGTTGTTTGCATGGTAGTGCTGACACATCAGACCCCTATTAGCCCATCGCTTGCAATGATGGTTTTTTCTGTCATTTTTGATATATGGATGCAGATCTTTTTATTAACCGTGCACTACACAGTACACATGCACATTCTCTTCTAGTCGATTCCCATTTGCTTGCTGTCTGGACCCCATCAGCTCTGCTTTTATTTTTGTGGCATTCAGGAATTCTTCTCTACGTAAAGAGTCATTTCAATTTTCCACTACTGGGTATTTTATGTGGTGTGCGTCTTCTGACTTTAGCGCTAACAGTACAATACGGGATTACCATTGTGGAATGTAGATGTATTTAACAAGGGTGATGCCGGGATAATCATGAGCTTCTATATCTCTTCCATCATCCAGGAAAAATGGTGTTCTTTTTATTCAACACACGTTGTGTTGATTTTGTTGGTCCCGGACAACCTTGTGTTTGGCAAGTACTTTTTCCCCCTAGCGGGCCCCTGCCGCCATTAGCCTATGGTGAAACTAATTGCGATAAGTGTGGTCCGTCCCATGGTCTGTCTTAAACATATACAACCGTTGCACCACCCCCCATAGTCCCCCCCACATTTGTATTGATGTACCCCTGCCCAACACATTAACCACATCCCAAAACCTCATGTATTTATCCCCCGTTTAATCCTCCCACCCTTTGAACTGCCCCCCCCACCACCACCTTCCCACTAACTTCGGGTCCATATTTGCCTTACCAACACCCTGGTCCATCTCGTATTTCGTAATGCCCTTGTTATTTGACCACACTCCCATAATTTTATTAGTAGGTGATGTGTGGTGGGGGTGTAATCTTACCTTTATTGTTACCCCCCCCCCCCCACCACCCCCACAAACCAAACCACACCAACACTATTAATAACCCCACACTACCCCTATAGATCCCCTCAACCACACAACACCCCAAACCCAAAGTCCAAACCCACCGACTGTTCACTACCACACACTTTAACTCTTTACACCACCTACCCCCTCTAGCAAATCTACTCAACCCAACCACCAACCCATAAAAAAATCCCATATAACTCTCCAACAATCAACTACCCCCACCAGACCAATGCTATCCCTATTCCGTCTCATATCCCTTCAACATTGGCCAACTCATTCCATACTCAACGTTCATATTAAAATTTTACGCTCTAAATTATCCCTAGGGGGCAACATACACACCACCTAATGCCCATTGCTATAAAACATACCGATTGTAAATCTCCTCATTACATATACTAATCAATGAAAAATTACAAGCTACCAGCCTACTGATCCCATACCCGGATCATGGAAAACAGAGATACTTTCTGCTCTTCTCACACATTAGTTTCTTTTTGCAGTGTCGATCTTAGCATCGTCAAAAACTTAGTACAACTTCAACTTCCAACCCTCAGCTTTCTCCTATTGTACTCGGTTCAATCATTTTGGCTGTTGTCACAATGTAATATGGTGTACACAAGGGATTACCCGCTATCAAACTGGAATATCTAACTCATGTCTACAATACTATAAAAATATTCGCCCACTACTGTTAAACAATGTTAATCCAAAATCCCACACACCACAATCTTAAACAAAACACACCAATAATATACACCAACAAAACAATCTGAAAAATTCACAATAATTCTGTGATTTCAACACCACCTTCCCTTCATAAACCTTACGGCAGTTAAAACCTCATTAACTTTTTCTTCATTTTTCAATCCAATCGCTTAATAATTAACAAAAAAAAAACCACATACCCCACACTAACCATCATAATACAATTAACTATACACCCCATATAACACCCAATAATTGTAAAACTGAAGTTTTCACAACCCCCTCACAAACAAAAAAAAAAATATAATAATATCTCTCTGCACGCCACATAAATTAATTATCACATTCCCCTTCCGTTAGGTACAGTGGCGATCTTAAACTCTACCAGGGGTACCAACCCACATACAAAATCACAAACTGGCACACATCCCACCAACTCTTAGTCATGATACCATCTTTAAAAAAGACCTCCCCTAACCACTATTTGACACCCTAACCTGAAATGCTGACCACGGTGTTCCCCTTTTACCACATCACTGGTAAAGCTCACTATCATAAAACCCCCTCAAAACATCAACCCTCCATATACACAGATAAACATCCCCCAAACCTCCACCCCTTAATGCCCCCAAGGTTCACCATGGGTCTAGATTCGTGTTACAGGTTACATTACTTTTAAAACCCAATTAATACCCCCCCCACAACCACCCCACGTCTGGTGTAAATCATTAATCTTGTGCTGGGGGACTACCACTTTCACCAAAACAGCGTATTACCATAAGTTTTTTTACTAGAAACACCCAATAAACCCACCCAACTACTCCATCCATCCGCACTCTGAAGGGGTGGGTTTACCAACATAATCATGTTCAAACTACTCCTCATCGCTCAAATAAAACCTAACATAACAATCACCCTTACGGTTCCCGAGCTAACCCACATCGAACTTCCCAACTCAACGGCCATCCATAACGGTGGGGACGGGAATAACTGCAAAAACCCTACCCCTTAACCAACAAAAATCCACAACCTGCTCAGCCCCAAATACTGTCACTCTGTCCCATGGACACCCCTTATAACCAATGGGGACCCCCAAAATGGATCTTCTTTAAACCACAACCTCTAATAAATATAAACTCTAAAAATCCATTACACCATATACCTTATAATCAAGGGTGTCACACACATAACCATAATGGGGGAAAAATACAATAATAAACGCCAGGAAATCTACAACATAACCCCTCCCTCATGGTACTAACTATCCCACATTTAACAAAAAAATATCCTCCCAATACTACATAGATCATACCCCTTCTTCTACAACTCGGACCAACTCAAGCAACCCTCCACCTACGGATTTTCCATCCAACCACCTTCATCACCGTGTTGTTGAATTTTTGATCAATATTTATCCAATTAAATCATAACACACAAACGTGGGCGGGAAATTTTTTAGTTCGAATTTTCAATGGGGCTCTGAAACACTTACCCTAAAATGGACCCCATATCATAAAGATATAACAGATCACATGGACAGTGAAACGATAGGGGCTTCAAAATCTTCCGGGATTCGAATTATGAGCGCCTGGATCTATATAAATTGATTTTCATTGGGTAAAAAAATGCTCAACATAATGACCATCTGTTGATATTGCCTACTCCCAAAGGGGATCGGGAACTTGTTGGGGTAAACTTCGTACCCACTCATTGGATTATATTAAATCTCAAGCGACATTTAATTAGGCCCTCTCCCCAAAACCCATGAAACAGCTCTTGTAAGTACCCGTACTTCACATACCCCCTAGCGATCTTCTCTGGTAAACAGGGGGGGACATTTCGGACTTAGATAGAATGTTCCATCACTCCCTTCTATAATGACCATCCAGTAGGCTTTGGGAAAATTTACAAACCTGTTAACATCAGAAAGGTGAACCCACACCATAATAAATATTACAAAAGACATGAAACCCCCGTACCCAGGGTGTTCTGGACACTTCTTCACCTCTTTTATTTCGGGTATACAAACTAATCTTGGGAAGGCTGGACAGTTCCATACCCCCCACATACTTCCGGATCACCTTCAGTCATATAAAGGGAAAGTGTTCCCTAGACCCCCCAAGGATATCGCAGATTCACCCGGGCATATAATGGGATTCAGGAGAAAGATAACCATGACCATGGGCGTTGCGAGTGCATTTAAGCTTACAACCTTAAATATCGTGTCCATCGTAACATGCGCGAAGGTATATTGTCAAAGTCGACTCCCCGGCACAATTTTAACCACTGTTAAAGTTCTGGATTACGGAACTCTCCCCAAACAATAATGCTGGACCACCAGGTGTTTTGACGATGGTTCTCTCTCAAGCCCCTCACTGGTGTTACCCAAATCCCCATCATTATTACCCTCCTCAAATATGGTCCTAGTATTTAGTTTTTATAATATCACACCCTATATAACATATTCCCCAATATATATATGGCCAAACCAACGACTGGTCGTGTAATTAACCCATATAATCCCCCATGGGTGTTACTGGCGAACCTGGTGCTCATAATCCGGTCCCTCAAAACCGGGGGCTCTGACAACTCGTTCGTTTCCACGGTATGGGTACACTCACGTGCATACCCTCAGGGCAAACCGACTATTCCACAAAACTTTCACATGTCGACTGACGGGATGCTAGAATACTAGGAGATTTCCACACCCAGTTCGGATCCCTCCCCAACGTTTGAGAGGCGTGTTTAATTCCCCACCACTCCATTTTTCTTTAGCTGGTGGATTATTACTACATTAACATCCCATTGCTCATTAAATCGGCATGGGGGTTGGGAAGGCTCACTAGCTACTCTGTCCTGGTGGCTGTATGGGTATGTCCACTGTCACCCCAGGGTCACATACGTTCCCACAACAGATTCCGTTGACCTACAACAAATATTCATACTCACTTCAATTCCCGATACTATCTTATTTCGGGCAATGTATGACTATAAGTGACTTCTGGCTACACCCCTGCAGAGATACTTTAGGACCATCCACTTCATATACTATCTTGGACTCCAATCGCTATTTCACCGCATACCATCAAGTGCATTTCACCCATGAACCCCTCATTATACCCAAACCCCCCATCAGATAGACAATACCGGCTATACCCCCAGGGACTACTTCTTCGATGTAACTAGTCTGCGAGCCCACCCATACGGTACCCAATCCCCCCCGGTCTATTGGCTACATGTATTGAACACTGCAAAACACCATGCAGTAACCGTCTAGCACCATCTACTAACCAAGGGAATCGTGGACTGCGGTTCTACAGTTTATCACATCACGAGTTTCTGACTCACTCAAAATCCACGCTCACACTCGTCCGAACCCCATGGGGCCTAACGCAACTGGACTAGCCATTATTCATAACCTGATGAGCCCGTCCCCACCCCTCTTCCCGCGGGGAATGGGATCCCATCCACCCCCCCCCAGCTCTTACAAACCCTGGGTCACCATGGCATTACCCTCAGGTTAGTCCCACCTGGAACTATCCCACACATTACCAATCACCCCCTCTGGCCAAGTGACCGACCCAACCCCAAACCCAACTCGCCAACCCCACCTGGCCTCTTACCGTCTTCCACACTCTTCCCCCACTACCCCCTCTTCCAAATCTACCTCTCAAACCCAAAAAAAGCCCTCCTTATCCCTGACAAAACCGACTACCCCACGCACAGTTATGATCCGAGCTCCCTCACTTTCACTCAGACGCCCCACCCCCCCTGGTCATACTCACCTACGGAGCACTTTAACACTATTTTAAATGAGGGTGGCGTCCCATGGCATCGGGATTGACCTTTAAACACTCCCCCCCCCCTCTCCCGATTAACGTTGCGTTTCTCTCTCCCCCTTCCCTATACTCCCTCAATTTACACCCCTACCTACAATCCCCCCTGTTTTTGAAGATCCCTCCCCACAACCCCCTACTTTCCCCTCATCTCCCCGTCCCGCCCCCTGCGTCCCCCTATATACCTGCTTTCCACTTGCGAGGACTCGTAGTCGTCATTCCCTTCCCTAACCGTACCCAGCAAACCACGCTCTCTACGTGCCCCCCACCTATTTCTAAACAACCACAAATCACTTTCCCCCAGGTACAGAATGCCCCTACCGACTGCCACGTAGTTAGCTAAATCTCTAAACCTTCCTAAAAAACTGTCCCGTAGTACATCCGCTTATCAAACGATCCCCTCCCACCTCAGTCCCCAAACCTGACCCCCAACAAACTACCCCATTCACCACTAACAAACACTACCAACACAAACCCTCCAACCCACCATTACCCTCTCACCTCAACCCTTAACAATGATACCTCCCTGCCCCTATGAGCCCCCACCCCACCAACCCTATCAAAACTCCCCTCTTCTACACCCCTAGCCCATTAGTCTAACCCCATATCCACCCCGTGCTCCCGCGACAAAGTTGTTACACCCGTCCCCACATAACCCCCCATACCCTCCTACTTCCCCGCCAATATATAAACCTCCCCACCCGACTATAACCAAACATGGGCCACATGCCCCCTTCCCCGGTTGGCAATCCACAAAAAACATTTTTTACATCACTCTCCGCCTAAATTTCAATAAAGTGTGTTTTGATCACAGGGCCAGCCCTCCCAACCCTCCCCATATGAACGATCAACACCCACCCTGGTCCCACCTTACGCCCAATCCTCGGACATACTATACTCTCTCCCCTCACCTCCCCATCCTTTACTCCCCTTTACGCCATGATCCCTCAGCTGGACTAGTGCTATAGGGGGGCCCCTTATGACACAACCGTTACACCGATCTACGACCGACATTGTGGAACACCCATTACTCGGATTTCGCATATCCGCGTGTAACCACGGCCAGGAATTCGACAACTATTTTCAACCTTCACCACCGGTCATGCGCAGCCCACTTCTATCAATAACTGCAGCAGTTTGCCCGCATGGATCCCGTCAATACCAACCTGATGATATTATGGTCCGCCCACATTGGGGGGTCCCCCATATCCCTCCAGCATGCCTGTGCCTATGCTCCCTCGAATAGGGCGACCTCTCCACTACCTGACGGTTTCCTGTCGGATTCTGATACATACCTCTTCTACCGTTCACCCTCAACCTACGTCAGGTTGAAAAAATTTTCCCGTTACCGATCTGGGATCAAAAGGGCCTTCACGTGTGAGTGGCCGGTAGGTTATAACCCAAACAATCTAAAATAACCCGGTATCAGGGATATTACTTGGGGGGGTGAAGTACCCTAAATTACCCCCAATTAACGCTCCCGTGCTCATTACAAAACAAAATCCCCTACCACCCTACCTTCCAAAAGAAATGGAAATACCAGAGTCCCTTGCTGACGATTTAAAAAGGCACTGTCCGGTAAAATTCACTGTTATTTAGACATGATCGGCCCGACGCTCAAACTGTATTTCAAACCATCCCGTTGGAAAATTTAAATCCCATTGCCTAAACTTAACTTACAAAACCTTACCCTTGGTCTATACGGCTGAGGAGGATCGCGGGGTGCGAACCGACCCCCTCTAAACTGCTTCAACCATTCAGGCGTCGCTTCCCCCCACCCCGTCCTAACCCACGTGCTCCCTATAAAACGCCACTAGGGATTCAATAAATCCTCCCATTCCGTCACTTTCAGGGTTCCTCATTTCCCCCCCAACATATCTCACCCCACCCTGTCACCCCAAATATTGTTGTCTTTTCTGATTACACAAATCAGAAATCTGCATGTCCATGTAAACTTCGTAGCCTTATTATCTATTACTTCACTACCTCCACCAGTACTTGCCAAGTGGACTTCCCCCCACCCGTTATAAATCCATTAATACCTTACCTTTAAATTCAGGCCCCAAAAACAGCTATAAATACAGAAATGCTCATCCCTATAAAATAGTTCAAAAAATCCAACTACCTTGTAATCTAAATAACGCTTTTTTTATTAATAATCAAAGTTTTAAACAAACTATTATCTTTCAAAAGCTGGCCCTTTTAAAGGACCCATCTTAATAAAATAATGAACTACAACATTTAAATCAGACGGATCAACCCCCCCCACCCCATCAACTAAACATCCCTGGACCAGCAACCAAAAACAGCAATGTTTGTTCTATACTCAGCTCCCCGGACTTTGCCAACCTCAACCGTCGAAACAACCCCAACCCGAATGTCACTATTTTCAACCGAATGCATACCTTGGACACCACTCACCACCGCACCTGTAGAACATTCCAAAGTATGACATGAATAAGAAGTGGGGAATGTGGTGGAGGGATATTGTGGCAAAAAAAAATAACTTTTAAGGGCAACAAAATTGTGTATTAGGGTGGATCGTGTCACAGACGCATGGTTCCAACGAAAAAAAGCGGTGCTTTTTTTTTTGTCCAGAACATTACAACAGTTAGGAGACAGACCCTATAATATACGCATAACCCAATCAGAGCACAAAGAACTAACCTAAACAGATTTTTAATACATACTTGACCCCTGGAGGTCAAAATGACGGAAATTGCCCCACACTCAGTTAAATTCAGTGATGAGGTTTGGAACCCCCACCACCAACCACTACTACCCAGCCCCAAGAAGCGCCCCACCGGGTACCGCATTGGCCAAAACACATAACATTTACATTTATTATTTTATCGCGCGCTCGACGCGCATTTTTTTGCCATTCATCATAAGTTGTAACAGTAGTAACCAACGAGCAGTAACCGCCCGGCCACGTGGTGTTGGCGCCGATTACCACGTAAGCTAATTGACACCGATATTTAGAGGGGGACGCCTTACTCAGATGCCAGCAAATACTCAGCAAAAGGCTTTTGCTACCACATTAACACTGTGTTTTCTACAATAATCATAATTCTGAGCCATGCACTGAAAGTATATTCTTTGATATTTTAATATGTTTAATGTTTCGAGTGGAATTGACCACTGCCCAAAATTGCAAACTCCTCCCCCCATCAGGATCCGCTTCAAAAACAAGCTGAACAGAGATTCGCTCTAGACCCAGCGCAGCCCCAGAAGACAAGGGTCTAGAGATAAACAAGAATAGACGCAGCACAATTAATAAACTCCAGCACAACAGATTATGAAGGGCGGGGATACCTAAGTGTTTGGAGATCAGTGGAACATATCAAAACCTATTCGCTTATTCAAATGGCGGATAGGGAAGTAATGGAAGCATATTTCAGCGATTATGTAGTCTGGGCCGAGAGCAACGTATCTATGTGAAACACAACTTGGTGAAGATGTGCTTGTATGGTCAGGAGCACCAATCTGACCCCCCCGTCTGAGGGACCATTACAGCACATCTATACCTATTAGTTGGTTAACTCACATCCCCCCCCCCCCATAGGATGATGACCCCCCTAGTAGTCAATCCCCCAAAAAAAAGTCTAATATTTCTGTAATTACCCCTATGTTAATTAGCTAATCACTGCCAACTACTTGAATAATGGGTTAGATTGGGTGATGTTTACGTTAACCTCTGATATCACACAACTTGATTCCTCCACGACTAATTCAGACATACCTTGCTGGAGTTTTATGTTTTTTTCGTTTATCTATGAGACCCTGACCCCCTGGGGCGGGGGGGTGTTCTTTAGAGCGAATCCTTACTTGTTGTACCCCATAGATTGTGACTATGGCACTATACACCACCCGCCGTACCACGAAAACATTTAGTTTTTATACATATATAACAATCAGCCTCCCCGAACCAGAAATAATTCCACCCCCAACTCCATAACAGGAATCCCCAATACTCATCCAACTCCCCCCCCCCATCATTCCCATTATTCTACCCCGCACCCCCTCACCCTCCAGCTTGGCTGGCTCAACAAAAATGTGCTAACCACTACACACCCACTATTCAATTAGCACCACACCAATCACACACATTCGTGAAGTAAATCTAGATTTTATCTGTGTTACTACTGGAAATTATGGATGATTGGCAAATAAATGGCGCGGTCTGAGCGCCGATAATATGTTTTATTCTGTGGCCAAATCTCCGCCATTTTCTTTTTTCCTTTTCCAAATTCAAACCTCTCACCAAATAGTCAATTCACGGGTTCACATACCTCAGTCAAGTTGGTATTTTTGTCTGTTGGTACGTTCTTGTCTCTACTTGCGTTTCAACACAAAAAAATATAAATAAAAAAAAAAAAAAAATACAATTGAAATCTAACTTTGGCCAAAAAAACTTGTATCCGAGACCAGTATTGGCGGTAAAAAAACCCAATTGGCTGCAAAAACCCGTAACTTTAAAAATGTGATGTCATAAACCAATTCTGTCTTGTTTGGCATGGTTGAGTGCAATGCAGTCCAATCTGGAGCAATGAAGAGTACGGGGCGGGGGTAATCAAAATTTTGCAATTAATAAAAACACACTTTTTTTTTTTTTTGAAATTAAAGTAGCAAAATCAAACCACCTACTCTGCCGTTACATTAAACGCACAAAGTACCCTTGCCTGTTCAAGGGTCTATTTATACACCTGGTTCTATAACTGTCTTGAAATCATTGTGATCCTAAAACAAGGCCGTCAGGCCTACAATTTCGATCCACCACAATTTCTGTCCAGCTCCCCTTTCATTCCAACTAGATTTTACATTAATAGCACCTTGAGTTTATAAGTCTACCACTGCATTGGCGATTCCTCCACAGTCCCCCATATCTTCTGTAATGCGTTTGCCGCTGAATTCAAATAAACGGACTAAGTTATCGCAAAAGCTTCCAAGAAATGACTGTTGCGTATAATAGCTAAGGTCCCTTTTGTCGATTTCTTTACCTTGTGTCAACTTGGGGACGTGAATTTTTTTCCTTTCCCCACCAATTGCGTCTTTTTAGCCTTGCTAGTTTCAAGCACGTGTTCAGTCATATTTTTTCCTTTTGATCTCCGTTCTCATCACGTCCCAAGGGTAAACGTTTTGCCTTCACGTCTAACAAGTTAGTTTCCATGGCGGGTGGTGACCCGCGGCGTGGGCGATCATGTCTTCTAGTAGCTTACGCATTATTTTTATCCCTACATTTTATCTTTGGAGATATTTTAACGTTGTATCACGGTTAATTTTATCACAATATATATATATATATATATATATTTTTTTTTCTATAACCAACGGCACTCGAGCTTTCTAGCCCTTTTGGCCCAATGACATGTCATTGCGAGGCTGGGGGGTCAGTGGACTTTCCTTCCAACCCGGTCAGGAGCTTCGCTCCTTCCCATCCACACGGGATTTATGTGCAGGAGCCGTTCAGATTATTCAGTCAAATTTCCGGTCGTAAACATTTCTTCAAACGCCGACGCCCGGGTTTGAACCATGAACACCTGGTCGCCAGTACAACGTTGTAGCCATTACACCAGCGCGGTTCCCATATATATATATATATATATATATATATATATATATATATATATATATATATATATATATATATATATATATATATAACCACTTAGCAAGAAAACATGTCAAATTTGTAAAATAATTGTTACACTTACCCCAAAGTTTTGGGAATACACAATCTCCTCGCGCAGGTTAAGATGGACACGAATAATTTAGGTTATATGCTCTCGAACCCCATGGTCTGGAAATTTTGAATCCCTTATATGACGGATGAATCTGCGAAATACTTGGTCTGGGAAAGTTTCTCTTATGACGGGTGATCCAATTCCTATGCTTCCAGTCTTCGTATTTAAGTCCTGGTCCCTTACGTTTTTCAGTCTCTGTATTTATAAAGGCGGGCTTACTTTTAAGGTTTTAAGTTTCCCAAATACTTCGATCTGTCACTTACAATATAGGAATTCTAAGTCCGATGTCTCACTGGTTTCTAGGAGTCGCTAGTTTGAAGTGGCAAAGCTGTCTGTGTTCTGTGTCTCTAATGTCGCTTGATTATATTTCCAGTTTCCAGTTCATATCACAGATGGTCTTTCCGCCGAGTTTTCCAATGAAATTCAATGTATATCCCGGCGCTCAATTCGAACCAATGGAATCTCTTTAGACTGCGTGGGTCGGGGTGTTTCATTCAAAAAAATCCCCCCACGTGTTTATCATACTTAATTTAATATTCACACGCGTGACCTCTTTCATCGATGCCTTGCTATTTCCGGTGACATCTATCTGCCTCTTCTCAATCTTGTGACCATATTTTCCTGGCGTAATTTTTCCGCCAATGTTTACTCGCCAGACAGATTATCTGTCAAGACCGCACTCCACCTCCACGTGGTGGTCCTGGAAACAGTCTGCAGCAGTGCAGTCTGGCTGAGCGAGTGTGGATCGCAATGGGAAGGCAAACCCGGTCCCTAAAAAATGCCGTGCTGAAGTCGGATGTGTCGACCGAAAGGTGCAGATATCACAGCTTAGGCGTAAACAGACACAACGCAACCACCGTCCTTTTCAGGGCGAACGAAGAAGAAGAAGAAGATTATCTTTAATAATCACCAGGGATGGTCCCGCAGAGGCGATAAACGCATCTACCACCTGTCGTCGGCAGCTCCAGACAAATGTTCTGGTTCTTTTCAGCGATCGGGAGCTTTACCTTCTTGTGTAAACACCGTCATCAGCTTTTCACCTGGGGTCAAATGTTGGACCGACGCGTTTCAAAAGATGGTCAGACTAAGAGAATAGATGAGCGTTTGACCGGTATAATTACCTGGTATTATCGCACTTACCTTACGGAACGTAAACAATTCTGCGTGCAAAACAGATACGTCCATAGGGGAGTAGAGTGTTATAGACTTCACCCTACTAGATCCAGCATAGAGAGTAAAAAGAATGAAAAGGCATGATTTATGCCAAACAATAAGCGATTGGAGAGAAAAATGAAGAAAAAGAAATGATACTGCCGTAAGGTTGAAGGTGTGAGAGATCACAGAAAAGAGCATGTTCAGACGTTTTGTGACAGTATCAATCACTGGCGGATCTAGAACTTGTCAAAGGGAGGGGCGATACATCAGAATAATAATGCTCTCCCCCCCCCCCCCCCCACCCCCTTATGTACACATATTACACTGGACAACAGCCAAAATGTATCCGAGACAAAAGTAGCTATTTTTAACTAATTTGGACATGCTGATCACGAATATGAACTTAAAAATCGCGAATTAGCTCTAGTTTTCAAGATCCGGGGTGGGTTCAGTAGGCTGGTAGCTTCACCTTCCCAACGCGAATTACCCAGTCCTTCTCTTTTCTATAGCCCTGGCGCGTGATTCTCCACGAGACGGATAGCCTTGAGCGCCAATTGAATGACGGAATCTGTAGCAGTCATTGCAACCACATTTCCTCCTTGTCATCATTTGTGTTGTTGATTCTGTGAGGCGACCCATTACACCGATGATAAAGAAAGCTCAAAGCTTTTATTTTGGTTGTGAGATTGGTGACCAAGACCGGTATTGAGCCCCACACATATGTTGTCAATCCTGTGCAACGAATCTGCGCTGCTGGTTGAAGCAAAAAGGACGATCGATGCGTTTTGCAGTTCCAATGGTGTGGAGGAAACCGACAAACCATCTTAATGAGTGTTACTTTTGCATGACTCCTCCAATTGGACATGGTATTTCTAAGAAGAAAAAGCGGCCTGCGACCTATCCGAATATTCCCTCTGCTATGCGGCCAGTGCCTCACGGGGAAGGACTTCCTGTTCCTGACCCACCAGAATCTTTTACTCTGGATGATGAAGAAGATAATAAGCCCAGTGGATATCCGTCACCTGTGAAAGCATCTACATCAAGAGATCCTGATTTCGTGCCTTTTGAAGAGTCTGCACAGCCACATAAAATTACCCAGAGTGAATTGAATGATCTAGTGAGAGATCTGGAATTGCCAAAAAATAAAGCAGAGCTGTTGGGGTCCAGACTGCAGCAATGGAATCGTCTAGAAGAGAATGTGCATGTGTCTGTGTTGTGCTCGGTAAAAAGATCTGCTTCCATATTTCAAAATGACAGATAACCTCATTGCTTGCGTTGATATAGTGGGTCTGATGGCAGCACTACACACCAACTACAAAGACGACGATTGGAGGTTGTTCATTGATTCGTCCAAGCTGAGCTAAAAAGCTGTGCTGCTCCATAATGGTAACGTTTTACCATCTGTTCCACTCGGGTATGCAGTCCACATGAAAGAAACGTACAACAACATGAAACAACTGTTACACACCATCAACTATGACAAGTATAAGTGGCAGATTTGTGGTGACCTGAAGGTCATTGCCATCTTGATGGGGCTACAGCAGGGTTACACAAAGTTTTAGGGGATGCGTAGATGGCAGGGAGGACAGTGTGATTCTCTTGCATAGCTAGGCAGTGTTGTCGCACGGAAGGTCCAGGGTTCAAATCCTGGGTAAGCCACTCATGTCTGTTGTTTTTCTGTTGTCTAGTGTTATATTTCTTTATTTCCTACGAGTGCTTTATAACATACCTTTATATTTGTTTCATATTAATTTACACAAAGTTTTGCTGTTTCCTCTGTTTGTGGGACAGCCGTGCCAGGACTTCCCACTACAAAAAAAAAAGGATTGGCCCCAAGGACAATCACTTGAACCGGGGAAAAAGAATGTACTTAACGAACCACTTGTATAATTCCATAAGATCTTGCTCCCTCCTCTCCACATCAAACTTGGCCTAATAAAGAATTTTGTAAAGGCCATGGATCAAAATGGGGCAGTGTCGTAGATTTTTGATAGGAGAATTAAGACTTGGGTTGGTCCCTTCTGATTAGATTAGAATACGTGATAGCCACAGTGAGAGATAATAACAGAAATAGATTTTCCACGAGTGAGATGGTAGAATCAATAGAGGCTGTCCCCGAGAACTCGAGAATCTTCTCTCTTTCTCAGCCTATCTTCTACAACAGACTTAGAGGAGTCAGACAGTCTAGTGACAACATATATTAATATATGTGAACGTACCACTCATGTGCACACACACAAGTGACAACAGTTAGACGCACAGACGTGGGAAAAACTATAACAGTGATTACACAGATAATTTGGAACGAGCTGACCACCGCGCTGATTAAGGTCAAGAGAAATTTTAATTATCATCTAAAATTTCATCACAACACATAAAATTTCATCAAGAAACATATACACATAGTCATAAAATAAATGAATTTCTACCAGAATGATAGACCCACAGTATGATCTTATCCCTCAAGGCCTGCCCACAGTCCTGTTAGAAGAAAGTGATAGGCCAAGGAGTCAAGGATACATTTGCGGTAGTCTAATGATTTTCCCCCCCCCCTTTTTTTTTAAAAGGTATGAACAGACTTAGATATTAGTATGATCTATCCTAAGGAAAAAATTATACCTGCGTTAGCAGCAATTTGCATAACGGGAATTACAAAGTGGGTGAATCAAACACAGAACCATCACTCAGTCTACTTTCACTCGGCTTTTTCATCAGGGCACTGACTCACACATCCTTACCTACAATCGTGCTGTTGTTCGCCGTCTGGCGCAACCTTAGTGTACACTTCGTTCAATCTGTCTATCTTTAGATGAAGCGGATACCCAGCTCTACAGATCTTGGTTTCATTCAACGTGTCCAGGGAGCGTCCTCTTCAGGCGATCGTTTCTTTTTCCAGATTTAAATTAGTGTCACTTATCAGCTCAGGTAAGAATTAGTGTAAGCGGGTTCACAGTGTCAGAATCACGAGGTTTCCACTACTTAGGGAAAAATGTCAGGTTTGTAACTTTCGATCAAAGGTAACCTTCTTGGTCACACCACAAGTTGACAAAATTTGCGGAACGTTACTGTTTGTAATAGCTTACTTGCCACAAGGGCTGAACTGTACTTAAGTTTTCTCAGGAAGAATAAAATCTGGCGCAATAGGCCCGTTATGTCATTTAACCTTTAAAGTTCTTGTAAAGATTTTACACCACGTCTTTTAAGGAATATGTTTTAGTTGTTCACAGATATTACTCATCAGTACTTAACGCTGGCAAAGTTTGGGTTAACCCCAGTTTTCACTGCATAGGGAAGAAAAACCACATATAAAATACTATACATACTATGTACTTGTTATATTCATTCATTCATAACCCTCCACTCCCAAAGGAGCATAGGCCTTCAACAAACACATGCCAAGTCCTCCTGTCCCGTGCCATCATCTCAAGTTCTTTCCATGTTCTCCTCATCATTTTCACCTCTGTTTCCAACTCTCTTCTCCATGTACTTCTTGGTCTTCCTCTGCCTCTCTTGCCCTGGGGGTTCCAGAACAAGGACTGCCTTGTAATGCTATCAACAGGTTTCCTCAGTGTGTGTCCTATCCATCGCCATCGTCTTCTTCTCATCTCTTGTTCCACTGGCACTTGTCTAGTTCTTGTCATCAGTTCCATGCTGGTAACCTTGTCATACCATTTTAATCCCTCTATTCTACGCAAGCACCCATTTATGAAAGTCTGTAGCTTTTTGGTTGTTGTCTTTGTTGTTCTCCATGTCTCCGAGCCATACAATAGGACTGACTTCACATTTGAATTGAAGATTCTTATTTTCGTGTTGGATCCGATTTCTCTTGATCTCCATATATTTCCCAATGCAATGAAAGCTCCTCTTGCCTTTTGTATTCTTATTTTGATATCGCTGTCTGTCCCTCCAACTTTGTCTATATTACTGCCAAGATATGTGTATGATTCTACATCTTGAATTGGTGTTTCTTCAAGTTCAACCCTGTTATCATTACCTGCATTTATTCTCATTATTTTTGTCTTTTCCCTGTGTATTTTCAGACCCAATTGCTGTGACCTCTCATCGAGTGTTTTCAATTTGTCCTGCATCTGATTACGGTTATGGACAGAAGAGCCAAGTCATCAGCAAAATCCAGATCATCCAACTGCTTAGTCAGAGTCCACTGGATTCCATTTCTGTTGTGTGTTGTCGATGATCTCATAACCCAATCTATTGCCAGCAAGAAAAGAAATGGAGACAAGAGGCATCCCTGTCGCACTCCTGTTATTATCCCAAACGGTTCTGTAAGCTGTCCTTCGTGAAGAACTCTGCATGTCATGTCTTCATATGTTTTCTTTATTAAATTAATGATCTTCAGGGGAACTCCATAATGCCTCATCAATTTCCAAAGTGATTCTCTGTCTACACTGTCAAATGCCTTTTCGTAGTCCACAAATCCGATGTATAGTGGTGAATTCCATTCCAGACTTTGTTCAACTATTATTCTCAAAGTAGCTATCTGGTCTGTACATGATCTGTTTTGTCGAAAACCTGCTTGTTCATCTCTCAGTTTCTTGTCTATGGACTCTTTTAATCTCTCAAGGATAATCCTGTTTAATACTTTTCCTGGCACTGATAGTAACATTATTCCTCTATAATTTGTGCACTCTTGTAAATTTCCCTTCTTAGGCAACTTAACCAGATATCCTTCCTTCCATTCTGCTGGTATCTCTTCCTTTTCCCAGACTTTACCAAGTAATTTATATAACATCTCTGTAGCCGTGTCGATATCTGCTTTGATGGCCTCTGCTGGAATGCCATCAGGTCCAGACGCTTTTCCCTCTCTTAGAAGCTTTATGGCTTTCTTTATTTCTTCCTTCGTTGGTCTTTCACCGTTAATTTGTAGCTCTTCTTCTGCTGGCTGGATGTCCGGCGGGTTTTGTGGAGCTGGTCTATTGAGAAGGTCCCCAAAATATTCTGTCCACCTCTTCATTTGCTCTTGTATATTGCTGAGCAGTTTCCCATTCTTGTCTTTTATGAGGCAACTTGTTTGCTTGTATTTCCCTGTTAGCTTCTTTGTGCTGCTATACAGTTCTCTCATATTTCCTTTGGCTGCAGCATCTTCTGCCTCTCTTGCCAACTCCTCAATATACTTCCTCTTGTCTCTTTTGATACTTCTTTTTACTTCTTTGATTGCTTCTGTGTACACTTCTTGAGCCTTGGCTTTGGAGCTTCTAGTTTTGCTTGTGTTTAACTCTGCTTTCTTGTTTTTTCTGTCTTTTATCTTATTGATGGTTTCTGTTGTTATCCATGCTTTTTGTTGTCTTTCCCTTTTCCCCAGTATTTCTTCACATGTCTCCTTCCATACTGTTTTGACCTGCTGCCAATAGTCTTCTGTATTCTCTACATCTTCCAGCTGTTGGAGCACTTGGAATTTGTTGGATACTGTGACCGCAAATTTGTCTCTTGTTTCTTGATTTCTTAGTTGTCTTACATTAAACTGTTGTCTATAATTTTGCATTGTTGCATATCTCTTGAGTTTCATTTTTACTTTGGCTATCAGAAGATGGTGATCTGATGCCACATCTGCTCCTCTATATACCTTTACATCCTGCAATGATGATCTAAACTTCTTGTTTATGCATATATGATCAATCTGATTTTCTGTTCTATGGTCTGGTGATATCCATGTTGCCTTGTGTATTCTCTTATGTGGAAACATGCTTCCTCCTATAGCCAGTTGATATGAAGCACAGAAGTTTGCGAATAGCTCTCCATTTTCATTCATTACTCCTAGCCCATGTTTTCCCATGACTTCTTCAAATCCAGTGTTGACTGTACCTATCTTTGCATTCATGTCACCCATCTTCTTTTTACTTTATCCATAATTTCCTGTAGTTTAGTATAAAATGCTTCTTTCACAGACTCTTCTTTGTCATTAGTTGGTGCATAACATTGGATGACATTTACATGAATTTTCTTTTTAGCTATTTTGAAAGAAGCTGTTATTATTCTGGGTCCAACAGCTTCCCATTCAATTCAATTTGTTACTTGTTATAACTTACATTTTAAACTGCAAGCGTAGCGCTTGACTTTTCGTTTAAAACTTCCCGTGAAATAAGTTATATTCATAAAAATCAATCATCATGAATTAGGAATGCATACGTATCCCGTCAATACTCACTGATGTAACATTTCAGTTATAAGTTAATTTTTAAATATATTCTCGTCTGATTATTTAGCAGTAAAATCAAATTCATTTATAGCTGCGTGATTTTAAGCTAGAAATATAATTTATTCAGCTTTCCACTGAAACACGTCACTAGGAAATAATACAGACTATATTTTAATTCTCTCTGCATAAAATAACTAGTGAAAAATAGGCGATTTTACACTTAATCACTCACAAAATATTAGATACTTAATATAATATTTACCTCAACACAGAACTACGGTATCACAACGAAACTAAGAGTTTCACTTATAAGTTTAAATATCCAGAACGAAGTGACCACGTCTACTGCAAATGGAGAATGAGTGAAATCAAGTTTAAAACTCTGATTATATCTATCAAACAGACAAAAAGGTCCCACGTTATTTCGAAAACACGAAACAGCGCCGATCTCTCCCCTTCTCATTAACACTTTCCATAACCAGAAGACCTGCCATAAACTGCCACTTCGCGTCTAGACACCTCACTGCTAACGAAATTGGCCCAGAGTGCCGTGACAGAGGAAAATACCAGACAAATGTCTCATTCTGCGCCGTGCAGATGTCGGTTATCACACCTCACGCCGGAGAAACGTTCGTGACAGGTGAAAATGCTAGCCAAAAGTCTCCTCCTATGTCTGAGATAGATGAATATTCACAGTTCATCGTCTGACTGACATCTACGTAATAGAATGCGTATCAGTATGAGAAAGAAAAAACAGTAAAATGAGAATGGGAAAGCAAATATTTTTCGCAAACAAACGAATGCGAAAAATACAGGAAAAGGATAAAGAGTGATAATAAAATAGAGGACACGGGTGGATGGAAGAAAGAATATATAGAAAATTTATTGATCATAAATCTTTATGCGACAGGCAGGATTTTTATACCTGCGTGATAAATTTCCAAGATTTAGTGAGGCAAAAATCAAGGAAGGTGTATTGGTCGGTCCACAGATACGTCAGCTGTTCCGAGATCAGCGTTTTGGTGATATCCTCACAGGTGACGAAAAGTTGGCTTGGAATGCTTTCCAGCAAGTGACCACAAACTTTCTAGGAAACAATAAGGCTGACAATTACCAGAAGCTTGTAGAAACCCTCTTGCAGCGCTACGAGAGACTAGGGTGCAACGTGTCTTTGAAATTACACTTTTTACACTCTCATCTGGATTTCTTCCCTGCTAACTGCGGTGCTGTCAGTGACGAGCATGGGGAACGATTTCATCAGGACATTACTACCCTCGAAAAAAGGTACCAAGGGAAATGGAATGCAGCAATGCTAGCAGCCTATTGTTGGACCCTTGTGAGAGATGCTCCAGAAACTCATTACAAGCGACAGGCAGAGAGGCGTCGCTGTGAATCATTTCCGCTATGAGCATTATTATCATATGGTATGTATATGCAAATGTGTAAAACTTGTTTTATAGATATAAAAAAAAACTAGAGCTAATCTGGTGTTTTAACGGCCATTTTCATATTCTGCAGCCCAAACAACATAAAGGTAACTTGGTTTAATCTCAGATACACATACAAAGTCAAAATTTGTTGTCCAGTGTTATAAGTCAATAAAAAAAAACAAAATAACGAATTTAGTAAAAAGTGTGACATCTTGACAGTTTTATTATACAGTAACTCAAAAATATTTAATTACATATATATATATATATATATATATATATATATATATATATATATATATATATATATATATATATATATATATATATATATATATATATATATATATATATATATATATATAACTATTTGTAACATAATTACATAAAAGTAAGATACAACCACAAAGAGACAAAACTGGTTAGAAATTCATACATATTTTATATTATTGCATAACACTTTTTAAATTTCAATTTATCCCGCCCGATACAGAAATTACCCGCCTCTTGTCACAAAATCCTCTTTTTTGCTGCTCGAGTGAAGTCCCCTTATGTCGCCTGCTTAGTGCCGTCTTTTGTCTCATTGTTGTATAGCGGTTCCCTTTATTGTCTTTGCTGGTCCCGCCTCGTAGAATTACTTGCAAACTACGTTCGTTACCATTAGGATACTTACCCACTGTCCAGTACCAAATATGTTTTAATTTGTCCGTCGTTCGACCTAACGATTACTTACATTTAAGTCCCACGTCGGGGGGGGGGGGGGGGGGCGGGGGGGGGGGGGGGGGGGGGGGGGGGGGGAGATAACTGGAGCGGTTAATAAGAAATAAAGGTTTTCAAAGTCCCAAGGGAGGGGGATCGCCCCGTCGCCTCCCCCTTTGGATCCGCCAATAGTACTCATTTACAGCTTGGTAGACTGGTGCCTGACGCCACCGTCTTTCGAACGCGGTACATTTGCTGCGAGAGGCCATCGCTCTAACCACGCCACCAATCAGACGCTCAACGCCCGAGAGCATATTAGTTTTGAAGACAATTTACGTGGCTAAAAGGTTAGCTTGAATTTAATTTTTAACTGATTATCTTGTAGGTCACCTTACTTGCAATTATGATCTACTGAAACTATTGAAGCTCGATGACACTGTGGAAAGAGCATCATGTCGGCTGTGGAGCAACCCCAACAAACGAACGAACGAACAAAATCTTTATTTCATCAGGGCAAAGAAATAGGCATAATTGCCTTTTTACATTTCTGTCCTGCAATACAATTCTCAATGTTTTTACAAATTTCAATTAAAATATTAAAAACTTCAATCACAATTAATGAATATTATCATCACATTCAGTAACTGAGCACACACAAGTACATTTACTCAGTCATTCACGAACATAAAGAAGAGAGAGCGATAGAGATAAAGAGAAAGAGAGAGAGAGGTCAAGCAATAAAGCTACTTTACATTTAAAGTTCAAATTAAAATTGACTCAACGGACTATAACATGCAGGACAGTAATTTATGTATAACATAATGGTTTCACAATCGTCTCCAGCTGGCAGCATGGATAAAACTAAGAGTGAAGTTGAAAGCCGCAACCAAGGTGGAATGTGTTCAATTCCTGCTGCCGGCTGGAAAATGACAACGGGTGTCTGACTCCTGAGAGTCCTGACCCAAGTGGGAACCCCCCTCCCCCCTTTTTAGAGTGTAAAGGAGATCAAAGGCTCGAAACACCTGTCCGGGGGGGGGGGGGGGGGGGGGAGAACAACATCTGATGATCCGATTGCTGAGTATCTACTTCAAAGGTGCCCAACATATGAGGAACATAGAAAGCGCATATGGCCATCACCAGTGCCATTCCCAGAAAAGACTCACGGAGATGTCAACAGCCTCAGACTGACCATTGCTTTCATTGAAAATATTCAAATTTACATCTGAGGGTGAACGAAGAAGAAGCAGATTGCCTCATGTTGGAACACCCCGTACAGTTTCCTACCATAATTGTCACACACGCTGAAAACCAAACTAGGAAGTTACAATGTGGTCAACCATATACTCCGCCGAAGAGCAACGTCTAATTCCTGTTAACTCTGCTCTTAAGTTTATCATTGATTTGCGCGATGTCGATTAACACTGTCAAGATTACGTCACCCCGGTCAACGAATTTACCCAGCCTACAAGGAGACATGCCGGCCGCTATGTTAATTTTGCGATAACGATCCTGAAATCTCAGGACCGCGAGAGACGCTTATCGCGGATAAAGAGATTAAAAGTACAATAAACTATTAAACATATTTGACCGAGGGTGAATTTGTTGAAATGCGAAGACATCAGCACTCCAAGCTCTCTTCTATGTTCTCAAATACGGGGTACAGGGTTCAGTGTATAGTACTGGACAAGTGGTCAATTGATGTTTCGAGATTGAAGATGGTGACCGTGCTAAGTGCGAGACATAAATTATCATCAAGTGGCATGTGATTGTCTTAACGCTTGTGTCTATCCACAACTTCCGGCAACTTAAGAACTGTGTCAATTCTGTTGTCGAATTTCTCCCAAGCCAAAATTGTGGCTGTCTACTCTTCTCTATTACTATTTTATGTTTTCGTGGTCAACCGTATTGTCAGTGCTTTTTCTCTTCTTGTGACATTTCCTTTTTATTTTTAAACTTCTTAAAACGTTTTCAAATTGAAGAAAAGTTCTTGTGAATTGATGCATCCTTGTCTTCCTCCTCTATCGCCAATTTAACTGTGTGCCCCAGTCAGTGGTAGTTTTAGAGTGTGCGATGCCCCTTTTAAATAAATTCATGCAGTGCCGGATTATTCATTAGGCTTATTAGACACTGGCCTAGGGCCCCAGGCTTACAGGGGCTCCTGCGGAAAAAAGCAACGGAGTCATAACGCACAGAGCTCTACAGCAACGGCACGTGCACGATAGTACGCTCGTGCGTGCAGGGTAATAGTATCTGTACAACAGTTAGTTTATTAGTTACTTCCATCCCCGCTTTTTTCAATTTTTAATTATATTTTCTTTACAATCAATCAATACCCTTTAGCTCCCCGAGGAGCATAGGCCTTCAACAAACACATGCCAAGTCTTCCAGTCACGTGCCATCCGCTCAAGTTCTTTCCATGTTTTCCTCATCATTTTCACCTCTGTATCCAGCTCTCTTCTCCATGTGTTTTTTGGTCTACCTCTGCCTCTCTTTCCCTCTGGATTCCAGAACAAGGACTGCCTTGTAATGCTATCAACATGTTTCCTCAACGTGTGTCCTATCCATCGCCAGCGTGTTACCGGGGCCCGAAACCGGAGCAAAGAATAGTAACACTGTACCCTACCATGCATGTCGTAAAAAGCGACTAAGGACGATTGGGCATGGGGCTGGTTACTCCATACCGTAAAAAAACTTTTTACCACAAAAACTTCATTTTCTTTAATGGGGCCCATTATCTTTATCAAAATCTTAGGGCTGACGAACACTTTTTTTTTTTTAAACATATTATAAATTAATAAAAAACATTTATCTGAAATCGATTGGTTTTTTTTTTGTGTTTTTTGTTGTTGTAGTTTTACCTTTAAGAATTTTGGAGAGAGTCCTCAAAAATATCTTAATAGCCTAGCTAGGGCCCCCGGAGTTCTTAATCCGGCCCTGAATTTATGTTGTATCGACAAGCATATATTTGTGCACGAGGCCCCTAAATGCACGAGACCCTAGGCAAAAGCCCAGGTTGACTAAGCCTGAAACATCCACTGACCCTAGCCGTCACTGGCTGCTTCCAGTATATTTGTAGTGTCCCTGTCCGATCTTCTGCGCCTTTGAGGATTTTCATCTTTAGTTCATGTTACACCTTTTGTATAGTGACGAAGCAAAGATACTGAGACCTGTGAAATTCTCGTGGGTCTCAGAGAAAGCGAAGAAAGAGTAGGACCAGTGGCGTCACAAGGGAGGTGCGGGGGGTGCGGATCGCACCGGGTGACACCATCAGAGGGGGTGACACCAAAATGACTGTCTAAAATATTTTTGTTCAGTGTTTCAGCAGAAATGTATTATTTTTTTAAATAAAAATGTCCCTGTAGTTAGTTATAACCACAAAAACATTTTCCGGTAGCCCAGCTTACATGTACTGTATCAATATACCTACAAGGCTAAAACTCTATGCTACATTTAGGCTGTACGTATGATATTGTAATTTAAAGGTGTAATTTTAATTTTGCTAGTTGTTTATGTCACTACTATTGCCATTACATTCAGTGATATACGGAAATTACTATTTACGAGTAACATTAGTTCAAAAAACATTACTAAGGATTATGTATGGTCTGGTACGGGAGGAGGTCCATGGGGGTGACACCGTGAGTTACCGCACCGGGTGACACCAACCCTAGTGACGCCACTGAGTAGGACTACTGTTGACACAAGCAGGTTAAGGCGACTATTATGAGCTTGTGATTGAACTGACAACCTCATCACGTAAAACAAATGTTACGCTGGGAAAAAAAAGAACGTAGGTCATTGTTGCGTAGCAAATGTTGATGATGTGACGTAGTGCATTTAAATGTGTGTATAAATGTTCTGTGGATGAAGTCACATTTGCCACACAACGTTGAGGGTGTTGTAATTCATCTGCTCCCTAAAGGTACTATGATACTGGCCTTTGCAGAGTAGTGTGCCACCCTCAGACACCAGGGATGATGAGGCGTAGTAACTTGGTGTCTGTAGTCTGGTTTAAGTGTGATGTAAGGATACAGCTGTGTGTTCAGACAGTGAGCATTACGAACAAGGCAATCCACACAATGACGTCACGTGAACTCACGACGTGCAAAGTCAATAAAGCTTTAAACAGCAGTGATGGTTTTTTGGCAATATATATTGTACGCCACAATGACAAGATGCATGGACATCGTTATGTAGAAAAACATCACAGGGATAGTACAACAGTCATTGTATCATCGAAGTAGTCGATTCAACAGCTAAGCGAAAGTCAACATCACAAGATGGCGATAAAGTCACTTAGCAAAAAAGGATTCAATTACCTGTTCATCAGGAATTAATACACAAATTCACATATGCCTCCAGGCATTAGGAATAACATGGAGATATATCATCTCAACAAAGGAACAACAATCATGAGGACTCCTTCCTGAATAATCTAAGCGAAGACTAGCACATAGCTACGTCTCGCCTTATCAGCTTCTCTGCCCAGACTAACCTGGGCGGAAATCGTTTAAACAACGCCACAAAAAGAGACATGCGCAGAACACGCGAATCGAATACAACTCAGCCAACTTTACGAAACGAAGAATGTTCTACGATGTTCGACTAAAGACCTTTTACCTTAAAAGGAAATGAATCTTGAAACATTGAGATTGCCAACTGTTTACAAAGAACTGGCGATCTGAGCGCTCCATAAATGGACATGACTCAAAATCGTTCACACAACTATCGGCAACCTTAGCTATCAAGATAAGACAACTTCTTGACGATAGCTATCAAGATTAGACAACTGTAGAAATAAAAGTGACTACAATTCCATGAGTTCCTTCCCATGCATTAAAAATTAACTAAAGTCAGAATGCATGGTCAGAATAAGTTGCGACAAGTTTTTTAGCAGCAACATTACCGCCACCTCCCGATAAAAAAAAAAATGTGAGACTTTTTTTTTTTTTTAAATATCCAAGAGTAAAACCAAAAGTGGTTTATCAACGCACGAATTATGCGGGGATAACTAATTGCACTGCCTAATATGAGGCTAAATTGACACATAAAGTGTCTGGTGAGAATATTTCTCAACCGATAAAAAATCTTATTCAAAAAATATATATATCGGGGAGGTGCCATTAACACACACTACGCTTGCATGAAAATACAATATAAATATGCAAGTTCATATCATTATAATCAAATAGCAGTGTCATAATCTAATACCGCTTAGAATGGATGTACACATCTGTAGTGAAATTGACAGAGATACAACGGTAAAATACCTCCAAAGATAACATTTAAGGATAAAAACATAATGCGTAGGCTGCGAATAGTACATGATCGCCTAGACCGCGGGTCATCATCCTCCATAATAATTGACTTGCTAGACAGGAGGGGAACGGCGGATCAAAAAGGAAAAAAATATGACTGGAAAGATTGCGTGAGACTAGAAAGGCTAAGGAGACGCAATTGGGGGGGGGGGGAAACGGAGAAAAGTCACGTTTCCCAAGTTGACATAAAAAGTAAGCAACTCGACAGAAGGGACCATAGATATGTTACGCCACAGTCATTTATTGGACGCTTTTGCGATACCAAGCCCTTGATTTGAATTCAGCGACTAAACGCAGATGTTAGGAATATTACAAAAATTAAAAAGTACTTTTTTCTTAATATTAATGTTAGGAATATAAAAATTAGTTGGCCGGATGGCCTATTCTGAGCAGTGAACTAATATGTTCTTAATTTTACAGACGGATAGATAATATTGAAGATAATGACAAAAGACAGTGTTGTTCACATCATCGACAGACTGTATTGAATCTAAAAGTGTCGCTAATTGCACAAAAAAACACGACCTTGAGACGCAGGTGTTCAAATCTACGTAGTATGGAAGAGAGGGACATTGGTGGTAGCTGTGTCTAAATATAACTTTTAACGACAAAATTTTGGAGGGGAGAGAAAGGTTGGTTCAAAAATCAAGTACATTTTTGTTGAAACACAAGTAGAGACGGACAGACTAACAGATAACCATCCATACTTGACTGAAGCATGACTGAAATGACTTTAGGGTAGGAAATTTGAATTAAAAATAAACCTAGGCAGTGATTGGCCCCAGACAAGCATATTGTCGGCGCTTAGACGCGGATTTGGGGTCATTTCTCAATAGTTGTTCAGTGATAGACACAGATTTTAAAGTGTGGTGATTTCCATATGAAAGAAAGTGAAAGAAATTTAGGGACGCCATACTATAGCCAGCAGCTCAGCTGAGTTTTGCTAGCAATTCTGTGTTATTTATTCATAATCTGAGCTGTGAGTTTCTGTTGTCAACAAAGCAGTGTCTATTCAGTTGGTGACTTTACTCGAGTGTATCTGTGCAGTACTTGTGACAGAGACCACCATTATTGCCCGCCAGCACGGAGAGGTGGGACCACCTGATTTCAGCACCAGAGCTACAACTACAAGATGAGTGAGCCTCTGGTCTGCTGGACATTCACCAACGCTTGGTAGTTACTAATATCCCCATAAAAATTCCCACCATTTTCTGGACACTGTGTAGTCAATATAGACAGGTGTGATGAGGCCACCCCAACAGCACAAACATTAACTATCCTCCCAAGTAGATGACTACTAGAACATTTTAATAAAACTAACTAGTATAGTACATATATATGTACACTATTGCATTTATGATATAATATTCCATGCATTTCTTTCATAATCTCTAAATCCTTTTAAGTTCTGGTCAACCTAAAAAATTGATCCAGAACAAAATAAATGTAATATAATTTTATCAAAAAATTTTACACACGTGAGTTAGTTCAGTGTATTTTAACATTTATTAATATTATTAGTCTTGTTAAATATCTGTGGGTATATCTATAACCTATTACACCACACTACATATCATAACCCTAGACACTTTACGTAGCCACATTCATAAAAAAAAAATTAAGTGTGAGGTCGTAGTGGTAGCAAGAAAGGCCTTCTGACAATTCACAACTACATTTTATCTCAGGAGCCTTCACAGCTGGCCTCATACAATTACATTTAGTAATATCACCATCATACAATACCATCAAACACCACTACATATATTGGGGTCTTGTCCGGGGATAATTAGCCCAACAGTAATATTAGGATCTCCTGGTGGGAGAAATAAAAGTAGGGAAATAAATTGTAAAATTCCCTTTAACATTAAAAGTGTCCCTGCAGATAAAAGTTGGTGAATCTTCACAGCCAGAAATAATTAATTAGTTAACTGGTTAGTTAGAATTAGTTAGACTATAGTCATATAGTAATTAGAAGTACTTAGTGTATTTACTGGTTAGAGATTTATCTTGTATATTATTATATTGCCTAAAAAGTATGGCGGAGCTGGCAAAATTTAGATCAGCTGCTGTGCTCACCGCGAAGGAGATGGGAATGGATGGTCAAATTTTAATTCAATACGTAACGGCTGAATGTGATAAATATATTGAACGGGAAGAAAGGAGATTAGAAAAAGAGGCTGAAAGAAAATTAGAGGCTGAAAGGTTAGCTGAAGAAAAGAGGTTACAAATTGAGGCTGAGACAAAGAGGCTGCAGATTGAGGCAGAAGAAAAACGACAGCAAAGGGAGGCAGAAGAAAAAAAAGGAAGGGAGGCAGAAGAAAAACGACAGCAAAGGGAGGCAGAAGAAAAAAGGTTGACTGCCGAAAGGGAGGCAGAAGATAGAAGGTTGCAGAGGGAGCACGAATTACGACTAAGGGAGCTGGAATTACAAGGCCCGGCTCCTGAAAATGGTGCCAGCCCTTTTGCCTCAGATGCTACGCCCAGTCTGGGAGCCTCAAACTCAGCTATGGGGTTTCATTTAGACCATTTTGTTGAAAAAGACGATGACATAGAGGGGTACCTAGGACGTTTTGAGTTATTAGCTACTACATATGGGTTAGAGAGAGAGAGGTGGAGCTTAAAGCTATCACAGGGATTGAGAGGTACTTCTTATGAAGTATTTGCCAAAATGAACAGGGAAGACCAAGACAATTATGACATGTTAAAGCAGGCTTTGTTATTAAGATACGAGAAGAATGGTGAATTTTATCGTAAGAAATTTAGAAATGCCAAACTGTTGTCTGGGGAGACATACCACCAATTCTCTGCTAGACTAGAAACCTATTTGGAGAAATGGACGGCTCTGGGGAAGACCCAAGATCTTAAGGAAATGATCATGATTGAGCAATTGAGAGAGTCCATGGCTCCAGACATGAGAAAATTTCTCATGGAACAAGGTGCAGAGAAGTTGGGGGAAATTTTAAATGTTGCTGAGAGGTATCAGGCAGCCCAGGCAGAGGTAAGTGGTGCTAAGAAGAAGCACATAGACAATTTTAAAGCTCCACAGCAATTTAATAAATTTGATAATAGAGAGCAGGGAAATAAAGGTAGGACAAACTTTGAGCGGCCAAGAAATGACTATCGCGACAGAAACTCACAGTTCAATGACCAAAAGTTCAATGAAAGAAAACCGTTGAACCAAGGGAAAAGATGGTGTAAATGGTGCAAGAAGGATAACCATAACACCGAATTTTGTAGAAGGAAACCTTCAAACATTGCTGCAATGAAGTCGGGGACGCAAAGATTAAAGGTTAATCCTAAGGGACAACAGGAACCTTATCACCCCCAGTTTGTGAGGATGTTATTTGTAATGGGGTCACCATAAGGTGCCTTTATGATACAGGTTTGGATTATGATTCAGTTGTGAAGTCTAGCCTAGTGGACCCAAGTCAGTATACCACAGAAACAGTGGAAATACAAGGGGCGACTAAGGACATAACACTCATGACACTTCCCATCGCAAGGATAACGGTGAAAACTCGCTATGTGGAAGGAGAAATCAGAGCAGCAGTGATAGATGAACCAATCTACCCTCTGATATTGGGGTGTAGATACGTCTTCTTGGGGAATCCCGAGAAAACTGTGATCATGGCGACAGTGCAGACCAGGTCACAGAAGAAGGAGGAAGAAGGTGAACCTATAAATGCTCATCCAGAGGAGATGAGGAAGGCGCAGGCTGAGGATAGGACACTCAAGCCATGTTTTAAAAAAATTGCCCAAATGCCACACACCTCCGAGCAAGGGGGAATATTTCATGAAGAACAGATTATTATACAGGAAGACAGGAACTAGATCCACTGGTCACGGACAGTTAGTTCTTCCCAAGATATATAGGGCAAACTTAATAAGGAGCTTACATGTTGGAAAAGATGGTGACCATGAGAAAGTCGGTACCATCTGCCAAAAGATTGCTCGAAAATACTATTGGCCCGACGTAAATGTCGATGTTGAAAACTTTGTAGAAGCATGTGGCGTATTTCATGAGGGAACACCCACAAAGGGAAAATATGTGCAGGACCTAGAAACGCCACGGGGCAACTTTAGGCCTGAAAGGAAAACTAATTATACTCGGGTAGACAAAGTGGAATGGGAGCCCCCTTTTCACACCCAGTCTTCACTTGAATGGATTAACATGGCCACTATGCGAAGAGTACAAAGAAGAAATTTTACCCAGGATAAGATGACAATCCCTCGGTCAGACTTATATAAACTGGAGGAACAGACAAGAGAGCGAAGATCTCTCATAAGCAATCTAAAGTGGGGAGACAAACCCCAGAAAAAAATTGGTAGTGGTCGATTTGTGAGTGATGATTCTAGGAAGAAAAGTCCTCATTATAAAGCTTCTAAGGGACGGGACCAGACGGGTTCCATGAAAAATACGTATGATAAATTAAAGATCCAGATGTAGTTTTATTAAGGACCTGGACAGATGAGAAGGCGGAAGAGACTGTTACCTCATCGTATCAATACGTGAACGAACTGACCACTCGTTTGAAAGCTGGATGGAAACTGGCAAATGATAATTTGAAACAAGCCAGGAAGAAACATGCAGCATATTTTAATAGGAAGGCAAAGGACAGGGAACTGGCAGTCGGAGAGAAGGTGCTGCTTCTACTACCCGGAAGCCAGAATAAATTACAAATTGGTTGGCAAGGTCCATATACGGTTCTAGAGAAGGTGTCTAGAACAAACTATAAAATTGACAAAAAGGGGAAGGAAAAAGTTTATCATGTAAACCTGTTAAAGAAGTATCTGGACAGACCACTCCAGGAAAGCACCCCCTTATTGACCTTGGCTATTGCAACCCAGATGCAAAAAGAACCACTCACCTCACATGAATACCCCTTACATCCTTGTGAAACAGCAGCACAGGTAAAAGTCAGTAAGCACCTGACTAAAAACCAGAGGGAGAGAGTTCAAAAGGTTCTGGAGGAACATACAGATGTATTAACAGATAAACCAGGCCATACAAATTTGCTACAGTATGACATGAAACTGGTAGACTCAAACCCAATCTGTATGAGAGCCTATTCTATTCCGTTCGCGAAGGAGAAGGCATTGAAGGAAGAAATAGAGTATTTGTTGAAGGAGGGGATTATTTCGCACAGTGAATCATCTTTTAGTTCTAGTGTCGTTTTGTTGAGAAAACCGTCTGGGGAACACAGATTGTGCATAGATTACAGGAAACTGAATGCTGTCACAGAAGGACAAGTGGATCCATTACCAGACACAAAACAGTTATTTGCCAGACTGAACAAGGCAAAATACTTTTCAAAGGTGGATCTTAGTAAAGGCTATTACCAGATCCCAGTGAAGCCTGAAGTGAGACCTTATTTGGCTTTTAGCACTTCGGATGGACATTATGAATTCAATATGCTACCATTCGGACTGAAAAATGCTCCGAGTGTGTTTTCAAGGATGATGCGCAAATTGTTGGATCCCCTGAATAACCCATGTATCACAAATTTCATGGATGATATTCTCGTCGCCACCGAGACATTTGAAGAACACATTGAAGCTCTGGAGATGTTGTTTGATAGACTTCGGGAGGCGAACTTAACTGCTAGGCCAACAAAATGTTGTATTGGATGCAAAGAGTTGGAATTCTTGGGACACACTGTATATCAGGGTAATATGACCCCTGATCCTAAGAACTTGGAAAAACTGCAGAGAGCACCTAGGCCACAAACAAAAAAGGACGTGCGATCATTCGTGTCGTTATGCGGATTTTATCAGAAATACATCAAAAATTTTAACGCTATTTGTGCTCCTCTGACTGATCTGACTCGCAAGGGACTTCCAGATAAAATTATTTGGACTGCACAATGTGAACTAGCGTTCCAAGAGTTAAAGGAAAAACTCACTAGCAAGCCTATTCTCAAACTGCCTGATTTGACACAGGACTTTGTCTTAAGAACCGATGCAAGTAATGTAGGACTCGGAGGGGCTTTGTTGCAAAGATCAGCTTCACCTGATGGGGAACTTAAACCAGTCGCTTATGCAAGCCGTAAATTGAATAAGGCGGAACAAGGATACTCCACAAGCGAAAAAGAATGTTTAGCATTAATCTGGGCAATAAAGAAGTTTCAAATCTATCTGTATGGTAGGACTTTTGTGGTGGAGACGGACCATCAGCCTCTCGTGTTCTTGTCTCAGGCTAAGCATGAAAACGCAAGATTGCTGAGGTGGTCTTTGTTGCTTCAACCTTATCAGTTTAGTATCCAATATATCCCAGGCAAATTGAATGTCGGTGCAGATTTCCTCAGTCGGCACCCCTGTGATCAAAATTAGAGTAGTGGCAGACGTGAGGAGTAATTTTACCTATGTGTATCGCTGGTTTTGAAACTTGCCATAGGCATGTTTTCAAGTGGGGAGATGTGTAGTGAAATTGACAGAGATACAACGGTAAAATACCTCCAAAGATAACATTTAAGGATAAAAAAACATAATGCGTAGGCTGCGAATAGTACATGATCGCCTAGACCGCGGGTCATCATCCTCCATAATAATTGACTTGCTAGACAGGAGGGGAACGGCGGATCAAAAAGGAAAAAAATATGACTGGAAAGATTGCGTGAGACTAGAAAGGCTAAGGAGACGCAATTGGGGGGGAAACGGAGAAAAGTCACGTTTCCCAAGTTGACATAAAAAGTAAGCAACTCGACAGAAGGGACCATAGATATGTTACGCCACAGTCATTTATTGGACGCTTTTGCGATACCAAGCCCTTGATTTGAATTCAGCGGCTAAAACGCAGATGTTAGGAATATTACAAAAATTAAAAAGTACTTTTTTCTTAATATTAATGTTAGGAATATAAAAATTAGTTGGCCGGATGGCCTATTCTGAGCAGTGAACTAATATGTTCTTAATTTTACAGACGGATAGATAATATTGAAGATAATGACAAAAGACAGTGTTGTTCACATCATCGACAGACTGTATTGAATCTAAAAGTGTCGCTAATTGCACAAAAAAAAAACACGACCTTGAGACGCAGGTGTTCAAATCTACGTAGTATGGAAGAGAGGGACATTGGTGGTAGCTGTGTCTAAATATAACTTTTAACGACAAAATTTTGGAGGGGAGAGAAAGGTTGGTTCAAAAATCAAGTACATTTTTGTTGAAACACAAGTAGAGACGGACAGACTAACAGATAACCATCCATACTTGACTGAAGCATGACTGAAATGACTTTAGGGTAGGAAATTTGAATTAAAAATAAACCTAGGCAGTGATTGGCCACAGACAAGCATATTGTCGGCGCTTAGACGCGGATTTGGGGTCATTTCTCAATAGTTGTTCAGTGATAGACACAGATTTTAAAGTGTGGTGATTTCCATATGAAAGAAAGTGAAAGAAATTTAGGGACGCCATACTATAGCCAGCAGCTCAGCTGAGTTTTGCTAGCAATTCTGTGTTATTTATTCATAATCTGAGCTGTGAGTTTCTGTTGACAACAAAGCAGTGTCTATTCAGTTGGTGACTTTACTCGAGTGTATCTGTGCAGTACTTGTGACAGAGACCACCATTATTGCCCGCCAGCACGGAGAGGTGGGACCACCTGATTTCAGCACCAGAGCTACAACTACAAGATGAGTGAGCCTCTGGTCTGCTGGACATTCACCAACGCTTGGTAGTTACTAATATCCCCATAAAAATTCCCACCATTTTCTGGACACTGTGTAGTCAATATAGACAGGTGTGATGAGGCCACCCCAACAGCACAAACATTAACTATCCTCCCAAGTAGATGACTACTAGAACATTTTAATAAAACTAACTAGTATAGTACATATATATGTACACTATTGCATTTATGATATAATATTCCATGCATTTCTTTCATAATCTCTAAATCCTTTTAAGTTCTGGTCAACCTAAAAAATTGATCCAGAACAAAATAAATGTAATATAATTTTATCAAAAATTTTACACACGTGAGTTAGTTCAGTGTATTTTAACATTTATTAATATTATTAGTCTTGTTAAATATCTGTGGGTATATCTATAACCTATTACACCACACTACATATCATAACCCTAGACACTTTACGTAGCCACATTCATAAAAAAAAAATTAAGTGTGAGGTCGTAGTGGTAGCAAGAAAGGCCTTCTGACAATTCACAACTACATTTTATCTCAGGAGCCTTCACAGCTGGCCTCATACAATTACATTTAGTAATATCACCATCATACAATACCATCAAACACCACTACAACATCTGACATTGAATGTTAAATATTACATTATCTAAATGTTTAATATTACCATTACACAATGAAATTAAACCTATGTGACGATCCAGGACACATCTCCTGTCGTTCAAAGGAAAGTGTACAATGTGGAACTCTCCAAGTTTGACAACAGAAAGGTAGCTTCTCAGATCAACAATAACGTGCTGAGAAAAAACAACCAATATAATTCTATTTAATAGCCATTAAGTTTCATACTATACAATACATTATTATTAACAATTGTGACCGAGTGAACTTTCGGCCCTTATATTAACTACTCAGTCTTCTTCTTATATTAAAGATGGGAACAGAAGAAGATGATAACAAAGCACAATAGTATGTGTTCACCTAAAGTGAGGACAGATGTGCTAATGTATTGTAGTAATATAGGTGTGTTATGGCACTGTCGTATATCTAGAAATAGAACAGAAGTATTAGTTGGAGTCATGTGGGCATCTAGACAAAATGTCAGCCATCACATTATCCGCACCACGGATAGCTCGTACCGTGCAGTGAAAAGGTTGAAGAGCTATAGCATATCGAGTGGATCTCGAACTCTTCAAATTCTTAGTCTGAATAGCTGTAAGAGCTTTCTGATCAGTCTCTAGAATGAAATGTGCGCCCAGGAGGAATCTTTGTAGTTTGAGGATAGACCAAACCATAGCCAACAATTCACGGTCTAAAACCGAGTAGTTCCTCTCTGCCGCATTTAGTTTTCTAGAAATGTACATGACAGGAAACAGAGTTTCAGCATATTCCTGCATAAGTGCTGCTCCGATCCCAGTGGATGAAGCATCACTTCGAAGAACAAAAGTTCTATCAAGAGTAGGTAATCTTAGGATGGGAGGAGAAGAGAATATATTTTTAATCTGGTCTAAGGAAGATTGACATTCCTGAGACCAACGAATCAGATTAGGCGACCCTTTCTTCAACAACGTTGACAGAGGTGCCATTATCGAAGATAGATTCGGAATAAATCTTCCATAGAATTGAATTAACCCCAAGAGACTCCGGACTTGTTTCTTCGTCTTAGGTACAGAGATGTTCAATATTTTCGAAGTATTGTGGTCTTCTGTCTTCAAGAGACCATGACCAACACGATGACCCAAGAAATAAATTTCACCAAAACCAATATAAGCTTTAGAAGGTTTTGCTGTCAGATTATACTCACGTAGAGTAGACAGTAGGTCATATAAACCCAGATAGTGATCTTCCCAAGAATCACTGAAGAGACAGATATCATCTAAATACGCGATGACATCTGAGCGATGAGAAAGAATTCGACGCATCATGCGAACGAAAGTAGCAGGGGCGTTCATAAGACCGAAGGGCATTACATTCCATTGAAATAAACCCCTAGGTGTAGAAAAAGCAGTCAGAGGTTTGGCATGATCTGCTAAAGGCACTTGCCAATAACCTTTTGACAAGTCAAGTTTAGTGAAGAATCTAGAATTAGAAAGTCTAATAAGTAGATCTTCTAAGAAAGGCATAGGTTCAGTATCGAACTTTGTGACTTGATTTAATTTGCGATAGTCAACGCAAATTCGTATGTTCTTATCTTTCTTCCGGACAATAACCATGGAAGAAGAATATGGAGAAGTCGATGGTTCAATTATGTTCAATTGGATCATTTCATCCAATTCCTTTTCCACTTGTGACTGAAAGTGTATAGGGATAGGATACGGCCTAACCCTAATAGGATTATTGTCGGTAAGAATTATGTCATGTTCTATGACCTGCGTGTGACCAGGGATGTCGGTTAGAAGATCCTTAAATGTCTGTAACATCGACGAGACTTGACGATGTTCATCAACAGAAAGATTAGGAGAAATGGACACATCTTTCCAAGATTCGATAGAATGTAGTGGAACCACTGGAAGAGGAAGATCGACATCAGAAAAAACAGATTCCTCATCCTGTATGACAGACAGGGATGAGTAATGACCATGAGGTACAGAAGATTCGTCCGTTGCCTGGAAAATAGGCAGCAAATAGTCTGGACGCTCATGAAATTCCGTCAGCATGTTGATATGGAAAGTCTTATGCTTTCCATCTATATCGACCACATAGTCAACATCGGAAATTCGTGAGACTATTGCATATGGACCTTTCCATGCAATGAGAAGTCTATTTTCCCTACTGGGGAGTAGGACAAATGCTTTGTCACCTGGACAATGTTGTCGTAGACATCTGTTCTTGTTAGCAAACTGCCTTGCTTTTTCTTTAGCAATTTCTGACGAAGCAGTCGCTAGTTTGCATGCCTCAATGATCTTTTGCCTAAGAGCAATGACATACTCATATGAAGATTGAGTGTCATCACTAATATCATCGGCAGTGATGAGATCGTGTAATAAAGACATAGGGCCGCGCGGACGCGCGCCAAAGACAAGTTCAAAGGGAGAAAATCCTGTGTGCTTGTTTGGGACCTCTCTATAGGCAAAGAGAGCCGCAGGTAAAACCCTGTCCCAATCTTGAGGATGGTCTTCAGTTATCTTACCAAGTAAAGTCTTGAGCGTTCTATTCAGACGCTCAACTAACCCATTAGACATAGGATGATAGATGCTACTGAGAGATCTTTTAATGTGTAAGGTAGACATTACTTGAGACATAGTATCAGATATGAGTTGAGTGCCATGGTCTGACAGTATTTCTCTGGGGAACCCCAAGCGAGAAAATATCAGCCAAAGAGCATCTGCGATATCTGTAGTAGATATGCTCTTTAGAGGGATAGCCTCTGGCCAACGTGTGCACATATCGACACATGTAAGGATAAACTGATGTCCTCTGGCCGACTTTATCTTAAGGGCCAATAATATCTATGGCCATTTTTTGGAATGGCCGAATAGGGATGTCAGCAGCCTGGATAGGCGCAGCATGTCGTGGTCCTCTAGCTTTGACCTCCTGACATACCTGACATGATCGGCAGTATATACGAATGTCCTTGTTAACAAAGGGCCAAAAGAAAGCCGCAAGGACTCTCGACTTTGTACGGGAAAATCCCATGTGTCCAGCACATTGCGAGTCATGAGCATGCTGCAATATTTGCACTCTCATACTCTTGGGAACAAGAATTTGCGAATGTGCTGACGTAGCCGAGTCTTGTACCATACGTACAAGTACGCCGTTTTTCATTTCTATCCAAGATTTTCTTTGTGTATCCTTATTTGGATCTCCTTTCTTCGCAAGAATGAAGAATTTCTTTAGCGTAGGATCTTTTTCTTGTAATTTTATGAACGAGTCACGAGAAATAACCAAGGTACTATCTTGGCTATGAACTTCATTATTATTATCCAACGAAGTTTGTGGTGTTTGTAGAGCTTGTGCTCTTGTAACCACTGCATTGGTAGCTTGCATATTATCATCTTCCCAAGCAGCAATCTGCTGTGGGGTACATTCCCTAACTCCGTGGATACGACCAATAATAAGGTCCGCAATTGGATTAGGTAAGAGACAGGCATGCACATCTCCTGTAAAGAAAGGAATGGCAATGTGGATTACAGCAGTAGGATATTTCTCTAGAGTGCCGCCAAATGTGACACATTTGATAACCCTTCCTGTCGCACAGGATGGATCCACAAGCGATTGTCTAACACCAATAGTGGTGCATCCGGAATCGAAAAGTAGTGAGACCGGAGTATTATTAACAAGACCCTTATGTAGGATTAGAGAACCTCTCCCGTCATGTGCAACCGAAGCAGGAAGAGCGGGGAGAGGGTGACCACAACTCAAAGTCGATATTGTAGTCGGTTCGAACAAAGTACTGCATTGGGGGCACTTGTTTGCTCTCCCAAAGTCAAAAGAAGAACAAGTGACAGCGTCAGAGTTTTTATTATCAGAAACCTGATTACAGGCTCCCTGAGATTCTTGTTGAACCGAGTTAGCCTGCTGATATCTCTTTTTTTTGTATTGAGATCTACCGCGACTACCATTACCTCTGAAGTTATCACTGTTGTTATTGTCTCTATTATAACTGTTATCATGTTTCGAACTACAGTTTCCATGATTATTATCATGTCCACATTGATGTGAACATCTATTTGTTTGGTTTTGAGGTTTACGCGAGGAAAAGCCTCTGTTACCATATCCTCTTCTGAAATGCCTAAAATTATTAGGTTGGAAGTAACGAGGACTGTCAGCTCGTCTCCAATTCTTCGAAGAAGAATCACCCTGAAATTGATTTCCATAATTTTGACCGTAACTACGGTTACTTTTCCTATCAAAATTTTGTTGGAATCTATTACTAGAGTTTTGAACATAAGGTGCTGCCGAAGCAACTGGCAGACCTTCTTTTACTTTAGAGTTACTAATAGTTACGTGAGGATGCGCAGTTATATACTGGCTACAGAAATCTTCCATTTCTTTTATTGTTTTAGGTTTACGTTCATGAAGGAAAGCAAGGAAAGACTCATTGACAGAAGACATGACTTTGTCTCTAAGTATTAAGTCCATAAGTCCTTCATAAGTTTTTTCTGTCTTAGACAGCTCCACCCAACGTAAAAAAGTAAGACGTGTCTTTGAAATGAATTCAGAGAATTGCACACCAGTTTCTGGTAACATATTTTTAAATTGAAGACGATAGCCGTCTTCGTCAAGTTGGTATTTCTTTAACAACATAGCCCTGACAACCTCATAGTTGTTCTTGTCAGGCTCATCTACCATACTTAACATACTCAAAGCATCACCTCTAAGTATTTTGGACAAATGATAAACCTGCAATGATTTATCTATGTTATGTACTTTACATGAAGTTTCAAATCTGTCCAAATAGAATGTTATATCGTCGATGGAAGCATTGAATGGTGGTAGATTAAGCTTGAAAGTGCTTGCATTAGTCTTATCTGAGACCTTATTAGCATCATTAGCATTACCCATGTTCATCACCTTTAATTTCTCAACTTCCAGAGCTAAGTGTTGGGTTCTTTTGTGATTGTAGTTGATAGTAACGATATGCTAGTGGTAGATGTATCAATGACTAGCTTAGACACGCGAATGGTTTCAATGAAAAGTTGTCAAAAGGTTATTCAATCAAATTCCAACGAGTGGTAGGCAATTGGCCAATTCATGACTAGGATCAACTCGTTGTTAAAAGTTATTCAGGTTTATTGACGAATGACAAACGGCAATCAACGACACGATCAAGACAAACGATGAGAGCATCATAATTATAGTTACTGTTGATAATAAAACATTCCTGTAGATTTCTTTATCAAACAAGTCCTTTTCTATCCAAGTGACTAGGATTTCCTAACAGTTGTCATTTGAAATACATTACGGTCATGTCCGTTAACCTTGTTCCAAGGACGTCTGTAACAGTAAACGGATTCAGATTCATGGATGACGCTTCCATATAATACTTGTTTAAATCCCAGACTTTCTCCTTACAATAATCTATACAGTTTGATATAATCCATAAAAATCCTATACGAAAATACAATCAGGTTAGCGACTTCAGTTGACTAACCTCTCCTACAAAATATGCCACGACCTTGGCATAGGCATTACAAAATATCCGATATTCAAGATATGATCAAATAGTTATCCTTTACTCGTAGGACTTCCCACTACGAAATATTTACAGTGAAGTAAAGATCTCAACTGTTCCATTCTAGGAATCCAATAACATATGGATTCCCGCTAGAATCCAGTGATGATCATCTGTTCCACTTTATTCATAGACGTATTAATATACATGAAGGTTCAAACGAAACTTACGTATTGAACTGCATGTTGGCTTCATCCTGAAAACTCAACAAAATCCTTCAGAACAATTCTTCCATCGAATTGTTCAGAATCAAAATAATAACATACGGGCAGAGAGAGAGTCCATCTTGCCCTTACAACAGCTGACGTCATAATCCTCCCAACTAGGTTACCCGTGCGCAAAGAGCAACTCATACTCTGCATTGTGCACGTCGGTGCGTGAATAAAACGTACGCACAAATAATATAACTATCTCAAGACTGGTGCGTACATTGGCAGGACCGAAGACTACCCCCTTAGGTAAAACGTACGCAACAGCTCCCTTATCACCGGCCCTTAAAAAAAATTAATTCTATTAATTTTTTTAAAAACTAAGTACCCAAGAGAGGTGAGTCAAAACTACATCGACGTCTATGTGCATAAATTATATTCATAAAGTTATACAATATTATGAAAAAGAATATGAAAATGGAAATCAATATAACTGAATGAAAGTATGCATTAAAGCACACATCCACAATCGACCTACTTTGGAACGATGTGGTAAACTATGAAGTAAAAGAAAGTTGAAAATGAAAACCAAAAAAATGATAAAAACATTCAACTAAATATTTACAACTCAAACATGTGATTTCAAATGAAAATGAATAGCAACGATGATGATAATAAAGACAAGAGAATCAAAAAATGAAAATGAAAGATGCAAAATGCAGCAAAGCATAATTAAACACGTTAAGAAGCAACACCCGTAATGTTTCTAACATTATGACGGTGGACTAGTTATCTAAACGTGAGAGATAATGTATAATGAGAAGTAAATATAAGTATAAAGAGACACTCACAACTATTCAAGTTAATTAATGTGTACTCTACAAGTAATTAAGTGGCATAATTGATTTCATCTAGTTAAGATAGTTCTTAATTACAAACAAATAACTAATTACTAATTTATTTAAGTAATTGCAATTTTACTCAGTGTTACTGTTCCATTAACACTAGTTAGTAATCGACTAGAATATGTTCTTAATGTTCCATGCAAGATGCAAAGATATTCTTGGATACAGTATGTAGTGTAATATGTTCCATAGAATAATGAATGTCTATGTGTCACTATGAACAGTGTTTCCGTACTAATAAAATGTTACTACACACGAAGTTACGTTATAATCCAAAAGTAAGTATATCCAGGAATTTTTTTGCTGGTACGAATAATTCAGTTCCATACAGAGCACGTATAGAAGTTCAAAAATTGATAATGTACTCAGTTCCTCTTATTATATTTGATTGATTATCTATGAGGACGTTTCAACATCCGGAAGTGGTTTAGGTTCGACCAGTTCGCTTGGACATCTTGACAGACAGTCCGCAAACACATTTTTTCACTCCAGGAATCGCTCGAATTTCATAGCTATATGGCTGAAGAGCAATAGCGTATCTGGTTGACTTTGATGATTTAACGTCCTTAGTGTTCAGTGCTGTGAGTGCCTTTTGGTCTGTCTCCACTACAAAGTGGGAGCCCAGTAAGTAACGTTCCAATTTTGTGATTGACCAAACTAACGCGAGCAACTCCTTGTCCAGAACGGAGTATTTCATTTCGCTCGCCGTCAGTTTTCTCGAAACATACATGACTGGAAATAAGGTGCCGATATATTCATGCATCAAAACTGCAGCAATGGCGTAAGAAGATGCGTCACTACGAAGAATAAAAGTAAGATCTTTGTTAGGCAACTTCAAAAATGGCGCATTTGAAAAAAATCTTTTTATATAATCTAACGCGATTTGGTGTTCGTTAGTCCACTGGATTATGTTAGCTGTCCCTTTTCTCAGTAAAGAAGAAAAAGGTGCAGTTAAAGTAGACAAATGAGGGATGAATTTAGAATAGAACTGTATTAGTCCTAAAAGAGACCTAACTTGTTTTTTTGTCTTAGGTGCTGAGATGTTTAAGATTTTCGAGACATTACTGTCTTCTGTATACATTAAACCCCGACCTATACGATGACCCAAAAAGGAGATGTCATGAAAACCGACAAATGCCTTAGAAGGTTTCGCTGTTAAGTTATAATCCCGTAGAGTAGAAAGTAAAGCTTTTAATCCCTGAATGTGTTCATCCCAAGAGTTACTGAAAAGACAGATGTCATCTATGTAAGTAATGACATCGGGACGATGAGACAGTACGCGGCGCATCATGCGTACAAAGGTAGCTGGCGCATTCATTAATCCGAATGGCATAAATTTCCATTGGAAAAGTCCCCGTGGCGTCGAGAAAGCGGTGAATGGCTTTGCTTTAGGTGTGAGTGGCACTTGCCAATAACCCTTTGAAAGGTCAAATTTCGAAAAAAAAATGTAGCATGGGATAATTTCTCCAATAAGTCATCTAAGAGAGGTAAAGGTTCCGCATCAAACTTTGTAACTTTGTTTAATTTCCTGTAATCTACGCACAAAGACGAATATTGTTGTCTTTCTTTCTAATAATCACCATAGAAGAAGAGTATGGTGATGAAGATGGTTCAATTATATTTAATTGAAGCATCTCATCCAATTCCTTATCAACCTTATCACGAAAGTGTAAAGGGATAGGATATGGGCGCACTCGAATAGGCGTATCGTCAGTCAGAATAATGTCATGTTGGATGACTGACGTATGACCTGGGATGTCAGTGAGGACATCCTCATACGAGTGTAGAATATTAGAGACTTGCTGACGTTGATTAGCCGAAAGAGTAGATGAAATAGTAACATCATTCCAATTCTCAGTGGAATGGACTGGTACAACTGGTATTGGCAGTTGTACATCATCGAAAGAAGATTCTTCTTCTTGGATGACTGACAAACTAGAATAGTGTTGAATAGGAGGTGTAGGATCGTCAGTTGCTTGGAATACTGACTGTAGATAATCAGGACGTGAGTAATACTCCTTCAACATGTTAATGTGGAAGGTTTTATGTTTACCATTTACATCAACGATGTAGTCAACATCGGATATTCTTGAGATGATCCTGAAAGGACCTCTCCAAGTAATTAATAGACGATTGTTATGAGCAGGGAGTAAGACAAAAGCTTCGTCACCAGGAATAAGCTGGCGAAGACGTCTATACTTGTTTGCAAATAGACGAGCTTTTTCTTTGGCTTGTTCGGATGATGCAGTAGCTAGTCTACAAGCATCTATGATTCTCTTTCTCAGAGAGATCACATACTCATAAGAGAATTGAGTTTCCTCTTCAATATTCTCTTCAACCAATAAGTCGTGGATTAACTACATCGGGCCACGTGGTTGCATGCCAAAAACAAGCTGGAACGGAGAAAACCCCGTGGCTTGATTTTGCACCTCGCGATACGCGAAGAGAGCGGCGGGTAGGACCCGATCCCAATCCTGAGGGTGATCTTGGGTCATCTTACCCAACAACTGCTTGAGTGTCCTATTTTGACGCTCAATTAACCCATTGGACATCGCATGGTAAATTGAACTAAGTGATCTGTCTATACCTAATGTCTTCATAACTTGAGACATGGATTCAGAAATGAACTGAACCCCATGATCCGATAAGATCTTCCGCGAAAAACCAATGCGAATGTACGCACCAGTTTTATGTAGTTATATTGTTTGTGCGTTCGATTGATTCACGCACTGACGTGCACAATGCTGTGTGAGTTGCTTTGGACGCACGTGTAACCTAGTTGAGGATTGTGACGTCATGATAGGGGCAGCTCGGACGACATTTTATGTCCGCAGTGTTATTATTTGATTCCTGGCAGATTTGAAGAAGCCAGCAGTTGTATTCGTATCTATTGGTCTTCATGGCGAAGCCAATAGTGGATGTCTGAAGTAAGTGTCGCCCCATTTCGTATGGCAAGTTTAATTATGTAAATTAAAGTATCAGGCCGCTCCTATTAATGGTCTAGCGGGAATTCATCGGAGATGACATTCCTAGAATTGGACACACGGAGTCGATAGCCTTTGGAATCTTTTGTAGAGGGAGAATCCATATGTGGAATCAAGTTAATGAATATAGATATATGCTTCACATGTTTAATATGCCGTTTTACCTATGCCAAAGTCGTGGTATGGATACCGAGAGGTTAGCCAAGATGAAACACTAACTTGGTTGTATTGTTATATCTGCCTTTTGTTTGGATTGGATATGCTATCCAAGAATTTTACAACAAAGTCTGGGATGCTTACAAGTATGATATAAATTATTGCTCCGTGAGAATGAATCCGTTTGCCTTAATAAACGTCCTTGGGAGAAGGTCAATGGACGTTAATTACCATGTCTGTTATATGAAATGGAAGTGATCCTTAGTCACTGGAATAAGAGAACTTAACTGTTAGAGAATCTACAACAACTTTTAACAGTGATATTAACATTTTAACGTATGATCTTCACATCTGTAACTATGATTGTCTTGTTCCACTTCGTTGGTGTCACGTCAATAAAATACATGTACAGTAAACACCGACTTGTGTGCTGCCAATACTTACCCAGTTCACCCAATGCAACGATACCTGTTGGAATGTTCGTTTGAAGAAGTTTATTGACATTTTGTTCGTATTCAACCATTCGCGTGATAAAATCAATACCATTACCATAAACGGACTCCAACAGAAAATGGTGTGCCAGCGTGGTTTGAAAATAATTATTTCAAAGGAACGAACGCAAGCCAAGGAATCGTTTGAAGATGGGATTTGTTCTTTCAAGGTGAAATCATCTTAAATTTGGAACATTGTAAAAATGAATCAGAATCAACTAACCGTTACCTCAAGGTCATCAATCAACCTCCAGGTCCAGTTGTACGGTGACTAACTGCACTTGGGATCACCTATTCCTCATTACGTGCGAGCTTGTGTTGAAAAAGCAGAACGAAGTATTTTATTCCTCCAGTACATACACGGGGACGAGGCACATTGGTTGTTCTTTCCGGCACGCGAGATGAGTATAGCGTGTTGTCGTTATACACTTTATTACATTTAGCTGTGCCTTTAATGTTCATATCTATATTTTCTATATTATTTGTTATGTGTTGTGTATTCTTTGCGGGAGGTTGGGAGGTAGATCTGACGAACGAGATCCATCTCGAAGTCAATTCGGGCTCTTCGTCAGACGTTCTGTAGGACATTATTTTGCAGACTTCCCGCAGTGGAATGTTCCTACGCGTGAGCGTAGAAGGATTCTAGGTCCACTGTGTTTGGTGGTCTGTAACACCTATCTGTTCTAGCTGTTTCGTCAAGTTTTACTTGTTGTTCTCATAGTTCTTTTTAATCGTACCTTATTTTCATGATGTATTTTGTTTGTGATTATTGTCCATCTCACCTTTCCTGTCGTTTAGTTTTTTACAAAACCATTGTTTTTACACTGTGTTGTCTATTGTCTTGTTAACTATCTGATCGTAGTTATCGTCGTATATTTTTACGATATTCTATTTTAGTTATACATTTTATTTTTTTTGATTTCTACGATTGTGTTCACCCGTCCATTTTATCATGTCTTGTCGGTTATGTTTCTATTGTCTTTCTCGTTGTTCATTTCATGACATTTGATTACATAAATTTATTGATTAATAACATATTTAATAATTATATGATAACATTATACCGTTCTAAGGACAGGAACGAGGACCACTAGTTGTAGTAACACTTTTAAGTAGTATTATTACATAATAATATTGAAATGGCTACCTTAGACTATTTCATTAAGCAAGCAAAAGCTCTTCAGATGGCTCCTGATGAAGCTAAAGCATTTGCACTGTCAGAATATAAGAAAGCTCAAGAAATAGAAGCTGATCAGAGAAGATTAGAAACTTTACGTTTGGAAAATTTGAAATTTGAGGCAGATCAGAAACGGATTGAGGCTGAGGAACAAGAGAAGAAGATGAAATTTGAGGCAGATCAAAAACGAATTGGGGCTGAGGAACGAGAGAAAAGGAGGAAATTTGAGGCAGATCAAAAAAGGATTGAGGCTGAGGAAGATGGGAAAGAAATGAGATTAACTGCTGAGGAGGATGAAAAGAAGAGGAAATTTATAGCTGAGGAAGAGGAGAAAAAAAAATGAGCTGAATTGAAGCCGCTGAATTAGAAGAGAGAAAACGATTTCAGCGAGAAATGGCAGAAAAAAGAAGCAAAAAAGGAATTAATCTGAAAAAAGAAGAAAAGAAAAAAAGAAAAAAGAAAATGACACCTGCTGAAAAAAGAAACAGAAAAAAAAGAAATAGAAGAAAGGAGATTAATAGCTGAACAAAAACACAAAACGACTTCAGCTTGAGATGGAAGAGAATGAAAGAAAACGACAGCATGAACTGAAATTAGCAGAGTCAGAATATGAGAGAATTAGGTTAACTCAGGAATCTAATTCTCAGAGAACTTTTGAAAGCCACACTTCATCCAGACAGGATCATTTTAAGGAGATTCACCTTAAATTGCCAAAATTTAATCCCCCGTCTGATGACGTAATATTCTTCCTGGATAGGTTTGAGGCCACTTGTGGGTCTTATAACGTGGATAAAGCTCTATACTGTACATATTTATCCAGATTACTTACAGGAGATGCATTAGCAGTTTATCATACCACCAGCATTGGTGAGAAAAATGACTACAATGCTCTTAGAGCAGCACTTCTGCAAAAATTTCAAATGACAGAAAACGAATATCGTTTGAGATTTCACACATTACTACCCCAATCTAGCAGAAATTTTAGTGATTTTCTGTCACAGATACGACTAACATTAGAAAGATGGATCGAATTATCCAAAATTGAAAAGTCGTATGAAGGTCTCTTTGATTTACTGATGCGCGATAAGGTACTTTCGTCGGTAAATCCTACATTTCTCGCATTTTTACACGAACGGAAACCTTTATCAATGAAAAACTTAGAAGAACATGCAAAAAATTTTTGCACTGCTCACCCAAACATGGATCTAAGTAACGCGCAGATTAAGAGTGAATTGCCTGTTGCTTTTGCAGCACAACAAAACAATTTTTCACGCAATCGTTCTTTTAGTGCTGATAGGTATGTCCATAAGGGAAATAATCATAATTTCACCAATGATAACTTTTACAAAGGGAAGCAATTTCAACAATCTGCTCCATTTAATGTTTCTTGGAACCAAACTCACAGATCGCGAGATTTTGGTAACAATTATTTTAAAAATAATCAAGGACATTATAATAAACAAAACTGGAGATCAAGGTCTCAGGGTCCGCAAAACAGACAATTTTTTGGAAATAAACCATTTAACCAACATCATAACGATCATTCTACTAATTATCGGACTAATCCAAATTTTAACTCTAGCAGAAACGACAATTATGGCAATTTTAATGACAAAAATCACAATCGATCGCGCCGACGAGATAGATCGTCGAATAATACAGTTAGACATTCTAATGTTGCTTTTAATGATACACAGGCTAACACTGAACAGGGTAAAGTAGCTGAAACTCACAATGCTATGTCTTGTTCTCTAGATTGTTCCCAGGTGAAAGACTGCCCAGAATGCTCGACTCTTTTCCAGCCTAAGGCGATCACGACGCTGCGTTGCGGACATACCTTGCCTAGTCTACCTGCAGTCTGCATGGCCACTCCTGCGTCAGTACACCATGGACAGGGCTCTCTTAAGTTTAACAGAGGATTTGTTAACAATATTTCATGCTCTCTTTTATTCGACTCAGGTTGTACGACAGTGGGCGTCCGGACATCGCTGATCGACCCTAGTTGTGCGACGGGCAGGGTTGTGAAATGTGTCACGTTTGGCGGAACTGTGGAAACATTCCCCACAGCCATTATAACACTTCATACTCCATTTTTTTCAGGACAGATCCAAGCATGTCTTCTTCCAAATCCAATTTGTGATTTGATTCTTGGTCGCATACATGGTATTAAAGAGTGTACACCTCAGCAAATTGCTGAATGGGAAGAGCGACATATTCAAACTGCAAATGCAGTAGTGACTAGAGCGCAAGCTATTAATATGTCGCATGATACACCTATTGAACCTACAGTTCATACCACTTGTGATGATGATGCTCCTATTTCACGGGAGTTGTTTGCAACATTGCAAAAGAATGATAATTCATTAAAAAAATTCTTTCAGTATGTTAACAAAAAGAATACAAGCAACAAACTTGCAAAATCTAGACATGACTTTATACTTAAAAATGGGATTTTGGTTAGAATAATACGGGAAAAGGATTCATCCATATGTTCTCAAATTCTAGTACCATCCTGTATGAGATCTCGGATATTACGGCATGCTCATGACTCGCAATGTGCGGGCCATATGGGTTTTTTTCGCGTACCAAATCCAGAGTGCTTTCGGCATTCTACTGGCCAGGCGTCCATAGAGATGTTACTCTCTATTGTCGGTCCTGTTTGATATGTCAAGAAGTTAAGGTACGGGGTCCATTTCATGCGGCTCCTATTCAAGCTGCGGACATCCCGATTAGACCATTTGATAAAATGGCCATTGACATTATTGGTCCAATGCTTCCATCTGCTAGAGGGCATACGCATATTCTTACGTGCATTGATATGTGCACTCGTTGGCCTGAGGCCATCCCTCTCAAGAACACTTCATCTGCCAGTGTAGCAGAGGCATTGATGTTAATCTTCTCACGCATTGGTTTTCCACGGAAAATCTTGTCGGATCATGGGGTTCAATTCATTTCTGAATCCATGTCTCAAGTGATGAAGACATTAGGTATAGATAGATCTCTTAGTTCTATTTATCATCCGATGTCAAATGGGTTAATTGAGCGTCTCAATAGGACACTCAAGCAGTTGTTGGGTAAGATGACTCAAGACCATCCCCAAGACTGGGATCGGGTCCTACCCGCTTGTCTCTTTGCGTATCGCGAGGTACAAAATCAAGCAACGGGTTTTTTTTCTCCGTTCCAGCTTGTTTTTGGCATGCAACCACGCGGTCCGATGTCGTTAATCCACGACTTATTGGTGGATGAGAATATTGAAGAGGAAACTCAATCCTCTTATGAGTATGTGATCTCTCTTAGAAAGAAAATCATAGATGCTTGTAGACTAGCTACTGCATCATCCGAACATGCCAAAGAAAAAGCTCGTCTATCTGCAAACAAATATAGACGTCTTCGCCAGCTCATACCTGGTGATGAAGCTTTTGTATTACTTCCTGCGCATAACAATCGTCTTTTAATTACCTGGAGAGGTCCTTTCAGGATCATCTCAAGAATATCCGATGTCGACTACATCGTTGATGTTAATGGCAAACATAAAACCTTCCACATTAACATGTTGAAGGAGTATTACTCACGTCCTGATTACTTACAGTCAGTGTTTCAGGCAACTGACGATCCTACACCACCTATTCAACACTATTCTAGTTTGTCAGTCATCCAAGAAGAGGAATCTTCTTTTGATGATGTACAACTACCAATACCAGTTGTACCACTCCATTCCACTGAGAAATGGAATGATGTTACTATCTCATCTACTCTTACTGATGATCAACGTCAGCAAGTCTCTAATATTCTACACACGTATGAGGATGTCCTTACTGACATCCCAGGTCATACGTCAGTCATCCAACATGACATTATTCTGACTGACGATACACCTATTCGAGTTCGCCCATATCCTATTCCTTTACACTTTCGTGATAAGGTTGATAGGGAATTGGATGAGATGCTTCAATTAAATATAATTGAACCATCTTCATCACCATATTCTTCTTCTATGGTAATCATTCGGAAGAAGGACAACAATATACGTCTTTGCGTAGATTACAGGAAATTAAATAAAGTTACAAAATTCGATGCGGAACCATTACCTCTTTTAGACGACTTATTAGAGAAATTGTCTCATGCCACATTCTTTTCGAAATTTGACCTTTCAAAGGGTTATTGGCAAGTGCCATTAACCCCTAAAGCAAAGCCATTCACCGCTTTCTCGACGCCAAAGGGTCTTTTTCAATATAATTTTATGCCATTCGGGTTAATGAATGCGCCAGCTACCTTTGTACGCATGATGCGCCGCATATTGTCTCATCGTCCCGATGTCATTACTTATATAGATGACATCTGTCTTTTCAGTGACTCTTGGGATGAACATATTCAGGGTTTAAAATCTTTACTTTCTACCTTACGGGATTACAACTTAACAGCAAAACCTTCAAAGGCTTTTGTCGGTTTTCATGACATCTCATTTCTTGGTCACCGTATAGGTCGCGGTTTAATATATACAGAAGACAGTAACGTCTCTAAAATTTTAAACATCTCAGCACCTAAGACAAAAAAAACAAGTGAGGGTCACTCTTAGGACTAATACAGTTCTATTCTAAATTCATCCCTCATTTGTCTACTATAACTGCACCTCTTTCTTCTTTACTGAAGAAAGGCACACCTAATGTAATAAAGTGGTCGCAGGATCACCAAACGGCGTTAGACTATATAAAACAAATTTTTTCAAATAAGCCTTTTTTAAGGTTGCCTAACAAAGATCTCACCTTTGTTCTTCGCAGTGATGCTTCTTCCTACGCTATCGCGGCAGTTTTGATGCAAGAATACGGAGGTACCTTATTTCCTGTTATGTACGTATCCAGAAAGCTTACGACGAGTGAAATGAAGTACTCCGTTCTCGATAAAGAGCTCCTTGCTCTTGTATGGTCAATCACAAAACTGGAACGTTACCTGCTCGGCTCACACTTTGTGGTGGAGTCTGACCAGAAAGCTCTTACGGCATTGAATACTGGAAACGTTAAGTCATCAAAGTCAGCGCGTTACGCTATAGCTCTCCAGCCATTCCACTTTGAGATACGTGCTATTCCTGGAGTGCAGAATGTATTTGCAGACTGTCTTTCAAGATGCCCTAGTGAACTTGGTGAAACTAAACTACTTTTGGATCGAGAAACGTCCTCACCGAAACATGAATAACTTTGTACAGTGTCGTTAATTGTACATCTGTGAATACTATGTGTAGCTCTACAGTATTCGTATATATATAACTTTCAGAATATACTTACGTATGGATTATAACATTATTTCTTGTGAAGTAACGTTTTATTAGAACGGGAACAGTGATATTAAAGTAACATTTTTTTTTAGTATGGAAACATTGGTAAAAAAACGACAAATAGACATTCATTAGTGTTATGGAACATATTACACTACATATCGTGTTCGTTAACTTATTTCGTGCATGGAACATTAGGAACCTATTCTTGTTGACTCTAAATAGTTCTGAACGAATATTCACAATGACTGAAATTAGAATTACTTAGAATAAATTACTAGTTATTTATTTATGTGTAATTAAATACTAGAATTAGATTAATTCAATTTAATCAATTTGATTGTTTATAAATCACACATCTACTAACTTTATTAGTGTCTCGCAATACGTGTAGTCACGTATCCCACTACATGATATTTTACTTTTAGATAACTAGTCAAACTTACTAGTGCTAGATATCAGTAAGTGCGTTGCTTCTTAAAGTGTTTAATTTTGCATTGCTTCATTTTTGCACATTGTATTTCAAAATTTTCTGTTTCACTGATTCTTTTATCATTGATTATCATCAGTGTTGCTGTTCATTTTCATTTTTTGAAATCATATGTTTCAAATTTTGTTGAAAACTTAGTTGAATTTTATTTATCATCTTTTTTGTTGATTTTTCATTTTCATTTTCATTTTTTCAACTTCTTTTTACTTCGAATATTACCACATCGTTCCAAAGTAGGTCGATGGTGGATGTGTGCTTTAATGCATACTGTCATTTAGTTCTATTAATTTCAAGTCAATATTCTCTTTTCTTAATATGATATAATTTTATGCATGTCATAAATCTTGTTGTAGTTTTGACTCACCTCTCTCGAGTAATTAGTTCGAAAAAAATTAATGGGATTAATTTTTTTAAGGGGAGGTAATAAGGGAGCTGTTACGTACATTTATTACCTAAGGGGGTAGTCTTCGGTCCTGCCAAATGTACGCACCAGTTTTATGTAGTTATATTGTTTGTGCGTTCGATTGATTCACGCACTGACGTGCACAATGCTGTGTGAGTTGCTTTGGACGCACGTGTAACCTAGTTGAGATATTGTGACGTCATGATAGGGGCAGCTCGGACGACATTTTATGTCCGCAGTGTTATTATTTGATTCCTGGCAGATTTGAAGAAGCCAGCAGTTGTATTCGTATCTATTGGTCTTCATGGCGAAGCCAATAGTGGATGTCTGAAGTAAGTGTCGCCCCATTTCGTATGGCAAGTTTAATTATGTAAATTAAAGTATCAGGCCGCTCCTATTAATGGTCTAGCGGGAATTCATCGGAGATGACATTCCTAGAATTGGACACACGGAGTCGATAGCCTTTGGAATCTTTTGTAGAGGGAGAATCCATATGTGGAATCAAGTTAATGAATATAGATATATGCTTCACATGTTTAATATGCCGTTTTACCTATGCCAAAGTCGTGGTATGGATACCGAGAGGTTAGCCAAGATGAAACACTAACTTGGTTGTATTGTTATATCTGCCTTTTGTTTGGATTGGATATGCTATCCAAGAATTTTACAACAAAGTCTGGGATGCTTACAAGTATGATATAAATTATTGCTCCGTGAGAATGAATCCGTTTGCCTTAATAAACGTCCTTGGGAGAAGGTCAATGGACGTTAATTACCATGTCTGTTATATGAAATGGAAGTGATCCTTAGTCACTGGAATAAGAGAACTTAACTGTTAGAGAATCTACAACAACTTTTAACAGTGATATTAACATTTTAACGTATGATCTTCACATCTGTAACTATGATTGTCTTGTTCCACTTCGTTGGTGTCACGTCAATAAAATACATGTACAGTAAACACCGACTTGTGTGCTGCCAATACTTGCCCAGTTCACCCAATGCAACGATACCTGTTGGAATGTTCGTTTGAAGAAGTTTATTGACATTTTGTTCGTATTCAACCATTCGCGTGATAAAATCAATACCATTATGTCTAGATTTTGCAAGTTTGTTGCTTGTATTCTTTTTGTTCACATACTGAAAATTTTTTTTTAATGAATCATCATTCTTTTGTAAAGTTGCAAACAACTCCCGTGAAATAGGAGCATCATTATCACAAGTGGTATGAACTGTAGGTTCATATGGTGTATCATGCGACATAATAGTAGCTTGAGCTCTAGTCACTACTGCATTTGCAGCCTGAAAATGTCGCTCTTCCCATGCAGCAATTTGCTGTGGTGTACACTCTGTTATACCATGTATACGACCCAATATGACATCACAAATTGGATTAGGAAGAAGACAGGCGTGGATCTTCCCTGAAAAAAAATGGGTGTATTTAAATTAATAATGGCTGTGGGAAACATTTCCACTGTGCCTCCAAAGGTAACGCATTTGACTGTGTGGCCCGTGGCATAACGAGGATCTATCAGCGAAGTCCGTACCCCGACCGTGGTACAGCCTGAATCAAATAAAAGAGAGCATGGAATATTATTGACAAGTCCTTTGTGAAACTTCAGAGATCCTTGTCCCTGATGTACAGAAGTTGCCGTGCAGACCGCAGGTAGGCTAGGCAAAATGTGTCCGCAGCGCAACGTCGTGATCGCTTTGGGCTGGAAAAGTGTTGAGCATTCTGCACAAGCTGTCACCTGATGACTATCAATAGAACAAGACATGGCATTATGAGCATCAGCACCTTTAACCTGTTCATTGTTAGCCTGAGTATCACTTAAAGCGACATTAGAATGTCTACGTGTCTGGCTCGACGATCTATCTCTTCGTCGCGATCTGTTCTGATTATTTGCATTAAAATTGCCCCAATTGTCATTCCTGCTAGAGTTAAAATTTTGATGAGTACGATAATTAGTATAATTACCATTATAATGTTGGTTAAATGTTTTATTCAACGAACCTTGTCTATTTTGTGGAACCTGAGATTTTGATCGCCAGTTTTGTTTATTATTATACCCTTGATTATGTTTGAAATTATTGTTACCAAAATCTCGCGATCTATGAGCTTGGTTCCAAGAAACATTGAATGGAGCAGATTGTTGGAATTGCTTCCCCTTATAAAAATTACCATTGTTGAAATTCTCATTATTTCCCCTATTAAAGTATCTGTCGTTACTCAATGAACGATTTCGTGAAAAATTATTTTGTTGTACGGCAAAAGCAACTGGCAATTCACTTTTAATCTGAGCATTACTTAGATCCATGGATGGGTGAGCAGTGCAGAAATTTTTAGAATGTTCTTCTAGATCTTTCATAGATAAAGGTTTCCGTTCGTGCAAAAATGCAAGAAATGCTGGATTTACTGACGATAGCACCTTATCGCGCAGTAGTAAATCGAAAAGACCTTCATACGACTTTTCTATCTTGGATAATTCGATCCATCTTTCTAGTGTTAGCCGTATTTGGGAAAGAAAATCACAAAAGTTCTTCCCTGATTGCGGTAGCAACGTCCGAAAACGTAATCGGTATTCATTTTCTGTCATTTGGAATTTTCGGAGAAGTGAAGCTCGAAGAGCGTCATAATTATTCTTATCATTAATACTGGTGGTATGATAAACCGCCAAAGCATCTCCCGTAAGCAATCTGGATAAATATGTAGAATATAGTGATTTATCCACATTGTAAGACCTACAGGTGGCCTCAAAACCTATCCAAAAAAAAATATCACGTCGTCAGACGGGGGGTTAAATTTAGGTAATTTTAGGTGAATTTCCTTAAAATTATCATGCCTGGATGAAGCTTGGCCTTCGAAAGTTCTCTGCGAATTAGCTTCTTGAGTTAACCTAATTCTATCATATTCCAATTCGGCAAGTTTCAAATCATGCTGACGTTTTCTTATCATTCTCTTCTGTCTCAAGCTGAAGTCTTTTTGTATTTTGTTCAGCTATTATTCTTCTTTCTTCCATTTCCTTTTGTTTAACTTCCATTTCCCTTTTTTGTTTAACTTCCATTTTCCTTTTGTTTAACTTCCATTTCAATCTTAAGTTTATCTGCAGCCTCCAATCTTTTCTGTTCTGCCTCATGCAGAAATCGTTTCTCTTCTAATTCAGCCTCAATCCGTTTTTGATCTGCCTCAAATTTCATCTTCTTCTCATTTTCCGCAGCAGCCTCAATCCGTTTTTGATCTGCCTCAAATTGAAGTTTTTTTCTAGTCTTAAAGTTTCTAACTTTCTCTGTTCAGCTTCTATTTCTTGAGCTTTCCTATATTCCGACATAGCGAATTGTCGTACCTCTTCAGGAGGTATCTGAAGAGCTTTTGCTTGCTTAATGAAATAATCTAGTGAATACATTATGCTTTATAAGTAGTCACTATACTCTTAATTTCTAAATATGATAATTAATTAATGTAAATTAATTAACCTTGTTAATGCACCGAATGGTCTTCGTTCCTGTCCTAGAACGGTATATCATACTCATATTATTGTCAAAATATATTAATAATCAATAAATTAATTTATGTAATGACATGTTTATGAACAGACAAAACCATAGACAATAGCAACAACAATGACAAGACGAGATACTCAAAGACAGTAGAAAAACAGTCGCAGAAATCCAATAAAAATAAAAATGTGAAACTAAAAATAGAATGTCGTAAAGAGTTACGATGATAACTGCGATCAAATACTAAACAATACAATTGACAAGACAGTGTAAAAACTTATGTTTTGTAAAGAACTGAACGATAGTCAGGTGAAGATGACGTAATATACAAACAAAATACATTATAAAACTAAGGTACGAGTAAAATAACTGTGAAAACAACAATTAAAACTTGACTGAACAGCTAAACAAATACTATCATAAGAAGCAAGTAGCGATCGGAACTACAGCAAGGTTTCTAGCCTTGAACCGGAATTATCGCTCAATTGAAACTTATAAACAAACCCTATAGAACATCTGACAAAGAGCCCGAATCGGCTTCGAGATGAACCTCGTTTGTCAGATCGACCTCCCTACCACCCACGACGGATATACAACATAGAACATGCAACATGAAAAGTAAATTAATATGAAATTAATATGAAACAAATATAAAGGTATGTTATCAGGCACTCGCAGGAAATAAAGAAGTAGAACACCAGACAACAGAAAAACAACAGACATGAGTGGCTTACCCAGGATTTGAACACTGGACCTTCCGTGCGACTACCCCGCCTAGCCATGCAAGCGAATCACACTATCCGCTCTGCCATCTACGCATCATCAAAAAATGATGTTTCAATGGCAGGTCAATAGTGCGAACCACAATACACGACACCAGAAGTCCTCCATGGGCAGTTCAGCCTATTAATGACGCAATCACTTCTGTTGTATTTCTATCAAGCAGTATAGGCCGAATCCAACAAGACCCTTAGGACCTTAATACTGTGTCCAGTAAATGATAGTAGACTAGAACAGTGAGAACAGGATAGTGGGTAGGTTTGGTATTGTACAAACATTTATTACAAATAAGGGAGGGAAACCTGAGGCCTGTAAACAGTAAATTAATATGAAATTAATATGAAACAAATATAAAGGTATGTTATCAGGCACCTTCTTTGAAACTTGTCCAAAACACACTGTGCCGCCATTTACTGTTGGGTTCTTTTGTGATTGTAGTTGATAGTAACGATATGCTAGTGGTAGATGTATCAATGACTAGCTTAGACACGCGAATGGTTTCAATGAAAAGTTGTCAAAAGGTTATTCAATCAAATTCCAACGAGTGGTAGGCAATTGGCCAATTCATGACTAGGATCAACTCGTTGTTAAAAGTTATTCAGGTTTATTGACGAATGACAAACGGCAATCAACGACACGATCAAGACAAACGATGAGAGCATCATAATTATAGTTACTGTTGATAATAAAACATTCCTGTAGATTTCTTTATCAATCAAGTCCTTTTCTATCCAAGTGACTAGGATTTCCTAACAGTTGTCATTTGAAATACATTACGGTCATGTCCGTTAACCTTGTTCCAAGGACGTCTGTAACAGTAAACGGATTCAGATTCATGGATGACGCTTCCATATAATACTTGTTTAAATCCCAGACTTTCTCCTTACAATAATCTATACAGTTTGATATAATTCATAAAAATCCTATACGAAAATACAATCAGGTAAGCGACTTCAGTTGACTAACCTCTCCTACAAAATATGCCACGACCTTGGCATAGGCATTACAAAATATCCGATATTCAAGATATGATCAAATAGTTATCCTTTACTCGTAGGACTTCCCACTACGAAATATTTACAGTGAAGTAAAGATCTCAACTGTTCCATTCTAGGAATCCAATAACATATGGATTCCCGCTAGAATCCAGTGATGATCATCTGTTCCACTTTATTCATAGACGTATTAATATACATGAAGGTTCAAACGAAACTTACGTATTGAACTGCATGTTGGCTTCATCCTGAAGACTCAACAAAATCCTTCAGAACAATTCTTCCATCGAATTGTTCAGAATCAAAATAATAACATACGGGCAGAGAGAGAGTCCATCTTGCCCTTACAACAGCTGACGTCATAATCCTCCCAACTAGGTTACCCGTGCGCAAAGAGCAACTCATACTCTGCATTGTGCACGTCGGTGCGTGAATAAAACGTACGCACAAATAATATAACTATCTCAAGACTGGTGCGTACATTGGCAGGACCGAAGACTACCCCCTTAGGTAAATCGTACGCAACACTAAGATTTTTTCTTCATGCTCCATTTTTGCTTTTCTCTCTTCAGACTCTCTTTCAAGTCTTTTATTTTCAGCCTCTATTTCGAATCTTTTATTTTCAGCCTCTTTTTCAAGTCTTTTATTTTCAGCCTCTTTTTCAAGTCTTTTATTTTCAGCCTCAAGTCTTTTCTCTTCAGCTTTTGCTTCTGCTTCTCTTTGTAACTTTTTTTCTTCAGCCTCAGCTTGTTTTTCTAATCTTTTAATTTCCACCTGCATCTGCAGTTTCTTTTGTTCAGCTTCCATTGCTTTATCATATTGAGCAGTTGCAAATTCTTCTAACTTATCACCAGTCTTCCCAAGCAATTTACCCTGCTCAATAAAGTGCTCAAATGTAGCCATGATGAGTAATAATATGAGTCCACAACCTGAAATAATTAATTATCTTATTTCAAATTTAATTATAACAAGTCTTAAATGAAGCACTTGTTTACTCACAACACCATATTATTATCCCAATCTCTGTGGGAAACAAGTCTTATATCAAAGAACTTGTGTATATACCTTTTTGAAATATCATCAATCAACTCTTGATCATAGGTGCACTTCCCAATTCAATAGTGCACAATATTATTCATCATTTATTAATCATCAGTGTAGTAGTAATGCATAAGCATAACCCACTATTAAATGTGAATTAACTACTATAAGTCTAACCAATGACTATATAAACACCATCACAATGTAAACAATAACAATGTAAACTTTACACTGTAAACAATACAATGTAAACAATACAATGTAAACAATAACACAGATTTAGCAACAATACGAAAACATTCGTAGAAATCAACAAAAAATAAAGCGAAAATTAAAGAAATATCACAAAAAATGTGATGATATCTACGAGGATATTAGACAATACACATGACACCACAGTGTATAAACAAAAATGTTGTATGAAACTAAACTATAGTAAAGAGGAGGCTAACAAATACAAACAAATCAAAACAAAACTAAAGAATGTGAAGAAAATCCCGAAAACAACACTGACCATATCGTCACAACTAACAAAAAATAGCAACAGAAGTCGCTTTGCAAATTCCAGTATCGGAAATTTGCACACCCTACAGAAAACGCTCACGATAGACGACCTCTATCACGTGGTATGATCTAAGGGAGACTCCGCCCAACCGAAAAACCCGCAGAAACATAAACCTATAAATATAAATATACAAATAACATATAAACATATAACATGTAAACAAAAGAATGAGATGAAACAGAGAAGAGTCAGTAGAAGTATAAGGGCACAGTTCACAAACAAACAGGCCACTTAACTTATTGGTATCCAAACGTCAGCCACAGCAGAAAAAACAGATGACAATCAGCGTCCTAAGGAATGAAGATCCAACGATGATGGTACATCTGGACTGCTCCAAACTGCCATGACGATGGTACTTGAGCTTCTAAACTGATAAGTAAGTAACGGCACTTGACCTTCTTATTCAACCGTAAATTGCTTGTACGGTACTTGGCCTTCTTATTCAACCGGCACTTGACCTTCACAAACGACAGCAACACGTTTCAACTGGCAATGTATGATTCAACGCCGGGTACTGCCATAATTCTGTATGTAGATGTCTTGAAAAATCGCTGTATGTTGATTTCTGGAACAATGCAGTTTGTTGAATTCTTGTTGAATGAAGTGGGTAAGGGACCCCGAGTATGCTGGTACCAGAACAAACCAGCTTATGGCCACCAAATGTTGCGTATTAAAAAAAAAAAACACACACACACACAAATAAAATGGACTGTAGAATGGTTGAAGAAGATAAAAGAAGTAGAGTTCCCATCATACAAATTGACACGAAGAAGTTCGATACAAGGACTAACATAACTATTGATGGGTATATTGTTCGATACAAGGACTAACATAACTATTGATGGGTATATTGTTCGATACTTCTTCTTCTTCTTCTTCTTCTTCTTCTTCTTCTTCTTCTTCTTCTTCTTCTTCTTCTTCTTCTTCTTCTTCTTCTTCGTACACTCTCAGACGTCCACTTGAATGTTCTCAAAGAAAGCAGTAGTCAGTTTGAGGCTATTTAATGACGTCATCATGGAGCGGCGTACGTTGTACTGTTTCGTTAGGCCTGTGGCCCAGTACATCCGATTTCAACGGGCATTTATTTCGGGTTGCCTACCTTAGCCTTTGACTGTCCCCAGTTTACCTGCAAGGCAGCAGTGTGGTCTCACTGACTGACTGGATTCTAAAAAAAACATGTAGAGAATCACCAACGTCAAAAAAACAATGTCCGACATATTGGACAGGAAGCTGTAGTTCGATACAATATAAATACATTTATACAGGCTAATTTCTAATAACATTTCTTTATAAAAATGATAAAATTAAATACATTTTAAAATGCTGTCTGAAACAATAACCAATATATGCAACATTAATTTTTAAATTGCGAGTGCACGATCTTAAGCATTGTGATATAAAATGCAAAGTTAATAAATAAGGCTAATTATTTAAAGAGTGTGAGCGAGTTTTGGTTGAGCAGGGCTTTTATTTGAAGAAAAAGGGTTGCTCATAAAGTCAACTAGTTTGTTGAAGTTACGTCGATAGTAAAGCAAAAACCAAGTAGTTACAGACTTTTATAAATGGACGCTTGCGTAGAATAGGATTGGCATGATGCTAGGTCAACCAATGGTTGAACTGATGACAAGAATCAGACAAGTGCCCGTTGAACAAGACATAAGAAGAAAACGCTGGAGATTGATAGGACACACAGTGAGGAAATTTGTTGATAGCATTAATAGACTGGACTGGGAACAGAAATGAGAGGGACGAGAGAGACACGAAATGTTATGCTATGAGGGAGAGAGCGCTAGAGAGACTGATTTTAAATAGTGGCCGGAGAGAAAGAATGATTTGCAAAATAGTAGCCAGACAGAGAGAGAGAGAGAGAGAGAGAGAGAGAGAGAGAGATTTTAAATATAGTAACTTGACAGAGCGAGAGAGCGAGATTAACTTTAAAAAGAGTGACTAGACAGAGCGAGAGAGAGAGAGAGAGAGAGAGAGTAGTTTTAAATAGTGTCCAGACTAAGCGAGAGAGAGAGAACAATAAATTAAAAAGAAAGTCTACCCAGACTGCCGTAACACAAGTTCGACAGACATTAGGACGTTGACATTAAGAGCAGTGTAACGTGCCAACCATCCTTGCAACCAGCCAAGACTTCTGGAATGTTCGTTGTTCACAGCGGAAATGGCTGACCAAACCGTCAGATAAAACTCTGCAGCTGTAAGCCTACGTGGTGTGGACAGTACCCAGGAATGAACCTGTCTTGTTGTCTCTGGGGGCTGGAAGCAACTTTGGTGCAGGTCATGATGTGAGAAAAGATCGGTCCATTGAATATTTCTGATATAGCCAGTTTTTTCTCAATTTGTTTTTCTTTGTTTCTTTCTTTGTTTGGTTTTTGAATAAAAAAACATAGATTGAATGGTTTTGGCGGAAGAGATGGAAAGAGAAAGACAGACAGACATACAGACAGGTCGGTAAGTAGATATGTAGGTGGTTAGGTAGATGGATGGATGGATTGATGCGTATATAGATTGGTATGTATGTATGTAGGTGTATGTATGTATATATATATATGAAGCTGCCGATCGCACTAAGTGGCGATGCTATTTACGGCACCACCTCAGATTGGGCGAAGAGAGGCTCACACAAGAAGCAGAGGTGAGGAGAAAACGTCGAAAGGAGCACCAGGAAAATAAGCAGCTGAGGGCTGCCACCTCAGGGGCGCATTCCCATAGTCAGTTATGACTGAAGGGGCTATTATTATTATTATTATTATTATATATATATATATATATATATATATATATATATATATATATATATATATATATATATATATATATATATATATATATATATATATATACACACACACATATATATATATATATATATATATATATATATATATATATATATATATATATATATATATATATATATATATATATACGGATAGATAGACATATAGATAGATAGATAGATAGATAGATAGATAGATAGATAGATAGATAGATAGATAGATAGATAGATAGATAGATAGATAGATAGATAGATAGATAGATAGATAGATAGATACAGAATTAGGGCTGTCATCAGCAGAAAAGTACAACATAATTATCCCCCCCTCCCCCCCCCTTTTCCCCCCGGTCATATTTTGACGGGTTACATGCTCGTGTTAAAAATAACATGTTTTCATAAAAAAGCTGGAGCTAGTATAGTGAAGTCTCTAACAATTCACCACCCTACGGCTGTTTCTGCTATGGGATTACCTTAACCATTTTTTTAAAACGAATTTGTTTTATTACTTTTGTTGTAACCCGAGCTATTCCTATACATTTGGCTACTGGAACATGCTGGTCAGTACGTAGTTCTAGGTTATTCATTCATAACCCTCCACTCCCAAAGGAGCATAGTCATTAAACAAACACATGCCAAGTCCTCTTGTCACGTGCTATCATCTCAAGTTCTTTCCACGTTCTCCTTATCATTTTCATCTCTGTTTCCAGCTCTCTTCTCCATGTGCTTCTTGGTCTACCTCTGCTTCTCTTGCCTTGGGGATTCCAGAACAAGGACTGTGTTAGTACTTATTAGCTGGTGGTCGCTGAGGCGGTGCGGGCAGAGTTGATCCTGTTCACGCTAGCAGATAAACACTTGTAGTCCTTTTTCGGGACCTAGTATGTATCAACGCTGTACTTCAGTAAATAAGGGGGGGGGGGGGAAAGGGGGGGATAAAAAAGGTAATGCGTCTTTCTAGGACAAAAGACGAGAAAAAAACCTACTTTGCGACCACAAAATACTTCGCCGGGGACAGACGAACAAAAACAGAAAGGAAGGAAAGAAAGTTACAGTAGAACTAAGTGAAAAATAAAAGCTAATACACCCTGAATCACTCATAGTTCACATTTTTAAAATGACAGACTGCTACCTGACATAACCAACGCACTCAAGTCTAGGTTGAAAGAGACGTGTCTCGTCACAAGAAGGCAAAACCAGAGAGGAAAGAATAAAGTCACTCACCAGTACCACACAAAAAGATACTGTCGAAAAGTCACAAATCTTTGACCCCCATAATGATTCGACGTTTATTTTCAAGAACAGCGGTTGGGTTCACGGGGAATAGATACGCATGGTTGCCCCCTGAAGCAGAACCCGCTGAGAGAGTTCTTAGGAAGGCAAGCTTCTATTCGGCAACAACCGTGTAGTCCATTGTCGCTGTCGACTAGGTTAATCCCGTAACGAGTCACACTGGATTACACTAGCATGTTGAGGATTAAACGGAGAGCTGTGTTTAACAATGAACTTGAAGCTCGCCTCTTTCTAGAGGTATCAGACGAAACACTGGCCGCTGAAGGGGATTTGTAAGGCAAGTGCATTAGATGAAACATGGTGGTGAGTTATACCTTGACAAATAGGACCTCAAGGTATCTACATCATGTCACTGAGATAAATTAGTAGCTTTTTTGTTTTTAACATTTCAACAGTAGCTATAAGCATAAATAAACATGAGTGGCCAAACTATACGACCTTTGGGAACTGGAATATTGAACGTTAATAATACCATGTGTAGCTAATTTGGGTAATGAAGATGTACTGAAAGAGACATATGCGTCAAAGAAGCGTATTTATCGCGTTATAAGGAAGCAATCGATCTTCATTGAGCATGTTAAGAGAAGAAGACAGATGGAATATATTGTGACAACAGAAAAGATTGGAGGAAAAAAGAAATAGAGGACGATAAAGAGAGACGATACTGGACAATTTGGTATCGTGATATGGAAATGAGGTATCGGAGGAAGGTGGTTGAAGTAACAAGTAGAGACATGGTTCGCAACCAGACGATACGTCAAGGCCTTAAATCCCACCCCCTGCAGACCCAAGTAGAACAGTCCCAACTAAGATGGTTTGGCCATGTCTGCAGAATGGGAGAAGATCGGCTACCACGACAAGCATGGGAAACAAAGAGCCAGGGATCCAGACCCCCAGGACGACCCAGAGTCCGCTGGGAGGACAACATTAGACAATCTTTGAAGGACCGAGGACTAGAATGGAACCGGGACCCAAGACGCATCAAAAGTGAGGAATTCAGTAAGCGACCCATAGCTTGACTGCCTGCGTCAGGGTCAGCGAACCGGAGCTGACCAAGACCTTACTCCACCTCCACGTGGTGGTCCTGGAAAAGGGCTGCATCACTGCAGTCTGGCTGAGGAGAAGGGATCGAATAGGAAAGGCGAACCCGGTCCCAAAAAATGCCGTGCGGAAGTCGGATGTGTCGGCTGAAAGGCGCAAATACCGCAGCTTCGTTGCAAACGGACACAACGCAACCAACGTCCTTTTCAGGACGAACGAGGAAGAAGAAGGAAGAAGAAGAATGGAACCAGGCCAGGAGGAAGACAGCCGATAGGATAGTCTGGCGCTCTCTCTTCCAAACCTCTACACCTCACGGTAGAAGGGGAACGACTAAGTAAGTAAGTAAGTAAGATGGAAACAAGTCAAGAACAGACTTGATAAACAGTAGTGGAGATGGGAAGTTGTGGAGAGACATGATCATTTATGCCACCAGGTATAGTATTTGAAGAAGAAGACTCAGACATACACACACACATCCTTGAAGGATAAAGCGGCAGCTGGTGAATAGCATATTAATAACAATTATTCGCTTTCAGCGTCTAACGTATTCGCTATCTAACACTGTTATTCTGACCGCGGAGCTATTCATTTATATTATATTTAAATTGGATAATGTAGTTATTTACCAAATATTACCAGTACTTTTCCCATGTTGGGAAACTCTTCTATAGGATGTCTGATGAACCGGGAGGTGCGACGTTAGAAAGGCGCAATGAGTTAGAGTTTGTTCAGGGTGCGGTCTCCTTTTAAGCGCTCGCGTCACGGCTCTGTATAACCAAAACACTTTTACGTATAAGCATTATATTAAGTAATATTACTGAATTTAGACAGACAAATCCTGAACCATCTGCTTACTACTGAACGCCCCCTGTCACCCCTTTTCCCTTATCGTTCCACTGAATCCTCCCAATGCCCACTGGGAAGGGAAGGGGGGGGGGTAACCACCCACTTAGGAAGCACTGACTTAGGGGCTCTGAATGAACTATTTGCCTAAGACATTGTCACAGGATGACATTCATCCGATTCATTTTCTGTCTATTCTGATGCTACACTTCTCTCTGAAATTATTTACCAGTCATTATCTAGCGATATTATTTGACCCTCAGTAGGTCACAGTCACTCCCACACATTTAGACTTGACAGCATCACAAGTCACGTATCCTTTGATTGTGATCAGCACTCGAGTAGCCAGATGGAACAGTAAGATTGTCAACATTTGGTCTGCCGTTTTATTGTTTTAACAGACGGGCTACTGATAGATAAGCATGTATTCTGCTTCAGACCAGCCAGCAAAGACACAAACAAGAAATGTTGTCGAGGCTAGCGCAAGATAATAATATAATAGCCCCTTCAGTCATAACTGACTATGGGAATGCGCCCCTGAGGTGACAGCCCTCAGCTGCTTATTTTCCTGGTGCTCCTTTCGACGTTTTCTCCTCACCTCTGCTTCTTGTGTGAGCCTCTCTTCGCCCAGTCTGAGGTGGCGCCGTAAATAGCATCGCCACTTAGTGCGATCGGCAGCTTCATCCTCCCATGTTGCTGGATCCATGTCCAGTGCCCTCATATCTCTCTTGCACACATCTTTGAACCTCAGCTGTGGTCGCCCAACTGTTCTCTTGCCATCTGCTAATTGTCCGTAGAAGATATCTTTTGGGATGCGACCATCTTCCATGCGGCGAACATGGCCAAGCCAGCAAAGTCTGCGCTGTCTAAGAAGCGTATACATACTTTGAAGGCCAGCGCGTGACAACACCTCGACATTTGTCACTTTATCTTTCCACGAGATGCCGAGGATGCGGCGTAGAAATCGCAAATGGAAGGTATTGAGCCTTCTTTCTTGCTTAGCATAGGTCGTCCAGGTCTCGCTGCCATATAGGAGTGTGCTTGTGACGCATGCATTATATACCGCAGCTTTGGTCTTCATTGTGAGTTTAGAGTTTCCCCAAACACGCGATGTGAGGCGGGCAAAGGTAGCTGCAGCTTTGCCAATGCGGCTGTCGATTTCTGTATCCAGTGAGAGTTTGTCATTGATGGTAGACCCTAGGTATGTGAAGTGGTGCACCACTGCCAATTCATAGTTATCGATAGTGATAACTGGTGCAGCACCCACATCCTGACTCAGCACATTCGTTTTCTTTAGACTTATTGTGAGGCCAAAGTCCTTGCATGCTTTAGTGAAGCGATTCATCAAGCTCTGAAGCTCCTGTTGGCTTTGAGTGACGACTGCAGCATCATCAGCGAACAACAAGTCTCTTATAGTGACCCTTCTGATTTTTGTTTTTGCCTTCAGTCTTGAAAGATTAAACAGACGGCCATCTGACCTAGTAAAAAGGTAAAGGAACCCGTTACACGCCCATTGAGGCATATTGGGAATATGGTGTTAGGCCCATATTATCTTGACCGTCGGCACACGAGGGGTGATGTGGTCGGCATCACGCCGGCCGCCTTAACCTTCCCAGAGTTGCTCTGGTACCCATTTGGGGCTGGGTCGACCCAGGAGCCGTTGTGGCCTAAAAAATTCCCGCCTCATCTGGGGATCGAACCATAGACCACTGCGCTAGGAAGCCAGTGCACTAACCACTATGCTACCGCGGCTCCTATCTGACCTAGTGTGAAGGCATATTCCTTCAGTTGCATCTCTGAATGCATGTTTCAAGAGTAAGGCAAAGATGATTCCGAAGAGGGTCGGAGCCAGAACACAGCCTTGTTTAACGCCACTTCGTATATCAAAGGGCTGTGACGTGCTTCCATCATATTGGACTGTTCCCTTCATGCCGTCATGGAATGACTTTATCATTTCCAGCATTTTAGAAGGACAGCCTATTTTCAGGAGGATTTTAAAGAGTCCATCCCTACTAACCAGGTCGAATGCTTTTGTGAGGTCTATAAAGGCGATATATAATGGTCTTTTCTGCTCTCTTGATTTTTCCTGAAGCTGGCGGAGAGAGAAGATCATGTCTGTTGTTGATCTGCCAGCTCGGAATCCACACTGTGACTCTGGATATATGCGCTCAGCTAACTTGTGTAGTCGCATTAAGATGACTTTGGCAAAAACCTTACCAACAATACTAAGAAGAGAGATGCCTCTGTAGTTATTGCAATCACTTCTGTCTCCTTTATTTTTATACAGTGTTACAATCTTGGCATCTCGCATGTCTTGAGGAATAGTTGTCTCTTCCCAGCACTGGTACAGCATCCTATGCAGGGGATGTAATAGCGTGCTCTTACAGCATTTGATTAAATCAGGAGGAATCCCATCACTGCCTGGTGCTTTGCCAGAGGCCAAGCTATCAATGGCCTTGCTGAGTTCCTCTAATGTTGGTTCGGCATCCAGCTCTTCCATAGTTGGCAGACTGTTGACACCATCAAGGGCTGCAGGCGTAACGGTATTGTCTCTAGCGTAAAGCTCAGAGTAGTGCTCGACCCACCTCTCCATCTGCTTACCCTTATCGGTTAGCTTCTCTCCGCTGATGGTTTTTTAGCGGTGCCGTCTTACTTTTATGGGGGCCAAGTGCTTTCTTTATACCGTCATACATTTGTCTAATGTTGCCTGTTTGCGCTGCAATCTGGATGCTCTCACTGAGCTGGAGCCAGTAGTCATTTGCACAGCGTCGAGCAGTTTGTTGAACTTTGCTTCTCGTAGCCCTCAGGATCTGTAGGGTTCTGGCACTCGGTGAACGTTTGTATTCATTCATAGCACTGCGCTTAGCTTCAATGACAGGTGCCATCACATCTGATGAAGCATCAAACCAGTCATTTGACTTTGCTGTTTTCTTACCAAAGGTGGCAAGTGCAGTACTTTGAATGGTGTTCCGTAGATGCTCCCAGTTCTCTGTAATAGTATCACCATGCTGAGGGCTACTGAGCACTTTCTCGAAGGTCGCAGTGAATTGAGCGATCATGAAAGGGTCTGACATCTTGCTGGTATCAATGCGTGGTTTCCCTTCATGTCTGACACGATAGAGTTTTCTTGGTTGTGCTCTGATTTTGCAGCAAACCAAGGAGTGATCTGTATCACAGTCTGCACTATGGTACGAGCGCGTGGAGAGCACAGACCTGAGGAGTGGCCTTCTGACGAGAATCAGGTCAAGTTGGTGCCAGTGCTTGGATCGTGGGTGTCTTAATGACACCTTATGCTGGGGTTTTGTCTGAAAGTAGGTGTTGGTCACGCAGAGGTCGTGTTGGACGCACAACTCTAAGAGCCGTTGTCCATTTTCATTCATCTTGCCAATACCAAACCTGCCCAGACATGAAGGCCATGAAACATTATAGGCACCCACTCTAGCGTTAAAGTCACCAAGGAGAACAAGCTGTTCTTGCCTAGGTATGTTTTTGATAATTGCTGTTAGATTCTCGTAGAACTCATCTTTAGCTTCTGAGGCAGAGTACAGAGTAGGAGCATACACACTGACAAGGGTGATGGGACCTGTGCTAGTTTGCAGGCGGAGCGTTAACAGGCGTTCTGATCCATTCTCGCCTGGTTCAACCATTTTAGTTAGCGATTTTTTGACCGCAAAACATACTCCGTGTTCTCTAGCTTTATTAAGATCTTTCCCTTGCCAATAAAATGTGTAGTCCTTCTCGCTCACCGTTCCAGAGCCCGCCAGGCGCGTTTCCTGAAGTGCAGCTATATCCACCTGAAGTCGTTTAAGCTCATCATTAATTATGGCTGTCTTCCTTACATCGTTTACATCCTGTAGGTTTTCGGATAGTCCAGTCAACATAGTCCGGACGTTCCAGCATCCCATTCTGAGAGTTTGCTTGTTTCTATTTTTTCGATAATTGCTTGGTGCAAAATTTTCTGTCCACAGTTCGGGTTTGACCCTAATCCCCATGCACCCAATGGGGAAAGCAGACAGTGGCGGGACAACACCTTATTGACTGGGGGCTGCCCAGCTTGAAGCGGGCGGTAGCTGTCCAGTGAGATCCTAGAACCTCTCCCACTGTCGGAAGTAGCCCCTGGCGCCATGCCCTACGCCAATTGGGCAAAATGCTTATAACCGGTAACTGCTACTTCCCGTGTTTTGCCGACACCTATAGGGTGAAGCTGGAGTGTCCTCTCCAGGGCGCGAGCTTGGGCACAGTTATATGGAGATCAAGCTGTTGCCCATGCAGCATGTTCCCCCTCTCCACACAGCCGGTAGATCCAAAGGAACGGCAGTAGCCGATACAGTTTGGTACCAGCCATGTCGCAGGAGTTGCCAGAATAATGTCGAATCGACACTAGACTGCCTTAGGGACTCCGACTCCGGATTTATCCTCAGGGTTTACTCCCGAAACCAATTCCATAAATGGATATTCCCGCAAGGCAGCGGTGGTTTGAATTCAGAGTTCCTTCTCTTAGATAAGCTACCAACCAAGGATCACGAGCCCTATCTACCCGAAGCTGCTGGTTTTAAGGCGCCAGTCGCTCGCCTTTGCCCCTTCTCCCGTCAGTGGAAACAGTTCCGCCGGGCTCAAATTGAGCCACACGTGAAGGCCGGAAGCTGGACTTGGTTGTCAGAGGCTGTTTGAGGCGCGTGCCATAGAAGTATTTTATCTGCAGTGAGAGCTTATCCTCACTACAACTCCCGGCAATAACAACCTTTTGGAACTAGCGCAAGATACCATGTGTATAATTTGGCAGACATGGTTACACAAATCGCTCATCCTTAGCTTTATCGTGATTTTAACCATTTGGACACCAGATTTATCGCGTAATCATTTCCGACAAGTCTCTTAAAAACATTAAGCAAGATGTCTTGTTGTAATAAACAAATATGGGAAGAAAGTGCAACCTTCGAATAGATTATCAGATGTAATAATTAAGAGCAGATAGTGTGATATAATGTTTGTGTTAAAAATAACACTTAAAGGGCGCAGCCTTATATGGTCACGCCAATAACGATCATAATGAGGGATGGGGGTAACATTTACTAAAATGAGACTCCTTACCTTGCAGTTAGTTTGAAATTTGAAATTGAACTAAACTAAATTTTGTGATTGGGTTTCACCCAACAAAACCTCCCACATTAGTGCGTGAGCATAAAATTCAACTTTAAAATCTAGCGCGTTTCGAAGATTTCCCCAGTGCATCCCTTACCTTCGTCACGAGATCACAGACAGCCAGAAATAGGAGAAATAATGATTCCTATAGAGCAGTGCCCAGCAACTTGTTTTTTTACTTCGCGGCACACTTATAGTGTCATTAAAAATTCCGCGGCATAAATTACGAGACAAAACATAATGTCTCACAGAATAGGCGGGAAAATGCAAAGGTTGTAACTTAGATGACTCAGTTGTTATACTTACCGTTCTAGACATCCGTGTGAGACTCCATAAAATAGAAGCACCAACCTTCTGTTTATGTCTCTGCTAAGAGTAATCTTGAGCGAAGGTTGCTAAATTTGTGAAAACCTCATTCCTTTTACTCGAATTTAGGCCATTATTGGACCACTACTGCAGAGCAGGGGAGACGACAGGTCTGTGTCTGTTTAGCAAAAGAAAGGCAATTACGGACAAGGATGGGACACATGTGTTTTGTTCTGCACAAAGATATAAAAAATGCAAAACTCCCCCGTCCCCACCCAAAAACAAACAAACAAAAACAAAACAGAATCAACAAAAAACGATTGACATGTTGAAAATGAAGGAAATAAAAAAAACAAGGGAAAAGAATGAATGAAACATAAATATTGTTGCAGACATTCTTAAAAAGAACCTGCTTTTTATTAACAATACTTCAACACACATTGCATTACGCGCACATTCACATCAACACATCCAAGAAAAAAGCAGATACACGGAATAAGTATAGCCAGCAGGTGGGTCTAAACATCAGTCTAAAGAAGACAGAGGTCATAACACTTAATGTAGGCAATCCTGAGCCCATAACAATAAGGAACCAGAAGCTGGAACAAACTGACACATTTACATACCTAGGATGCATTGTAACGCCAGACGGCGGAACAAGCAAAGACATCAAGAACAAAATAAATAAAGCGAGAACAGCCTTTGCTAGTCTCAACAACATCTGGAAGTCTTCCCAGTACAGTACAAACACCTAATTAAGACTGTATGAGAGCTGTGTACTTTCTGTGCTTCTCTATGGTGCGGAATGCTGGAGAGTAACCGAGAAGGAAATGTCGAAACTGTCCTCCTTCCACACAATTTGCATAAAGAAAATTCTCCTAACCTTTTGGCCGAATACTATCACTGACCAAGAACTACTTACTCGGAGTAACCAAGAAGACATGCACATCATCATAGCTGGCAGACGCTGGAGTTGGGTTGGCCACGTCCTCAGAAGAGACCCTGATGCCATCACAAGGACAGCTATGCTATGGATCCCCGAAGGAAAGCGAAAGAGAGGCCGACCAAAAACAACTTGGCGGAGAACTGTGGAGGCCGAGATGCAAAGAATGAACCAGAGCTGGGGCACTGTACGAAAGATGGCTGCCGACCGAATAAAGTGAAACAGTTTGTTGCCGCCCTACAAGACGCCACTAGGCGTGATGGTCACTGACTGCTTGGACAGCAGGCGGCTAAGGATCAATGAAGAAAAAGAAGACGTCAACACTACACTGCCTCTGACACGAAGCTGAAATGAAATAAAACATGTATTTATTTAATATGTAATGAATGTATCCGTATACTTTAATCACATTAAAATATAATGTTCGCTGGCGAGGACAACTACTGATCTTTTGTTCAATCCTGGGATTAAACACATTTTTTAGGACCCCCCAAAAAAAAAAATTGGTAACGCGTCTAACTAGGACACAGGATAAAAGAAAACTGGCAAATGTTACGGCTACAAGATCTTTGTCAGGGACAAAAGAACACAGTCAGAAAGGGAAGAAAGTAAGAGCTAGATAGGAAACAGGACACAATAAACAAGAGTAATAAGGCCTGTACAATTGACTGTCATTATGCGATAAGAAATTCAAAATGGCTGCCGCCAATCCTGACAAACCTTGTATTTACTATTGCTGTCTTTTCCGGATGTCCCGTGAATCACTTCCGGTGTACATGAAGATAGAAAGACATGTTAAGATAGTTTCGTGAAGGAACGCCAGAGTTATCTCGTTCATTAAACCTTTGGCAGGGGGAGACAACTATTAATAATCTTCCCAGGGGCTGACATTACAACAAGTATAATGAGTGGAGTATGTTGTATCCTAAATCAAACATTTGAACTATACTACCTGCGGCAGATCACAGTTGGTGAATTAGCTTAAGGTGTAAAATAAGAGAGCTAAAGTTTTCCCCCCTTCCTGCCTATAAATAAGGTTTATTATGAATAAGTTTAAATGAAACAAATTGGGACCCAAGACGCATCAAAAGTGAGGATTGCAGTTAGCGACCCATAGCTTGACTGCCTGCGTCAGGGTCAGCGAACCAGAGCTGACCAAGACCCTACTCCACCTCCACGTGGTGGTCTTGGAAACAGGCTGCATCATTGCAGTCTGGCTGAGGAGTAGGGACCAAAGAGGGAAGGCAAACCTGGTACCAAAAAATGCCGTGCGGAAGTCGGATGTGTCGGCCGAAAGGCGCAAATACCGAAGCTTCGCAGTAAACGGACACAACGCAACCAACGTCCTTTTCAGGACAAACGAGGAAGAAGAAGAAGAATGAAACAAAATGACGTTACAGAGTGAGAGAACGAGAAGAATGTGACAATCAAGGTTCGGAAGTCATAGCTAAAATATTTCAAATGATTTCAAATATAATAAATAAAGGGAGACAAAAACAAGTTTTAGGAATTCGCTTTTAATGCGTTTAATATTGTCGCCAAGTGCGCTCAATTAAAAAAACAAAATAGAAATAAATTATGTTCCACAAATTCCCTACAACAAAAGTCCATGTCCAGCTATCATTGATCAGTAACTTGTCATATCGTTGACCAAAAATTTAACTCTTGGACGATATGAATGAAAAATTACTGAATAATGTTAACTGTCCATCTACTTTTATTAAATAGGACAGAATGTTTGACCGGGCATATTTAAAGTATTTGGCACCCTGGGGCGGATCCTGTCTTTGGAATAAACACCCCCCCCCCCCCAACCCATCCCCATAAATAAACACAGAAAAACATATTATGGTTGCAAAGCAGATGATTAAACATGACACTACTGCCACATTAGTGACCGATGGCATTCCCTCCTGGCCGTCACCCAGTGAGGACGACACTTAATGCGCCACTGAGAATGGAACATTTATTTTCTGTATTCTTAGTGTATTTTATAACAGTTACAAAAAAAGTCAATTCATAAACCTTTTTTGTTTTTCTAAACTTCTTTTATTATTTTAAGTTATATTAGTATTTCCGCAGGCGGAAATGAATTGCACTTTGCAAGTTTACCTTTATGAATGAACCACATGGTCTTATATATTTGTACTTGCGCCCTAATATAAGCAATAGACATTGTGTCCAGTTTGAACGGGGCGCGCCTCACCAAAACGAGGCAAAATTTGTATTTAAAAAAAAAAAATTATAATTACAACAACGTCGGTCACTACTATAGTTGTGTTTAAAACAAACGACACGTTGAGATACGTTGTTTTAGAGAAACATTTTAATTGAATCGGCATATTGCCATTCACCATTCGACGTCAGCTCCGACAAATAAGAAAAAAATCTATATTTTCAGTTCATTATTTCCCTTACATGAAAACTTACTTTAATGGAGATATTTGCACCTGATTTTACATTACTTTAATACTTATATAATATTAGCCTTTCAAAACATAAGAGATTAAGATGTACGAAATAAAGGAGCTGCATGAAATGTTTCAATGTTCTGCGACGAGACTTTGAGCGTCAAAATCAGTTTGAAACGCGACAAATCTACAACGCTCAGATGATCTTAACTAATTGTAGTTTATCGGCAAAATAAAGGACAATGAAATTCCTCAAAAACGACGGGTAACAAAATGAATGTAAAGATAGTTCCATAGTAAATACTGCCGAAGGGGAGTGAAAAGCAGTGATACGTCCCAATACTAGGTCTATCTGAATGAGGTGTGGGACCAGTCCTCTTCCTCGCTGCCTTTGTGTGCCCCAACTCAAGATCAGAGTTTGATACCTATTTACAGTTGGGTAGACCGGAGCGTGACTCTATCAAGATTCGATCCCATACCCTGTGCCGCGGCAACGTATGGCAAGTGAAAGAAATCATAATTTTTCTATTTTCGCTGAGAAAAGAGCTACTACAGCCCAGCGGTCCTCAACCTTCAGTGCACCGCGAGCACATTCTAGATTTATAAAGAGGGTGGCGCGCACCAACCAAATATCGCGACTTACTCATTCAAAAAAAGTTCATTTTTAGAACAAAATATACAAAATACATATATGAGGCTGAGTAAACGCATTTAATGATATAGTAAACATTTAGGATTTAAAAAATAAATTAATCTTCAAATTATTTGAGTCAAAAGTATAATAGTGTGATCTGTGATCACTGGGCAACTGTTCATTGTTGTCTGTAGGAAAAGTTTTTGAAATTTTATTGAGACCACTAACCGCAAATATCTAAGAATTTTAGCAGAGGATAAGCTATAATTTCTGACTATCAAGCAAAATTGTATATTTATTCTTTCATCCGCAAATTATCGCGGGCGCACAATTAACCCTTGGCGGGCACCGCGTGGAGTACCAATGCTATAGCCAAACAAATGGTCTCATTTCTGTTTTGATAATGGTAAAGGTAGTCCCATAGTAGATAATGTCGTAGGGGAGTTAAGTGTTATTGACTTCACTATAAGAGGCCCAGCACCGAGAGGTGGGGTGACAAGTTCCCTTCCTCGCTGCCTTTTCCTTCACTAACTCAAGAGCAAAGTCATGTTCCCATTAACAGCTGATTAGACTGAACCCTATCGATACCGTGAATCGAACCTGGCACCGGCACCGAAGACGCAGCAAAAGAGATGAATGCAGTTAGCGACTCATAGCTTGATTGCTTGCATCAGGGTCAGCGAACCAGAGCTGATGAAGACCCTACTCCACCTCCACGTGGTGGTCCTGGAAACAGGCTGCATCACTGCAGTATGGCAGAGAGAGTAGGAATCAAAGAGGGAAAGCAAACCCGGTCCCAAAAATGCCGTGCGGAAGTCGGATGTGTCGGGCCGAAAGGCGCAGATATCGCAGCTGTGCTGTAAACGGCGACACAACGCAACCAACGTCCTTTTCAGGACGAACGAGGAAGAAGAAGAAGAAGAACCTGCCACCTTTGCTGCTAGAGACCAGAGGTCTAATATAAGTTGAATAGAAACCAAAGAATTTTCGTACCTTGGAATGTAGCGTTCATGTCACACATTTATTTATTTTAAATCCGACTACCTTCATCTTAGTTGCTCCTTTCACAAAAGTGATCAAATAACCAGCTTGACCACAGTAGTCAAATGTTCCTTTCATACCTTGGCCACAACACTTCATACGTATCAATTTCGATAACTTAAACCTGGGACCGGCAAGAGAAACTATTACTGCTGTCCAACCGGTTCTTAACCCCGTACGTTTTTCAGTCCCTAACATAAATTCGCTCGGCCATTGTCGTAAACTCTGGATACGAGGCCGCTACGGACACTTTTAACTGCAATAGATATTCAAACAATATGGTTTACAGAACATTAAGTGCAGATTTCTTTGCGTAGATAGCAGCGTCTGAAATTGCTATCATCCTATGTTCCAAGCTCATAACTTTGATATTTACAAACCTTCCTGGTAATCTCAAAGCAGTTTGTGATTTTTAGATTTAGTTTGCTGTTGTTTAACCAGGGTTACTGAAGTTCTTGCTCTTTTGCAGCCCATACCAATTTGAAGACTCCCTGGTACTATCTACAACAGTGGTTCCCAAAGTGCGCGTTGGAAGGATCCATGGGGACGATAAGGAAAAATTGGGCGGCAGGGGGGCGTTCAGTAGTAAAAATTTGACTGGGAATTTGACATGCTAAATTCAACAATATTACTCAATATAACATTTACACGTAAAAGTATTTTGATCGTACAGGGCCCTAGCGTTATAACTCAAATGGAGTATAACCGGGTATTCCATGTACATACACACACACACACACGCACGCACGCACGCACGCACACACACACACACACACACACACACAAATTCAATGTTTTGTGCAACGCCCTAAAATCAAACAAACAACAAACAAACATACCCGAATCCACAACTCCTATCAAACTTCGCTCGTCCCAGTTTCTCACACGCCTTGTAGCAGAGGTTCCCGACATCAGTGAGGCGAGGAAGAGATAGGAGAGATAGATAGCGGAGTAGGTTTATTACCAGGATCATTAAGCAAGCCACAGTTTCGTCTATATTTGCAATGCTGCGATCAGGTGACCATAATTATAGTGTTTACCAGTTTAATATTGGTTAGTATTGTCGTAGATTTTTGATAGGAATTTAAGACTAGATTGGTCCCTTCTAAATAGACTAGAACCGGTGGTGACTCAGTGAGAGATAATGTAAAAAAAATAGATTTTCACGAGTGAGATGGTGGAAACTAGTTAGAGTCTGTCCCTGAAATCGAGAAGCTTCTCTCGTTCAGCCTATCTCTACATAAGAACTTAGTTAGTCAGACAGTCTACTAGAATATACATATATTAATATATATCACAACCACTCACACACACACACACATAAGTGACGACAGTTAGACGCACACCCGTGAAAACTACATCAATGGAATATGGATCTTTTGGGACAAGCTGACCGACACACGTAAATAAAGTTATGTAAATTTTATTTATCATAAAGAAACTACAACACAACAATATCTTTGAATATCAAAATCAAATACAATGAACATAGGTTAATGAATTAATTAAAGAGTTAGTCTCATAGGTTTAATCCTCCCTCCTTCTGGTGAGACAAGATCCCGTTAAGAGAAAAAAAGTTATAAACCCCCAAAAGAGTCAAAGGTTTTTACGCTATGGACTAGGATTTCCCTCTACAATAAAGAACAGAGTTTATACGTAAATCTATTCTGCAAGGGACAGCCTTAGCAAAACTTGCACATAAAATACACAGTTAGTACATGGGTTGTAAAATGAAAGAATTATTCATCCTGCATTCTCTCGCTCTGACAACCTGTGATCACAAATCAGTCTCTCTCTTACCTAAATAGGTGTTTTCGCAACAGCTGGAACAATTGTTAAGGTACACCCAGCCCATCCAAGGTTGGTGTTCTTGGGGAATCATGCCCCAGTTTCTCCAAAGACTAATTAATCAAAATGTTGGGAAACGCTTGATTCACTGCTGACAGTAGGATGCTGATAAATGACACTTCAATTTTTGTCCAGGTAGTAAATAATTAGAGATCTAATGTTCACAGTGTACAGTAGCTTGGAATCTTCAATCGTTAAATCGAGTGTCAGGTAAATAAATCTGTTCAGGATAAATCTTCACAACACAGTGGTCGTTATACAGGTACTGTCAATGTTTGATTTTGTCACTTCAATTGGCTGAAGGTATATGCACTTGGGAAAGAAATATGGATATTTATGAATCGAGTTACAATTTATTCTTAATATTCTTAGGGTTGGTACTTTGTCTCTTACTGGGTGTAAAACACGAGACCAGACAAGTCACCTTGAAAAAAACCCGATATTATATCAGAATGTTCTTTGATAAAGAATTCTCAGTGTCATATGGAAGCCGCTGGTAAGGTTTAGGGTTTGACCCACATACTGTATAGGGAGAAAAACACAAATACTTAACATACTATAGCAGAGGTGGCCAAACTACGGCCCGCGGGCCAGATCCGGCCCGCCAACCAGTTTTGACCGGCCCGCCAACCTGTTTTGGCCGGCCTCTTAATGTTGATTGAAAATTACCGTATACTCCGACCACTGTGCTAAAAAAAGTATTACAAAATAGCACGCATAGGCACTAGAAACAAAACCAAAAAGACCCAAAATGTGCGATTAACATCTCCCCACCTCCCACAACACCACCAACTCTCTCTCTCTCTCTCTCTCTCTCTCTCTCTCTCTCTCTCTCTCTATCATACCAATTGAGCTCTACTAGATAGTGCCCACAAAACGGAAATGATAACGTCAAATCTCTGATCGTGCACGTGGACAAGCGAAGACAGTGTCGGTACCTATTTTGATAATGAGAAACTAAAAACAATGACATCTTTTCTGCGGTCGGTAGTCTCTGAGATCCAATGATGTTGCTTTGTCTTTAGCATCGGTATGGGAAAGTGATCGTGGGAGTGGGGGTGGATGGTAGGTACATTTCTATAGGAAGGAGTTGAGGAGCACAGTTGGTCTTGTGAAGTGTGTAAAGTGTAACAGCTGTCTGAGAAAGAGAGTGTTAACTTCAGGAGGTACACAGATGACACTGAACAGCTGATTTCTGAGTTTGATGGTCGATTTCAAGATTTTGAGATGTTTCGTCCACAAATGGAACTTTTTAACAACCCATCCAAGTGCACAGTGGAATCTCAGCCAGCAGAACTACAATTACAGTTATGTGAACTCCAATGTGACCCATTCATCAACACAACAGAAGCAACTGGAGCTGATTTGCGGAAATTACTACCAAAAGAACGTTACCCACTTCTGAGAAAATGGGCCCTAAAAGTGTGCTCTATATTTGGTAGCATATATCTTTGTGAGACAACATTTTCTGCCATGAAGCTTATCAAATCCAAGACCAGAAACAGATTAACTGACTCTGTAATATCCCATGTTATCAGAATTGCTACGTCACAAATGGAAGTAGACTTCAAATCAAAGTGAAAAGTCTTGATAAGCCACACTCTTCACAATGAAATAACACACAAATGTATGTTTGAAATAAATAATTACATGTCATATTACAAATTACAAAACAAATTAAAACAACATATTCATTATATATTTTTTTAACAGTAATTTCAGTCCGAAGACTGGTATACATGCCTTGGCAGATGTGCAGTACAGTAGTTTGCCGTTGCTTTCTGTACGTGGTTCATTATATATGTAAAACTAAATCTCAGAACGTTATTTTTTAAGGATTTTATAGGTCTGGCCCTCTGGTGTTACCCTTTACGATAATCTGGCCCTCGGCCAACCTTAGCTTGGCCACCACTGTATTATAGTATTATTCACAATCCTATCCTTACCCCGCGTAAAATATAATATATTCATCCACTTCGGTTATATAACTTCAAATTATCAACTTACAAGCTTAGAGCTTGTCTTATAGTTTATAGCTCCCGTGAAATAAATTCTAATCATTTTAACAAATCAGTCATCATGTATAATTGACGATTAAACTAGTATAATAATTACCACAAGCCAGAAGTAAAACGGTCTCCAATCGAAAAACTTAGTGATACTTCTATTATAAGAGATCTTTAGAATCGAATGCTAGATGTTCTCTGCAATTCTGGCGGTACTGGATCAAAGAAACTATTACACTATAGATCGAAAACCAGACTATCTGCCAGATGTTAACACCTACTATGAATTCTACGTTCGGATTAGCAAATCAAAGATCTTTCTCACATTACAAGCCAAAACCAGAACCCTATTCTTAGATCATGCATCGGTAATTCGCTAATCAGTGTGAGTTTCCTTCGTCTCTGCTCGTCTTCTAGCGAGCAAGGTCTTTTGATCTGCTCGTTCTCACCGTGGTTTAATTACTTTCTAGCGACCAGGATATATACCACACGACATGAAGACTTCAGTTTTTATAACATTGCCCAAAAAACCAAATGCAACAGAATGTTCAGACTTCAGAACAATCAGCCTGATGAGTCATGCAATTAAGATACTGCTCAAAATCATACAGGAAAGAATAAAAAGTAAGGTAGACAGCGAAATGCAAGAAGAACAGTTTGGTTTTAGACGGAACAGTATAACAAGAGAGGCAATATCTTGCCTAAGAATATTAGCAGAAAAATATACAGAGGTCCAAAAAAGTATGTACATGTGCTTCATTGACTATAAGAAGGCTTTTGACAGAGTCCATCATTCTCGCCAGCACAAAATAATTGAATGCCTTGAAGACATAGGTATTGAAGGCAAAGATATAAGAATACTCAGTAATCTTTATTGGGAGCAAACTGCCACAGTAAGATCTGGAAGGAATTATTCATCATGCATAGACATAAAAAGAGGTGTCAGACAAGGTTGTGTGCTGTCCCCCTGCCTATTTAATTTATACACCGAAAAAATTTCAAACAGATACAGGAAATACCAGGAACTTCAGTGGAAGGTCAATAAACAACCTTAGATATGCAGATGATACCGTGTTGTTAGCTGAAAGCGCACAGGAATTACAAGAACTAGCGAAGCAAGTGAACAGTATAAGTCATGAATATGGACTCGACATTAATATTAAGAAAACAAAAACTATGATAATTAGAAAAACAAACGATAAACCCACATTAAAGATAAGCGTAAATGGGAAAATCCTGGAACAAGTCAAAAGCTACGTATATCTTGGTCATATAATAACAGAAGATGGCAGATGTGAAACAGAAATCAAGAAGAGAATAGGAATGGCCAGAGCTACATTCAACAACATGCAACATATACTGATATCTAAACAGTTATCTCACAAATTAAAACTGAGAATCATAAAGTGTTATATATATTCTGCATTTCTGTACGGTGCTGAAACATGGACGATGAATAAGCATTTGGAAGAAAGAATTGAGGCTCTTGAAATGTGGATACATAGAAGAATGGGGCGTATCTCATGGAAAGAGATGAAAACAAATAAAGAGGTCCTAGAAAATCTAGGTATGAAAAGAGAACTAATGAGGGAAATCAAAGTTCGGCAGCTAAAATACTTTGGCCACATAAAAAGGCATAACACCTTGCAGAAGACCATAACAGAGGGGAGAGCTGAAGGCAAACGTGCAAGGGGAAGACAGCGCTATAAGGGGGAAGATAACATCAAGAGATGGACAGGAAAGAGTCTATCAGAGTGCACCACCAAGACAAGAGACAGAAGACGTTGGAGATCCATTACAGCCAACCTTCGTTGTGGAGATGGTGTGGTGGATTTGATGTTAATAGATGTTATTTTTCAATGTTTCTAGTGTACTGAATGAGGTCAGCTGTGAAGGTCCCTGATTATAACAAATTTTGGGTTGAGTTAACAGGTTACCTTTCTGCTACCACCTTATGACCTCAATCAGACTTATTCTGGACTTGTATGTATGATAGCTACGTATAATGTCTAGGGTTATGCAAGTGTGTAATGTAGTGTAAATAAAACTACTACAAATACATTTAAATTATATCACATATAAGACAGGGTCAATACCACAACCACAAACAAACTAACACTCTATTATACAACTTATGGAAGTCTGTGGCTGAATTTTATGTAATATGCTAGATTACAATTTATTTGCCCTGATTCAGAATTGTCTGAGTCAGGACCAACAAAATAAAATTTTTGGTTTTATTTACACAAATATTTATAACACAATGGATCTTCTGTCCATACAAAGGACTATTATAATCAAATTATATTTAGGTATTTCTCTACACTGGGTGACACTGGTAACTAATGGTGGGGTGGGGTGTTTTCATCATTCCCCTTCGTTATATTAGTATCTTGTGGAAAAAGTTATTTAATAATCAAAGATTTTATGTCTATGGTAATAAAGTCAATGGATGACCGTTGAAGTCCCGAACACATAGGCACTTAACTGTAGGTGGATAGTAGATATGATGCTGACAATTTCCTTTCGTTCCATTGAATGACCAGACTGACACAGTCCCTGGTGTAGAATAGTATAGTAGACCGCTTGGTCCAGAAAAGTTTCACTTCTCCCTCTCTCTCTAGTAAATCACCAGGGTCCTGGTACTGCCGTAGCACCAGAACAAAAAACCATGAAACAAGGTTATGATTCTGTACAACATATCTACAATATTATTCCACAATCAATACATGGCATAATTCAACAACAGAAAAGGGTCAGATCTCTCTGACCACCCCATGTCAACCATTTTCTTCTGAGATAACAACTCATACCAGTGCTCCTGTTCTTTTCCCTAATGGCTACAACACCTCTGACACTGCAACAATGATTCTCTCCCATAGAATTTTGTGGGTTAGCCTTCCCACTGGTAACTGTGGAAATCATTTTAAGTTATACAACTCATGTCAATTTTTACTGCTTGTGTGCAACACCACAGGCCCTGCATAAGTTTGCTGGGGGACTCTTTACTTAGTCGTTACGCCTTCCCAAACAAGCAGTATCTCATACACCAAATTTGTTTGTTTGTTTGTTTTTTTTTTTGCGTTCGCCCGCTAATACTCGAGGCGAAATCTCAGGTTATTATTTTATGTCTAACCTGACACTGATTTTACGTGAGTATCCCTTTATTTCTTGTACAGAGACAGGTGTCCCTCGCCATTCAGGCAAATACTCGCCGATTTCGGAGGTACCCATTGCAGCTGGGTCGGCTCAGGAGCCGCCAGTCCCTGATCGACGACACTCCTTCAAATGTCCTCGCCAGGTCTCGAGTTAATCCAGTCCAAATCCCGGTCGACAAAAATCCTCAAATGCCGTCGCCCGGGTTTGATCCTGTATCACCCGGTCGCCAGAGCGGTGTTGTAACCCCTACGCTAGCGCGGCTTCCTAAATTTGGTTGTAATAATAAGGTTAATAAAGTCATTCTTACCACAATTCAAAGAAATATCACAAACATACGTTGACTGCCATTAGCATTAAGGTAAGTTTAGCTTTGCCCCAGTCCAGACTGCCAAGAATTATTATTTCACTCTAGGCACTGCTGTTCTCAACGCAGCTTGCTTTCAAAAACTTCTGTATCAACTGGCGACAAGCCTTTGCTTGCTTTTGCCAATATTATCAGACCGGCCCAATCAGCGAGGTGTTGCGGACATATTCTTTTTTGTGGCGCACAGATTACGCATACAGATGAAAAATGTATTTATTTGTCTGATAAAAATATATTTATCTTTGAATTCACGATTTCCAGTCTAGAGGGACAGAACTCAGATTTGGCGATGTGTAGTCATTCTGTGAGTTATCGGTTCTTGTATCTTTCCTGAAGATCGAACTCAGCGGAGGAATCTAGGTTTACAGCGATCTATTCTTTGTTTGGTTAGAAATAGATTGTTCTTGCTTCAGAATATCTATGACCCGAATCTATGTGTAGTTCTTGTCTAGGTAGGACGAGTATGTCTTTTATCTTAATATCTTTGTATGTCTAAGTCGAACTATATCTTTGGTGTCGAACTTGGGGTCATAGGTTGTTCGGCAGATGTGTCGCTAAGAAGGGAGGTAAGAAGGTTCCGCCCTGTTGGACCTAGATGAAGGCGGTCTGAAGATTTGTCTTGAGCTCTGTGGTTCCTTTTGGGGAAAGGAGATTGTTTATCTCTATGATTGAATTATCAGAGATTCTTCCCCAGTGTTGATTCGTGACGCCAAGGAATGGCGTGCGTTATTCGCGTTATTGGCTGTTGTGTTTTTCCTGAGAAATAAGGTAAAACAGACATATTGAACCTTTCGTCATATTCAGCTAGGTCGACATGCTATCGTCTGCACAGGCGTTTGATTAGCGATGTTAAGACGACATATTTGCTTGCAGTTATATACATATATAATCGCCACTTATTATCACCTTCGTCGATTTTCAAAAAGCCTTTGATAGTCTACACCGCCCATCATTGTGGAAGATACTTACAATCTATGGTTTTCCAACAAAATATGTGAATATAATCAAAGCGCTATATGACAATGCAAGATGTTGTGTTAGAACAAATAAAGGGAATACAGAATGGTTTACAGTAGAAACAGGGGTGAAACAAGGCTGTATTATGTCACCACTACTTTTTGGAATAGCTATTGATTGGGTTATGAGAAACTATACCCACAATGAACAATTGGGTATAAAATGGACAAATGGAAAATTCCTGGGGGACCTGGATTTCGCAGATGATGTAGCATTCTTAAGTTCAACACCAAGACAATCCCAAGAAGCAATAAATAATTTGTGTCATCTCTCGGTTAAAATAGGTCTCCAAATAAATGCCTCTAAAACTAAAGCTATGAACTTTTCTAACGAGACCTTTGATATCATCTTGAACGGGGAAAAAAACTACAGAAAGTTGAAAGTTTCAATTATTTAGGCAGTAAAATGACTCAGGATGGTGACACAACAAGAGAAATCCATACTAGAATTGCTTTGGCAGCTAGCGCCTTCAATAGATTATCTAACATTTGGAAATTACGATCATTGAATATACATACCAAGCTTCGTCTGTTTAATTCAAATGTTATCTCAGTGTTAACATACGGCTGTGAGAGTTGGAAAATAACAAAATAATTGGAGAACAAGCTGAATACATTCGAGAACAAATGTCTTAGAAAACTCATGAACATCAGTTGGAAAGAATTCAAGACTAATCGACAAATAAGAGAAGACTCTAGGCAGAAATATGTCTCCGACTATATAAGGAAAAGACGATGGTCTTATATCGGTCATGTCCTACGAATGCAAAACAACAGAATACCACTACAGGCGCTCACTTGGGTTCCTGAGGGTAAGAGGAAAAAAGGAAGACCAAAAGAAACACTCAGAAGAACAATAATAAGAGAAGGAAGAACGTTGGGCCTAAATAATGTGCAAGAGCTAAGAGGAGTGGCGTCACAACGAACAACCTGGAGAGCACTGGTTTCTGCCTTATGCGCCGTGTTTGGTGCTTAAAGAATTTATTATTATTATACATATATATATATATATATATATATATATATATATATATATATATATATATATATAGATATATATATATATATATATATATATATATACATTTTATGTCGCAACATGATTGAACAGGATATGCAGAGTCTAATTTACATATATTTATGAAAGGAACAGAGCCTATGATCATGCTTCGTCATTATCTTTGTTGTGAGCGAAAGTCAAAGATGGAGCCATCTTTGGACTCCAAATTTCAATCTTATAAAATCATCGATCGAGAACAGGAATGTCCTTAATATCAGACGATGATATCGAGATCTGCATACTATTATATGAAAACCCACTACTGGTGGTTTGACATTGTATTCATAAATTCATTTACTGAATTTTCGGCCTGAAAGACTTAGACGAGGTTCTTACAGGGAACCATGAGTAAACATTGGTTCTTAACTGACGCGATTTGTCAGTAAGGCCTGAGATTATACATATGTGCTGAAATACTGAGTGCTTGTCTACTGACATTACATTGAACTGTTATACAAACTGAATGCCCAGGTGATAGTGCATTGCATTGATCAATATTATGATGATTTATACCAACCTGTCTGATGTTTCCTGTTCTTGTGTCGTCGAAGTGTGTGTCCATTAAATGCAAGAAAACATAAACAGTAGTTCGTCTTACACTTCATGCCACGAGTGAGTGAGATTGCCCTATTGTCAACTCTCAGAACATTTTCCAGCATTCGCGTACTGTATGTATCCTCACTCCAAAACAATACACCACTGCTTAGGTCGAGTTGACCTGTGTTTGTCTTCACTGTGACAACACCCCTTCGAACACGATTGTAACCATACAACCAACATTGGTGACCGAAGAAGACAACTACCTGATCTTTACCAAGTGGAAAAGAGAGGTTTATCAACTGGTGGGCCAGCTTTCTGGGTTTGACCTAGCAGAGATTGAGAAGTCAGCTACTGAGACCAGACCGTTTTCTGTGGCCTGATACGACACACAAGCAGTACAACGCTACAGTTGAAGTCAGCATGACCTGCCCTATTGATCGTATGCTGTAAATAGGTCAGCTCTCGTTAACAGACGGTGGTTACATAGAACAGACAGCGTAGCAAAGCGAGTTTGTTTACAAGTGAATATTTAACTGTGTTGATGAGAAGTACTATCGAACTTAGAAGTCTACACGTCAACGGTGGATCTCCTTGTGTTTTGCATATTGTTGAACAGTGTAATAATTTAAAACAGAAAGCTATTGTTTATTAAAGTGGCAGTTTGTTTTCAGTCGAAACTGAACCATATTGATATAATACTGAGCCTTCTTTGCAGACACTTCTACAACACATGTCATTATATTATATGCATTTATATGACATATATGTATTTATGTTTGATGTTTACATGTTTGCATATTATTTGTGTGTCTATGTCGTGGGTGGTTGGTGAGGTGACTAGTATAGGATATACCGAGTCATATTGGTCCTATATTAGTGTTCTATAGGGAGCAATTTTCTTGGTTGGAAACTTGCTGCAACATCTGTTGCAATATCTGTTAGCTGTGACGGTCTGTACCCATTGTTGTTTTCGTAATATTTTTTCTGCTCTTCAGTTTTGTTTTGATTTGTTCGTATTTGTAGATCTACCCTTCCTATAATTTAGTTTTATACACCATTTATATTTATACACTGTGGCGTTATTTGTTTTGTTTATTCCTATGCAGTTATCATCACAGGTTATGGGATTAGTTTCTTTAGTTTTCTACTTAATTTAGTAATTTCTGCAAATGTTTTCGTATTGTTTTTCTTGATTGTCTTTTGTTTATGTATGTTATTGGTTGACATATACTATAAAATATACTTGATCATACACTACTAGCTGTGTAGTGAACTTATGATAAATAATCAACTGATGACTAATTGCTGTTACTAAAGGTACACCGTTGATTATACAAGACCTTATTTAAAGGCTTGTTTCCAACAGATATTGGGATTGTGAGCTAATTAATCAAGTTCATTTTGAATTTAATAGATTACGTTATTGTTTCAAGTGATTGCTATCATTATTAGACATCATGTCTACATTGGAATACTTTATTGCACAAGGGAAATCCCTTGATAAGTCTGGTAAGGAATTAGAGGAGTTTGCAACTGCTCAATTTGCCATGGTATTAAAGTCAGAAGAAAAGAAGCAAAAAGAGGAAAATAAATGGAAAGCAGAAGTTGAACAAAAGAAGATAGATGCTGAGAATTTAAGATTGCAGATGCAAGCTGAGGAGAGAAAAGCTGCTGCTGAGGAGAAAAAAGCTGCTGCTGAGGAAAGAAGATTCCAGATGGAAGAAAAAAGATTAGAAAGAGAAGCTGAAGCTGAACAAAAGAGATTAGACAGAGAAGCTGAACAAAAGAGATTAGACAGAGAAGCTGAAGCTGAACAAAAGAGATTAGACAGAGAAGCCGAGGAGAGTAAGGCAAAAAGAGAACATGAGGAAAAACTGTTAGCATTTGAATTAGAAAAATTGAAATTGACAAATATGAGTAATGTTAATCAGTCAAGTGGTAACAGTGGTAAACCCTTTACTTATAAGGTCAAGGTACCAGCGTTCAATCCTTCCAGTGACGATATTACATTCTGGCTGGATCGTTTTGAACGTTCTTGTCGAGCTCATAATGTGAATAAATCACAGTATGCTAATCAGTTGTCAGAAAATTTGAAAGGTGATTCTCTAACTAGTTTAAGTTTGGTTGAAGAGGCTGACAAGGATAAATATGATGTTATTAGAACAGCTTTATTGAAAAAATACCAGTTAACTGAGGAAGGGTACCGTATTTTGTTTAAGAAAATGGTACCTGAATCAGGGGTAGAATTCTCAGAATTCATTGCAAGGACACGTCTTACATTTAATCGTTGGATTGAGTTGTCCAAAACAGAAAAGACATATGAAGCCCGTATGGACTTGTTGCTCGGGGACAAAATTATGTCGAGTGTTAATAAACCATTCCTTGAATTCCTACATGAGCGTAAACCCAAGACACTAAAAGAAATGCAAGAATATTGTGACCAATACGTCACTGCACACCCTGACATAACTCTTAGCAACACTAAGATTAAAGAGAGTATGCCAGTTGCATCAGCAACACCATACAACCCTAATTATTCACAAAAATTTCAGGGACCACAAAACAAGTTTGGGAAAAAAGGTAACCATAATAGTTATCAAAACCAAGGAAACCAATCATTTCAGGGTTCTTCTGCAAAGAGCTGGAGACGAGCTGACAGCCCTCGATACAGAGGTGGTCATAATTATAGAAATTTCCGCAGAGGAAGTCATTATAGGAACTATCCAAGTCATCCATCATGGAGACAACAAGACCATAATTATAGAGATACTCATTATAATGAATATGATAATGGTAACCATGAAAATTATGACTCAAACCCAAATAGGGGTTACAATAGAGGAAATAATAATGATTACAGGGGCAATAATAATCGAGGTAGATCACAATACAAAAAACATAAATCATATTATCATGGAAACTCTGCACAGCAAGAGTCACATGAAGACTATAAACAGACCAAAGATAATAATGATGCTAATAATATGGCGTGTTCCGCTTTTGATTTTGGGAGAGCATCTCAGTGCCCCAATGCAAAACATTATTTGAACCAACTACGGTGTCCACTTTAAGTTGTGGCCATCCTCTTCCCACTCTTCCTGCGTCAGTCGCGCATGATGGAAGAGGTTCTCTTGTCTTACACAAAGGTTTAGTAAATGACAATCCAGTCTCAGTTCTTTTTGATTCTGGATGCACCACAATTGGTGTTAGGCAGTCGCTTGTAGATCCTTCTCGTGCCACTGGAAAAGTAGTCAAATGTGTAACATTTGGCGGCACCTTAGAGAAATACTCTTCTGCTATCATTAGAATTGCTACTCCTTTCTTTACAGGAGATGTACACGCATGTCTTCTGCCGAATCCGATCGCTGATCTTATCATCGGTCGTATTCACGGAGTCAAAGAATGCACTCCGCAACAAATTTCCTTTTGGGAAAAACAAAATATGCAAACTGCTAATGCTGTAGTCACTAGCGCTCAAGCTCTTAATATGCCTCAAACTTCATCTATTTAAGATAATGAAGTGCATAACCAAGATGATCCCTTTTTAATTTCTCGTGACTCGTTTATAAAACAGCAAGAAGAGGATCCGACTTTAAAGAAATTCTTCACTCTTGCAACAAAAGGTGATCCGAATAAAGATACAAAGCGTAAATCTTGGATTACAATGAAGAATGGCGTACTTGTACGTATGGTGCAAGACTGCGCTAAGTCAAGTCATTCTCAGATTCTTGTGCCCAAGAATTTGAGAGTTAAAATTTTGCAACACGCACACGACTCTCAGTGTGCTGGACATATGGGTTTTTCCCGTACAAAGTCAAGAGTTCTTGCGGCTTTCTTTTGGCCTTTTGTGAACAAAGACATACGGATTTATTGTCAATCTTGTATAGTATGTCAAGAAGTCAAATCCAAAGGTCCACGCCATGCTGCACCTATTCAGGCTGCAGACATTCCTATTCGACCATTTCAGAAAATGGCGATATACATCATTGGTCCATTTAAGATCAAATCTGCTAGAGGACATCAGTTTATTTTAACGTGTGTGGACATGTGCACACGTTGGCCAGAGGCTATTCCTCCGAAGAGCATTACTACTGCTGACGCTGCAGATGCTCTTTGGCTTATATTTTCTCGTCTGGGATTCCCCGGAGAAATATTATCAGATCATGGCACCCAACTAATATCGGATACCATGTCTCAAGTGATGTCAACTCTGCAGATAGAGAGATCTTCGAGAAAGTGCTCAGTAGCCCTCAGAATGGTGATACTATTACAGAGAACTGGGAGCATCTACGGAACACCATTCAAAGTACTGCACTTGCCACCTTTGGTAAGAAAACAGCAGAGTCAAATGACTGGTTTGATGCTTCATCAGATGTGATGGCACCTGTCATTGAAGCTAAGCGCAGTGCTATGAATGAATACAAACGTTCACCGAGTGCCAGAACCCTACAGATCCTGAGGGCTACGAGAAGCAAGGTTCAACAAACTGCTCGACGCTCTGCAAATGACCACTGGCTCCAGCTCAGTGAGAGCATCCAGATCGCAGCGCAAACAGGCAACATTAGACAAATGTATGACGGTATAAAGAAAGCACTTGGCCCCCATAAAAGTAAGACGGCACCGCTAAAAACCATCAGCGGAGAGAAGCTAACCGATAAGGGTAAGCAGATGGAGAGGTGGGTCGAGCACTACTCTGAGCTTTACGCTAGAGACAATATCGTTTCGCCTGCAGCCCTTGATGGTGTCAACAGTCTGCCAACTATGGAGGAGCTGGATGCCGAACCAACATTAGAGGAACTCAGCAAGGCCATTGATAGCTTGGCCTCTGGCAAAGCACCAGGCAGTGATGGGATTCCTCCTGATTTAATCAAATGTTGTAAGAGCACGCTATTACATCCCCTGCATAGGATGCTGTGCCAGTGCTGGGAAGAGACAACTATTCCTCAAGACATGCGAGATGCCAAGATTGTAACACTGTATAAAAATAAAGGAGACAGAAGTGATTGCAATAACTACAGAGGCATCTCTCTTCTTAGTATTGTTGGTAAGGTTTTTGCCAAAATCATCTTAATGCGACTACACAAGTTAGCTGAGCGCATATATCCAGAGTCACAGTGTGGATTCCGAGCTGGCAGATCAACAACAGACATGATCTTCTCTCTCCGCCAGCTTCAGGAAAAATCAAGAGAGCAGAAAAGACCATTATATATCGCCTTTATAGACCTCACAAAAGCATTCGACCTGGTTAGTAGGGATGGACTCTTTAAAATCCTCCTGAAAATAGGCTGCCCTTCTAAAATGCTGGAAATGATAAAGTCATTCCATGACGGCATGAAGGGAACAGTCTAATATGCTGGAAGCACGTCACAGCCCTTTGATATACGAAGTGGCGTTAAACAAGGCTGTGTTCTGGCTCCGACCCTCTTCGGAATCTTCTTTGCCTTACTCTTGAAACATGCATTCAGAGATGCAACTGAAGGAATATGCCTTCACACTAGGTCAGATGGCCGTCTGTTTAATCTTTCAAGGCTGAAGGCAAAAACCAAAATCAGAAGGGTCACTATAAGAGACTTGTTGTTCGCTGATGATGCTGCAGTCGTCACTCAAAGCCAACAGGAGCTTCAGAGCTTGATGAATCGCTTCACTAAAGCATGCAAGGACTTTGGCCTCACAATAAGTCTAAAGAAAACGAATGTGCTGAGTCAGGATGTGGGTGCTGCACCAGTTATCACTATCGATAACTATGAATTGGCAGTGGTGCACCACTTCACATACCTAGGGTCTACCATCAATGACAAACTCTCACTGGATACAGAAATCGACAGCCGCATTGGCAAAGCTGCAGCTACCTTTGCCCGCCTCACATCGCGTGTTTGGGGAAACTCTAAACTCACAATGAAGACCAAAGCTGCGGTATATAATGCCTGCGTCACCAGCACACTCCTATATGGCAGCGAGACCTGGACGACCTATGCTAAGCAAGAAAGAAGGCTCAATACCTTCCATTTGCGGTGTCTACGCCGCATCCTCGGCATCTCGTGGAAAGATAAAGTGACAAATGTCGAGGTGTTGTCACGCGCTGGCCTTCAAAGTATGTATACGCTTCTTAGACAGCGCAGACTTCGCTGGCTTGGCCATGTTCGCCGCATGGATGATGGTCGCATCCCAAAAGATATCTTCTACGGACAGTTAGCAGATGGCAAGAGAACAGTTGGGCGACCACAGCTGAGGTTCAAAGATGTGTGCAAGAGAGATATGAGGGCACTGGACATGGATCCAGCAACATGGGAGGATGAAGCTGCCGATCGCACTAAGTGGCGATGCTATTTACGGCGCCACCTCAGATTGGGCGAAGAGAGGCTCACACAAGAAGCAGAGGTGAGGAGAAAACGTCGAAAGGAGCACCAGGAAAATAAGCAGCTGAGGGCTGTCACCTCAGGGGCGCATTCCCATAGTCAGTTATGACTGAAGGGGCTATTATTATTATGAGTAGTATCTATCATCCTGTGTCCAATGGGATGGTCGAATGGCTAAATAGAACACTCAAAAACTTGCTAGGGAAGATAACTGAGGATCATCTTCAAGATTGGGACAGGGTTTTACCCGCGGCCCTCTTCGCTTACAGAGAGGTCCCCAATGAACATACAGGATTTTCTCCCTTTGAACTTGTCTTTGGCGCGCGACCGCGCGGCCCTATGTCTTTGCTTCATGATCTCATAACCGCTGATAATATTACCGATGACACGAAATCTTCTTACGAATATGTCATCGCGCTGAGAGAAAAGATTATCGAAGCATGCAAATTGGCAACTTCTTCTTCTGAATTTGCAAAGCAGAAAGCAAGATAATTTGCCAATAAGAAAAGAACCTTACGACAACTTTGTCCTGGTGACAAAGCATTTGTTTTACTACCTTGTAGGGAAAACAGACTTCTTATTTCTTGGAAAGGTCCGTACGATATAATCTCGAAAATTTTCGATGTTGACTACATTGTCGATATTGATGGAAAGCATAAAACCTTCCACATCAATATGCTTACGGAATTCCATGAACGTCCGGATTATTTACAGCCTATTTTCCAGGCAACGGACGATTCACCAGTCCAACATGGTCATTACTCATCACTGTCAGTAATACAGGATGAGGAAACAAGTTTTTCGGATGTTAATCTTCCGCTTCCGATGATTCCACTTCATTCTAGTGAATCATGGAAAAACGTTACTGTTTCTCCGGATTTGTCTTTAGGAGAACAGCGACAAGTTTCGGCTATGTTACAAACATTTTATTGTATCACTTGTCGCAAAATTGGTTTCAAGTCATTGCAAACGGGATCAGTTAGATTTATAAACCCGTCTACGATCGAACGACCGCTTTCAAAATGGCGGCGTATCAGCGAAATGTGTATCGGACAGAGGAAATCGCCAACGATAAATAAAAACAGAAGGGAATCCGTATGAAAAGGATTTTACATTTCAGTACAGGGAAGGATGGTGTATAACTGCATATAAGATGGAACGGTAGGAAGTTCTCATTTACGGAGATATATGCGTATTTCGGCTGCCCACAGTTACGCTAAAAGCATGTAAACCCACTTCTGTTCTAAATATTAAAATCAACAAATAACAGTTTGGGAAATTACATGGATAGGAAGATAGAGTTTTATCAGCTGTATAAAACTAGATAAGATGGAACTATATGGATATTATATATGCCGAGAATGATAAAGGCAAAATTTCAGTCGACGCACAGTTCGGCCGAAATCACTGTTCGGGAAGGATTTTTCAGGCTTAGGTTTAAGCTGTGACGTCGGTACTCTCCGATACGTCCGCGCTATATGTATTTAAAGCGTATCGGTAAACTGAGCTACAGACAACGAAAGAGGGTTCAGACAGACTGGAGGCAGAGTTTCGCCACGACCCATGAATTGTGAGCGGATCGCCAGAAACATTTTTAAGTCCAGTATCTGAAGTCTGAGGGTAAGCGAAATTATGATAACTACCGTGTATAATATTTGTTATTTCAGGTTCATACAGAATTCACAAAATATGCCTGTATAATATTCATTGATATAACGTATTATTATTTTAATATGATTTATTCATGTGCATTATGGATGAGTGTTGCTTGTACAAAAAGTAATCACAAATAGCCCCACGGCCTAATGAAGTTATATTTATCATATTGCTTTATCGCTTACGAAGATAAAGGCAGTCCCATGGCAGAGATTGTCATAGGGAAATGAAGTGTTAGAAACTTCATCATAGAAGATCCCAGTTTACGAGGTTAAGGTGACTAGTCCCCTTCCTCGCTGCCTTTGCCTTCCCTAGTTCGAGCGCACAACTTCGTACCCATTTACAGCTAGTAAACTGGAGTGTTCTACAGCCAGTTTCAGTAGAAAGCAACCTGATCACGGGGTCACTCACTTTCTTTATTTATGTATTACTTTTGTGTAGATGCTAAGAATAGCATCAGTATTTGAATTTGTATTTGATATGATTTGGAAGGATCAAGTTATAGAAAGGGATGTATAGGAGCGGAATAAACCAGATGATGTTTATTACTGATATGTTAATATTAATTCTATATCATTGAATTGATGTTACTTGCTATGACTGTATAACTTTGACACCTGATGACTGACTTGTCTGACTTATGTGCTAGTCAGTTACACTTAATTGAAATGTTAATATTAATGCTATATCACTGAAATGATGTCCTTACTTACTATGATTGTATAACGGTGACATCTGATGACTGACTGGTCTGACATCTGTGCTAGTCAGCTACAAGTCTAGCCAGATACTAGCCAAGGCTGATATGTTGCAGGTTCCATGAAATAACTCAAACCAGACTGTCCAGTATCAGAAGCCGGTGTAGTTCATCCGAGGCAATCCCACAAAAGTGCAGGACCCCAAAGAGTGAACTTCAACTGGTCATTGGCCTACCAAGTCTGATATCAGCAAAGGACAGTTTCAGCAGTATCAAGTTGGAAAGATAAGTGTCCTGTTTGACACTGACCACCTATACATGTGAAACAGCCAATAGTTGAAAACAATAAGTAACCATACAGAAACTCAGTCAACTGATGACAGTTATCCTTAAATTCAAAGGACTAATAACAGTGATTTCAGTAACTTTATTATTTAAGATCTGGAAGTATAAACAGACCATAATAGTAATTGTGTGAATCCTTTTATATATATGTATATGCTCTTTTCCAACTAGTAGAAATAGAATATTAGTGTAATTATTAAACTATTTTAACTGTACCTGAGGATTTATTCACTTCTTCCATTTGTGGTTTCAGTGAATGTTCATTTTACTTATCCCCTAGAATATAAGTAATCATAAGATAGTCATAGGGAGGAGACACCTTAAATCCTGGTACTACTTCTTACCAACTGGGCCAGGGTTTTCACAGTCTGACTATTTTTATGATAACAATACACCAGTGCTTATTTCAAAGACTGGGGTATTACTAGTAAGGTCAGAACTCTTTACTGGCATACTCTTACATATAAATAATTTTAAATAACCTCCCGCTACATCACTACTATCACTACGTTTATTGATATATATATATTCACCGGTACTCGTTGATGATTTTTCTTTTTTGTAAATCATGTACTTATAATGCTTAAATATGAAATTGTTATATGCATTGTGTCATTGCAAGAATAGTAGTATGCGTTGGTGACACCTCCCTGGAAACATTTATGCTTAAGAGAAATGCTTTCTCTGAGAGGTTGAGATGTATTCTCACCAGTCGATCTATATTTCGACTTTGCCTTAATTTGGCTTATAAATTCCAGATATTTCTCATCTGCGCAGTATTTGTGCGTTGTGAGCCTATTGTATGTTGCTCTCAGATGAAAAAAAATGATTTTCATTTTTTTTCCAGGGGGGTGTGGTAGTCTGTTGCGCACATATTCTTTTGTGGCGCACAGATTACGCATACAAATGAAAAATGTATTTATTTGTCTGATAAAAATATATTTATCTTTGAATTCACGATTTCCAGTCTAGAGGGATAGAACTCAGAATTGGCGATGTGTATTCATTCTGTGAGTTATCGGTTCTTGTATCTTTCCTGAAGATCGAACTCAGCGGAGGAATCTAGGTTTACAGCGATCTAATTCTTTGTTTGGTTAGAAATAGATTGTTCTTGCTTCAAAATATCTATGACCCGAATCTATGTGTAGTTCTTGTCTAGGTAGGACGAGTATGTCTTTTATCTTAATATCTTTGTATGTCTAAGTCGAACTATATCTTTGGTGTCGAATTTGGGATCATAGGTTGTTCGGCGGATGTGTCGCTAAGAAGGGAGGTAAGAAGGTTCCGCCCTGTTGGACCTAGATGAAGGCGGTCTGAAGATTTGTCTTGAGCTCTGTGGTTCCTTTTGGGGAAAGGAGATTGTTTATCTCTATGATTGAATTATCAGAGATTCTTCCACAGTGTTGATTCGTGACGCCAAGGAATGGCGTGCGTTATTCGCGTTATTGGCTGTTGTGTTTTTCCTGAGAAATAAGGTAAAACAGACATATTGAACCTTTCGTCATATTCAGCTAGGTCGACATGCTATCGTCTGCACAGGCGTTTGATTAGCGATGTTAAGACGACATATTTGCTTGCAGTTATATATGTATATATATATATATATATATATATATATATATATATATATATATTTATATATATATATATCTATATATATATATATATATATATATCTATATATATATATATATATATATATTATGTCGCAACATGATTGAACAGGATATGCAGAGTCTAATTTACATATATTTATGAAAGGAACAGAGCCTATGATCATGCTTCGTCATTATCTTTGTTCTGAGCGAAAGTCAAAGATGGAGCCATCTTTGGACTCCAAGTTTCAATCTTATAAAATCATCGATCGAGAACAGGAATGTCCTTAATATCAGACGATGATATCGAGATCTGCATACTATTATATGAAAACCCACTACTGGTGGTTTGACATTGTATTCATAAATTCATTTACTGAATTTTCGGCCTGAAAGACTTAGACGAGGTTCTTACAGGGAACCATGAGTAAACATTGGTTCTTAACTGACGCGATTTGTCAGTAAGGCCTGAGATTATACATATGTGCTGAAATACTGAGTGCTTGTCTACTGACATTACATTGAACGGTTATACAACATGAATGCCCAGGTGATAGTGCATTGCATTGATCAATATTATGATGATTTATGCCAACCTGTCTGATGTTTCCTGTTCCTGTGTCGTCGAAGTGTGTGTCCATTAAATGCAAGAAAACGTAAACAGTAGTTCGTCTTACACTTCATGCCACGAGTGAGTGAGATTGCCCTATTGTCAACTCTCAGAACATTTTCCAGCATTCGCGTACTGTATTTATCCTCACTCCAAAACAATACACCACTGCTTAGGTCGAGTTGACCTGTGTTTGTCTTCACTGTGACAACACCCCTTCGAACACGATTGTAACCATACAACCAACACTGGTGACCGAAGAAGACAACTACCTGATCTTTACCAAGTGGAAAAGAGAGGTTTATCACGAGGGTCTAGCTTTTTTAATTCAAAATTTAAAAAAAAACAAAAGCCAAACTCCAAACTTCCAGGAGTGAGTCTTCAAAACTTATCTAGCTTTTTTGCCTAACCAATACCCTCCTTCCTATACTCCTCCACCAACCAATCGGATTTGAATCAATCTAATGCCTCTTTTTTTTTAAACTTGCGTCCCCAACTAACGTAATGGATAAATGAGCAAAAACAACAGTCTTAGCGTTCGTAGACATATAGTATTTTTTCAATATCCTAGCTAATAATTAGACTACCATATATATTTTACAACATATTATTGCTCAGGGGATTCTAAGCTATCTTTATATATGATTTTTATGGCCCTAATATTTGTCGTTTAGATTTTCAGTTTTGTCACTGTTAATCGTCAATTTCAACTTTTCCAAAAGTCGGCCATCTTTCCCCCTCTGTCATTTTTTTCCATTCAAATAACTAACTTGTTTGGGTTACGTCAGAAATACACTACTCGGCGAGAATTGAAAATTGTCTGTGTGTTTATGTGTTCTGGCTTGTCCAACACAGAGGTTATAGTATTAGTCCCGCGTGCAGAGCGAAGAGGGGTTTTTGCCAAGCGTTTGTAGTATTGGTGTTAATTATTACAGTCGTTTCGTTCTTGCTACTGGAAAATGTCCGAGTTACTACTAATTTGAGCGTTAAAGTTAAAATACTACGTTAATTCAGACGGTAGGTTGGTGGCACAGTTCTGGCAGATCGTTAATTGTAAGTCTCAAAACCGAAACTAAGAAAGCGTGTTAGATTTTACAGCGGGATCGTTTTTATAAGCATTTCCTCTGCACAAAAGGCAGCGCTATACTGGCGTAGAGACGACTTTCGGCGAACACCCAAGGGCGGGTTTATTTATTATTATAGGATTTAAATCTTACTGAATTTAGCGATTATTTCACAGATATCGCTACAGATGGCAACTGATGATGATGAGTGTCGTATATTTGTGTTAGGTGATTAAGACTTAGTTTGGTCCCTTCTGAATAGACATAGAAATAAGCGATAGCTCAGTGGGAGGTGAAAAAAATAGAAAATAGATTTCACGAGTGAGGTGGAGGAAATATAATAGATTCTGTCTCTGACACTCGAGAAGCTTCTCTCAGTCAGCCTATCATCTACAACAGAGTTAGATTAGTCAGACAAATCTAATATAATATATATTAACATATAGGTTCCGCACATACCCACACATATAAGTGACGACAATAGACGCACACAAAAAAAACGTGAAACTATGACAATGAAAATATAGATATTGGGGAACGAACTGACCGCCACACTGATTAAGTTTAATGTGAAGTTTAATTATCAAAATAAACTTCCATCACAACATATAAAATTACATCAAACATATACAAATAGTCATAAAGTCAATAAATTGCTACAAGAATGATAGACCCATTGGTATGATCCTTTCCCGCGATGTATAGCCCACAGTCCTGTTAGAAGAAAAGTGATAGCCCCAAAGAGTCACGGATACATGTGATTTAGTCTAAGATTTCCCTTTACAGGTATGAACAGACTTGGATACTCTGATCTATCTTAAGGAAAAATATTGTTAGCAACAACACTTGCATAAAGAAATTTAAGACAGCAAAACATGGGTGCCAAAATACAACAATAAAAGAATCGCTCAGTCCTGCATTCACTCTATTCAGTCAGCCGTGATCACTAGCTTTCGTTCGTACTTACAGCTTTGGTAGCAACTTCTGGACAAACAATTTTTAGGACATGCACATACTGAATCTCCAGGGCTAGACATTGGCCAAGGGAACCCCAGCTCCAAAAAGATAAGTTGAATTCGCTTCTTCAGGGAACGTTTCCTTGGTATTTCTTATTTAGGGATATCTGGTTCTGTCACATTAAAATTGTCCAGGCACGAACGTTAACAGCGAGCAAAGTGTCAATAGCTTAGATTTCTAGTAACTAGGAATGTCAGGTAACTGCCTGCTCTCAGTATAGGATGTTATTTGGTCACACCACCTACTAGGCACAACTCCGTCGGAATGTTTATTTATTGTAATAATTTACTTGCCACAAGGGCTGAAATGTACTTGAGGTTTCTCTCAGGAAGAATTAAATCTGGCGCGATAAGCCCGTTACTTTATTTAAATCTTAAAGTTTATGGAATGGGTACTCTGTCGTTCTGGATGCCAATGCAATGCTAGACAGGTTTTACTTTATACACCCCAGTCTTTAAGAATAAAATGTTTATGTTCTTCACAGATACTACTCCGTACTCAACGCTGGCAAAGGTGGATCACCCCAGTTTCCCTGAATAAAGAGAAAACAACATATAAAATACTTATACATACTATTCCCTCGGTTATAACTTACATTATAAACTGCAAGCGTAGAGCTTGTCTTATCATTTAAATCTCCCGTGAAATAAGTTATATTCACAAAATCAGTCATCATGAATTAGAAATACATACGTATTTCGTCAATACTCAATGATGAATCAGTGCAGTTATAAGTTAGTTAAAATATTCTCGACTGATTATTCGCAGTTTAATTTAATTCATTTACAGCTGCATGAGTTTAAGCTAGAAATTATAATATATTCTGCTTTCCACTGTAACATGTCGACTAGCGAATATAACAGATTTAATATTAATTTCTTCTGCACAGAAATCTAACTAGTAAAATGAAAATAAGCGATTTTCACTGAATCACTCAATTCTACTAGATATATATATTTACCTCCACACAGAACTACAGATTAATACCACGAACTAGAACAGACAAAGGATCCCACGTTATTTCGCAAATCCGAAATAGCCTCCCCTTCTCGTCTCTTAACACTTCACATACTAGACGCAGGCCCTAACTGCCATCACCTGTCAATACGCGTCTTAACGCCTCACCCGACTACTCTCATTTCTGAGCGCAGCAGATTGGCGCCTACTCACACCTAACGCCGAGAACTCAGCCGAAGAAACGCTGTGTCAGGTGAAAATGTAGACGATATGTCTGCCATCATGTCTGACTAGATGAAATATCACACTATACGCTCACATCCCGGGGACTGACACATGATGCAATAAAATGCGTTCTAACATGAGAAAAGAAACGGCAAAGTCAGAATGGGAAAATATATCTTGTCGCAAACGAACGAATGCGAAAATACAGGAAAATGATAAAAGAGCGATAATAAAGTAGAGGACATGGGTAGAAAAAGAAAAGAATATAGAAAATTTATTGATCATAAATCTCTATGCGACAATGAGCGACCAGTTTTACAAAGGGAGTAATAAAAATTTTGTCTCCCTTGGTTCCAAAATTATCTCCACCTTGATCGCTGTCTGATCCCATTACAACGATCTTCGATTGCTGGTGTAAAATAATACAGCTCACGTTAGCTAATCGGTCTCTGGTAAACTCTCATCAAAAGAAATAGCGAGGCTCTCCCAGACTGGGAGTGCATGCTCCAAAAGGTTTAAAATGGTTAGCAAAGGCATGAATGAAAAATACTCCTAGAATATTTGAATCTGCAGGAACTGGCTGTCGTGATTTGGTCTGTCTTACAACGCGTCATACCGAAAGCCTTACTGTGGGAAACTGTCCGATACAATAGCCAATCAAAACGCTTCTTTCGTGGTGTGTATACTGGAATATTTTAGGCTTAACATAGAGGCCCATTTTGTGTAAATGATAGTACGAATTTATTTAATTTCTAAAGGACTAAAGATGTTTAAACGGAAAGGTATAGATATTTCAACAACAGTAATGTTACTTTAGAGGTACGTGCAAAGACTTCCTCAATTAGTAGTTCCTTTAGAAAGAGAAATCGTTTAAAAAGACGTCTATACATCAGGGTAGTCCCCAATTTAGTTAGTTAAAGCATGCATAGATTAACATGCATTTTGCTACCTAAACAATTATTATATAGAACGGTAGAGATAAATTCACAGTATAATTCTAGCTTTAAATGATCAAAATCGGCCCAGAATTAAAAAAAGGTAATGAATATTAAAAATTTTGCTAATTGAACTGAAGGCAACAATACACTTCAATTTTAGCTTCCTAACACCGTTTTTACCCCATGCCATCCGAGAGGGAGGGTGCGGTATTATAAAAGTCCTTGAACTTGGCTGAATTGAGGCCACAACTTTTTCAAAACCGAGCTGAACAGACGAATAGCGGTAAAAAGTGTTAATGCCATTATACTTTGCCGCTGCATCTGACTAGCAGACCTAGATGCCTATTAACAGCCTGTTACAGCTTGTGTGTATTGCCTGAGGGTAAGAAAGAATATATATATATATATATATATATATATATATATATATATATATGTGTGTATTTTTGCTGTGTTTTAATCCAATGGTGTGTTAGGAAGTGCATGGCATGTGTTACAGAACGAGTGTGTTGCCGGTTGAAACGCTGGCATGTGTTGACTTTTAGAGACGAAAGCCAGCATTGTAAAAGCCAGCATGCCTCAAAACAGGAAACAAGGGAAAGGAACTGTCCACAGGGCAGCATGAACTTCATCATCCCCCTGTGTGTGAAGTAGTAGTATGTAATGGTACCACTATCAAGTGCCTTTATGATACTGGATTGGACTTTGACTCAGTCGTGTGTTCTACCCTGGTGCACCCAGATCAATATACGACAGAAACAGTGGAGATACAGGGAGCAACTATTGATGTAGCAACCATGACACTGCCCATAGCAAGAATTAATGTCAAAACTCGCTATGTGAAAGGAGTGATTAGAGCAGCAGTGATAAATGAACCAATCTACCCTCTGATATTGGGGTGTAGATATGTGTTTTTGGGAAGCCCCAAAAGACCAGTGATTATGGCAGCAGTACAGACCAGGTCACAGTCTAGGAAGGAGGAAGACAACCCAATAAATACCCATCCAGAGGAGATGAGGAAGGCACAAGCTGAAGATAGCTCATTAAATCCTTGTTTTAGAAAACTACCAAAAAGTCATACCCCTCCAAATAAAGGAGAATTTTATATGAAGGATGGATTGCTTTATAGAAAAGCTGGAACAGGATCCAATGGCCATGGACAGCTGGTTCTACCCTCTTCATATAGGGAAAAGGTGATGGAGTTAGGACACGCTATACCCTTTAGTGGACATGTGGGAATAAGTGCCACAGGGCAGCGAATAGCGTGTCACTATTTCTGGCCAGGAATTACTGAATATATAAAAAGATATGTCAAATCCTGCCCAGAAGGTTAGCTCCAAAGCATTGGACTGCACCTGCAACTCTTGGAGAAATGCCAATCATGGGAACTCCATTTGAGAGAGTTGCAGTGGATATTGTTGGACCTCTCACACGAACCAAGAGGAGAAACAGTTATATTCTTACTCTGGTGGACACTTGCTCTATGTGGGGAGAGGCCGTAGCCATGTCATCAATAGATTCAAAACATGTGGCAGAGGCGTTACTTACAGTATTCACGAGTGTGGCGAGTGTGCTGGGGAGGTCATTGATGTTACAAAACTACGTGTACTCGGTGTGAGGTCAAGCTATGTAAGTCCCTGAGTATAATTGTTGATTTTGCTGAGGCCTTTACTGTCCTCAAATTCTGTCTTCACCAGGTTTCCTGCCACCAACTGGTAACAGGCAATATAACCCTGAAAAAGAAGGACATTCCCCTACTTTGTATATGCTGGCTATGATAATTCCACCTAATCAAAACTATCATTAATTGTGGTCAGTATCGTGTGCAAAACATTTGCACTAGCCCCTATTTTATTTGACTTCACTCCGTACTGTGTGTACATTCTTCTTTCATTAGCTGTAACGCCCCTGTCACTTTAAACATTGATTTTCTTCCATAAAATCAGATAGGTATACAGTTTTCTTCTGTAACCTGTTAATTCTTTTGTGCAATCATTTTAAGTATGTTTTCAGGCGTCATTGAACCTTGTGACACTGCAGAAGACTGCCAGTAGCTTTCTGGACTTACAGTCGTAATGTTTTTTTTATGGCAATATTCAATCACAATTTAATTTCGTTTCTCTATAAGTCTGCTTAGGCATGCTTGCTAGGATGTCGTAGTTCTTTTCCCATGGCAATGTCGCACAACACAAAATTTTGGCCCCCTATCTGGATTGCCTCTACATATTAATAAAATATATCAATAAAATTATTTATCTTACCGCAATCAATGAAATATTTCACACAAGTGTAAGATTAACTGGCAATCAATGGCACAGGTGCAGATCGCTGGCGTCCAGACCGCAAAGGCATTGGTCACAACTGCTATGCGGCTGATCTTAATCTAACTGTGTTGAAATATTTGTCTCAAGTGGCAGCTTATTCTGGCAAAGCGTTAATTTTATCTCCCTTTCCTAAACTATCATTAACCAATCAAAACACGTCAAGCAAATTTGACTGTTCAAAAACGCGTCCCGAAAATATAACTTCCGAAGACTTTCAAAATTGAGCAGTTTCTCAGTCTGTTTGTCTCAAATTTTACTTTCTACTATATCTCTGTTATTATTGGGTCGATTTCAATTTTAAAAAGTGATTCTTAAACTGCCCTTTGGCCTCTATCATCCTATCTAGTTTTCATCTAACTCTTCTTCATCGTTTTCATCTATGTAATTTGTCTCTATATTTATTCTGAACAAAATACTCTTCTCTAAGGCAAGATAATTTATTATAGGGAATAGTATGGTATTTTAATAAACAATATTATCGCTATAATTCAAAACATCCCTTTCAATTACCCTCTTTATAAGTTATCTAAATTTCTCTCTTTCCCCTCCTCTCTGCACAAATTTGGTTTTAGTTTCAGTTTCAAACGCATAAGTTAGGCTTGATTCTTTTCCATTTTAATCCCCTCCTTCCCTTATCCCTCTCTCCCTTTTTCAAGACGAGGTAACAAGTTGTTTTTTTTCTGCCAACTTTCCGGCTTTCGTCATAAAATATTGGGAAGGGAAACGCGAGCTGCGTGTGTGTTTTTGGAGGATGGGACTCAATACGCTTGGTCTTTGAAAATTCAAATCTTGTGCCAAATCGTGGACTGTTCGGAAAGGCAATGGCCTTGGTGCAAAATTTCAAACATTGTAGTTATTTATAGTTACAACCTTCGCTAAATAATAGGGCGGGGTGTATGCGGTTTTGGGGAAGGGTAACCTTTTTCAAACTATGGTAGTAGAAAAGTCAAGTATTGTCCAATTCTTAGCAGACGTTTTGATCTTGCCCTTGGCAATTTTCAAATATAATAGTGGGGTTTATAGATTGTAATTTTACTTACTAGATTTTTGAATAGGGGAAATTATTTGAGCGTGGGGTACACAGATCCATTTCATCACAACGAGGTTAGGTTTTCCCCACCAAATCTTGACTGATAATGGCTCTCAGTTCAAGGAGAGACTAACTGAGGAAGTATTCAGGATCTTCCAAGCCAGGCACTTTCATTGTAGTCCCTATCACGTCCAAGGAAACGGGCAGGTAGAAAGATTCAATGGAACTCTTATTTCTATCCTGCGGAAGATGGCACACGAAAAACCTGATACATGGGATCTCTACTTACCCGGTGCATTGTTTGCTTATCGGGAAGTCCCACACACTTCAACAGGAATGGCACCGGCAACATTGTTATTTGGTCGGCCCATCAAAGGTCCATTAGAAGCCTTAATGAGGACATGGACAGATGAGAAAGCAGAAGAGACTGTAACCTCATCATACCAGTATGTGAACGAGTTGACATCTCGATTAAAAACTGGCTGGAAATTAGCAAACGATAATCTGAGGAAAGCCAGAAGGAAACATGCTGAGTACTATAATAAGAAGGCGAAGGATAGAGAGCTAGCTGTGTGGCGAAACGGTGCTTCTTCTATTACCCGACAGCAGCAATAAACGTCAGATAGGATGGCAGGTGCCATACACAGTTCTAGAAAAGTTGTCTAGAACTAACTACAAGATAGACAAAAAGGGAAAAGAAAAGGTCTATCATGTGAACCTACTCAAGAAATATCAGAAAAGTTTTGGAAGGTGCACATTTAATGACGCTGGCGATAGCTACTGAAATGAAAAATGAACCTCTCACCTCATATGAATATCCCTTGAGACCCTGCAAAACTCCTGCGCAGGTAAAAGTCAGTAATCACTTGATAAAAGGGCAGAGGGAGCAGATTCAGAAGGTTCTGGAGAATCATACAAACGTGTTAACGGACAAACCGGGGCACACCAACTTGTTGGAGTATGACATGAAATTACTAGACCCAACAGCAATCTGTATGAGGGCCTATTCAATTCCTTTCGACAAAGAACAAGCTTTAAAGGGAGAGATAGAATATTTATTGCAAGAAGGTATTATCTCCCATAGTGAATCTCCTTATAGCTGCAGTGTGGTTTTGCTGAGTAAACCCTCTGGGGAACATAGACTTTGTATAGATTATAGGAAACTGAATGCAGTCACAGAGTCTCAGGTGGATCCATTACCGGATACCAGTCAACTGGCAAACGCCAGGTTGAATAAGGCAAAATAATTTTCTAAGGTGGATCTCAGTAAGGGATATTACCAGATTCCAGTGAAGCCTGAGATCAGACCATTTCTGGCTTTTAGCACCTCGGAGGGGCATTATGCATTTAATATGTTGCCTTTTGGATTGAAGAATTCTCCGAGTGTGTTCTCCAGAATGATGAGAAAATTATTGGATCCCCTGAAAAACCCAGCTATTACAAATTTCATGGATGACATCCTCATCGCCACTGAAACATTTGAGGAATATCTAGCATCTCTAGATGTGTTATTGGATATACTCAGAGAGGGAAATGTAACTGCCAGACCTACAAAATGTTGTTTTGGCTGCAAAGAATTAGAATTCTTGGGACACACTGTATATCAGGGTAATATGACCCCTGATCCCAAGAATTTGGAACAACTGCAGAGGGCACCCAGACCACAAACCAAGAAAGATGTGAGATCCTTTGTCTCACTATGTGGGTTTTATCAAAAATATTAAACATTTTTTAACACTCTGTGTGCTCCTCTGACGGACTTAACCAAGAAAGGAAAGCCAGACAAAATAGAGTGGACGGTGGAATGTGAGCAGGCATTTACAGAGCTGAAGCATAAACTCACCAGTAGACCTATATTGAGACTACCAGATTTGAGTCAGGAATTCGTGGTGAGAACGGATGCTAGTAACGTGGGTTTGGGAGCAACATTATTACAAAGATCTCAATTACAGTCCGGAGAATTGAACCCCGTTGCTTATGCCAGCCGCAAATTGAATAAAACAGAGAAAAACTACTTCACAGTTGAAAAAGAATGTTTAGCGTTGGTTTGGGCAATTAAGAAGTTCCAAATATATCTTTATGGTAGGCAATTCGTGGTCCAAAGTGATCACCAGCCTTTGGTTTTTCTTGCCCAGGCTAAACATGGTAATGCAAGATTGGTAAGGTGGTCACTTCTCATACAACCTTACACGTTTACCATTGAATATATCCCGGGATCGCAGAACAACATTGGGGCAGATTTCTAAAGGAGGCACCCACCTGCAGGAAACCAGGATACCAGTAAGGCAGAGTGAACCTCATTGTGGGGTAATGCCGTGATTGTAAATCCAGACAGGAAAGCTCCACCAGAATGGTTCACGCTTTTAAATGGGGGAGCTCTGTCGTGATTTGGTCTGTCTTACCACGCGTCATACCGAAAGCCTTACTGTGGGTAAATATAAGTGTTTACAAGTTTACATATTTGGAATCTATATTCATTTTCCTATGAATCCATGCTGGTCATTAATTTGTACATTTGATTGTTAAGAAATTCATTGCATTCTGTGTCGGCAAGGGAGAAAACCAAAAATGCAACCAATAAAAAAATTCATTCACACTATCCTCAGTATCTGGTATGTCCACCGTGTGCTTGCAAACAAGCTTGGCAGCGGCTCCACATGGAACGCACGTATCTGAAGGAAATTCTGGAGAATCAAGTCCCATTCACGTGTAACAGCAGCTTCGAGCTGTTGCAGATTAGCTGGAAAACCTTGCCTGTAGACTCTGCGTCCAAGCTCGTCCCACAGATGTTCTATAGGGGACATGTCTGGTAATGGGCAGGCCAATCAATCGTCACAATGTTCTGCTGCTGTAGATATTGCTGCGTAATGCATGCGGTGTACGCACGTGCGTTATCCTGCTGGAGAAGCTGCAAGTCTGGATAATTTGTGAACGCAGGAGCAACGAATGCATCCAGAACCTCATCTCGATATGTCACAGCATTAACATTTCCACGGAAGACGTGAAGAGGCAAGCGATGGTGAAAACTGAATCCTCCCCAAATGTGAATACTGCCACCTCCAAATCGGTTGTGCTGACGAACACAGCAATCTGCAAAGTGCTCTCCACACCGTTGCCAAATCCGCATACGTCCATCAGCAAAGGATATGTTGAATCTGCTCTCGTCTGTAAATAGGACAGCATTCCACTGCAGTCTAGTCCATCTGACATGTTGCTCTGCCCATTGCAGGCGCTGCTGACGATGTCTGTGAGTCAAGTTTGGCCCAACATAAGGTCGTCTTGCAGTAAGGCCTGTATCTCTGAGTAGTCGTATGACTGTCATTCGAGAGACTTGCCCACGTCTCTACCCACTATTGCTCTTGCTGTTTGACTTGCCGGGAGAGAACGATTCCTTAGGTGACTCAGCACAATATGACGATCTTGCGCAGGGGTAGTAAGTAACTCGTGGTTGGCCACTCCGAAGTCTATCCCGGGCACTGCCAGTGGTTCCGTAACGTTCATTGAGACGTACAATAGTGCTGTGGTGGCAATTCATCCTTCTGGCAATGGCCCGCGAGCTCATTCCGGTCTCCAACATACCAATGGCTCGTTGGCGGTCGTTTTCAGATAGTCGTGGCATTTCAAGCACATGTACTGGGTGTTTTGTCTCAACGGCCTTTTTATACCGAGTATACTGCCACAATGCGTACACATTTTCAGGGTCATAGCTGTTGGGAATCGTGTTGCACGTGTAACTTTCATTGTTTTCATGTAGTCTGTACACAAACCCGTGGGTTGAATCATGCACTTTCCATTCCAGCAGCCATTCGCTCTCTACCTCATGACAAACACGGGGAAAATCCATTCCAACACTTTTTTTCCCCCCAGTTTCTCGGCATCAGTATATATAATAGTGGTGCGTTTTTAATGTGCTTCAGTATATATGTATATATTTATGTATTTTTGCAGTGTTTTAATCCAATGGTGTGTTAGGAAGTGCATGGCATGTGTTACAGAACGAGTGTGCTGCCGGTTGAAACGCAGGCATGTGTTGACTTTTAGAGACGAAAGCCAGCATTGTAAAATGTGTAGAATAATTGAGAATGATGGCACAAATACGACTGTATGTTTAATAATGTATTGGAAGGAGGATTTCTTAAAGAAATGACATTTATCAAGAACCTAAGGAAGGATTGACAGGAATTATTGTAATGAATCGATCAAGGTATTACTTAGTAGTTTTATTAATAGGCCAAATCATTGTATGGAAGCAGATCATAGATAACTGGATCTAACTTAGGATTTATAAAGAAATTGTAGTCACAGTGAACTGGCTGTGATTGGTAGTGAGGTAAATTGTCCTGTGCATATGTTAGCACAATATCTGACACTGTTTGTTACGTCCATTGTATGTAAGGATAGAATAGTGCTGGACCATACAGAGGTTTTGATTATTTGTATTCCAGGTTTTATCCTGCAACTACCAAGATTGTACGAGACATCCACTTCGGTGGGACTCTGTGGTGCGATAGTTCTTGAAGTTCATAGAACTGGTTACCCTGTTTTCCCAGCCTGGAGATCCAGACATTGAGTGATCCTGGCTGGAGTTGGATGCATCTCACCCCAACAAAATAAGTAGAATAGAAATTCCACTGGTCACCAGTCTCTTAGCTGGCACTATCCTGGTATCATCTGATACATCTTTTTGTCCAGGATAACCTTATTCTTTACTACAATAAGACCTTTTCGCTACACTGGTGCGATCCTGGTCATGCAGGGGTACGCGGTAGTGAGAGAGCTGACAGATTAGCATCTATAGCACTCACAGTGGGGACACTGGATATGGATAAGGGAGACATATTGAGAACAATTAATGATCGCCTATTAGAGAATGACCGCAATAGATGAATATGAGATGGACATATGAGAGAATGCATCCGTCGTGTATACAACTAGCGAGGTACAGTAACAATTAGCATTCACGCTCTTCGACATATACCGAGGGAGACTAAGCATCTATGGGTTTGCCTGGAGTGCAATGATATCGATTCTGTTCAACAATAACAACATTTTTTCGATTTGCTCTGATTCTTTCCAAATAATTTTTAATATCATCCCTCGAAGTCAACTTTAATCTCTAAGTATACTGTGTTGAAAAGGCACACAATAATTGACGTTTACGTCACTGCAGCTAACTTCCTGTGTTGTAATCACGTGAAAAATATAACATGGCGAATGGGACATTATTTGCTTAAAATATAATTAAAACTGCATGCTCTGGTGTTTTAAGCGAATTTCCTGCAATGGCTTTCAAACTCAGACCCAGCTTCTGATCTTTCTTTTGACATCACTTGCTTTTATGGACGGTGAAAACGATAACACACATTAAAAAGTCCGGTGCAAGATACAACCGGGCAGTCAATAATAAGAAGAACGTTTTCAGTGCCAGTAGCCATTTCATCGTTCATTTTTTGCTGAAATATTGTTAACACCATCATCGTAAACTCAAAAGGGGGCGATGATAAGTTTCAAATTAAAACACAGAAAAAAGAACTCTTCCATTGCTGACGACCGGAAGAAACGTGAAGCGTTGTGGAAGCAGCAAACACTTCCGGGAACAAAGAATCGACTGGAGTGTTTCTTAGACGAGCGCATAAAAAGACGGTAATACAAGGGATATAAATAATCATTTTCTCAGTGTATAAAATTATGGAGTAGCGCCCCTTCCTTTTCTTTCAAAAATTTGACATTATGACCTGTGGTTGCACCAGTATCTTCTATTTCTTCATCTTCTTTCTTATTTTCGCTCGTCAAGTAACAAGGTACAAACACAACAATAAGGCCGCTTTACTAGAAGCCTGCGTTAAAGCACTTCGCGTACTCTTTCAGTACAATGGTGGTTTCCGTGACAATTTGTTTAAAACGACAAGAATCCAGCCCCATGTAGATCCTGACATTTGTTGCTAGTTACAATGTGCGGCTGGCCGCCTGTAGTTCCCGAGAGTCTTGGAAGAGCTGACAAACTAATAGGACTACTACACCCTCAGACAATGTCGTACGAGGCGACTACTATGAGGTTGTGCATGATGTCTGGCAACATCATCATGTCAAACTAATGGCTACAACAACCACCAGTAAGAGCATGTGGATGTTTGCAACAATTCCTTGCCATTGGAATAGGCCTTCAACAAACACAAGCCAAGTCATCCTGTCACATTCCATCAGCTCAAATTCTTGAAAAAAAGTTTAAATATAGCTCCTAATCTAAATAACAAGAAGATAGAAGTAATAATCGTCACCCAAAAAAAAAAAAAAAAAAAATAACCAAAAAAAAAAAAAAAACAAACCCTCAAGAATGAAGCATCAAACTAAAGAATCACTTTTAAAACAAGTCCACAGATTACAGTAAGTATCAGGGCACGCCAAAAGTATACGATAGAAAATGCCGTTTAGAATTAAAGAATGGCGTTGCAAAACAAACAAACAATTAAGTAAATTTTTTTTTTTAAATTTACTCACAGAAAAATTCATACAGTCCTTATTCAGTATAACGCTATTACTGAAGATTATTTTTACATCATCATTACACATAAATTTTAACAAATTAATTGCTACCACAAAGATGGAAGTCAGTCAAAATATTAACACCCCTCTTGATTTTATTGCCGAAAACTTAATAATAACTTGTCTGAGATCCACTGACGGAGCAGCTTCTTTATCAAATGACAGAACTGGAGGATTTAGACGTTTTTCTTAGGACATCGTCAATATTTGATCTGGTTTAAAAAGCTTAATCTTGTTGAACAAACTTTAACAAAGTGCAAAAATTACTTGTAACCGCTGAGAGAAAACAAACAAAACATCCAAACGATGCATCTGCATCTAACAACAGAAATGACAGGCACAGCCCACATAACCAAAACTGACTGAATTCAGAAGAATACATCATCACACAGCGTACCAGCTACTTCACAACAGCTAAGTTCTTATTGTTTCACCAATTGTCTTTGCTGTCTCACCAATTATTTTTGCTGTCTCACCAATTATTTTTGTTGTCTCGAAAATTATTTTTGCTGTTTCACCAATTATTTTTGCTGTGTCGCCAATGATTTTTGTTATCTTACAAATTATTTTCGCTGTCTCGCCAGAAGTTCACAGTTTACCTGGTGTCGAGCTTGCCTAAGTGATGATTGTTGCCTAGATAGTAAAACACAAACACCTGCAGATGTCAAAGAAGTAGCTGATGAGGAATTCAGTGAGAAACTGAAGTCCATCAAGCAGAAACGTGTGGCAACAGAAGAGTACATTGACCATCTTGGAAAACTAAGCACCGTATGCAAATTGGGTGTATTGCACCAGCCTTACCTTCCTTCACAGAATCACCTGCCGCCATGGCTGATAGGTGTCTTAGAATATGGATTATTCATTCCTGTTGTACCCACGTTTCCAACATCAAAAGAGGATTTAGTTAATCTTGTGTCCGAATTAGATTTGGAACAACCCAGCGAAACACTACTTCAAGACTATGAAGCAGCTGCTTCAAATGTAAGAAGGGTTAGAGTTGGGGTTGAACGTGATAATCATTCGAGATATCTTTCACTTATTAGACATAATCTTAATCTCTGGGTGTGCGAAGAAATAAGCGATGGGAGTACTCTTACTGGAAATGGCGCAGAAAATGTGAGCTCAAAAAACACACGGAACTATTCTGTGGTGCAGATATCTGGAAAAAGTTTACCAAATTGGGACACGAACTTCATCGAATCTCTGTCAGTTTTGTTGACCCGAGATAAGGAAATATTGTCACAAACGGATGACATGCAAGCAGTAGAAAGATGCCTTGTTTGGAAGACTCTTTACGTTTGTTCTAAAGCGAATATAACAGAATGTCGGGATGAGAGAGTCTTGATCACCGGGAAGTTCAAGACAGACACATTTGGTGACCTGGAGTTTAAGCTGTTGCTCTTCCCTGGAGAAAGAACAGGCGAGACATCCATGAGATTGAAGGGTATATTCTTACGGACTGCAGAACGATCAAGTTTTATGTTAAGATGGAAATATGATGTAAATATTCCTGCTAACCCTCTACAAGAATGAAGAGTACGCTATGTACATCGATGTAATTGTTGAAGGGTAAGCTAGCTGGTAAAGACGTTTAACGATAGAGAGATAGTTTAAAAAGTATATGGACAGACTTTCATATCGTTCTAAATATGCCAGCTGTAACCATGTGTGAATTTCGTGTATTCTTGCAAAAGCAGAAAGTTGACTGGTACGGTTAGGAGATCTGTTTGATTATGTTTCGTGTGAAATGAGACAGCTTTTTATAGTACAGAAGTGTATTTGATTGCTTAGTATTTAAAAACGATTAGTCTTGTGATATTCAATGAGAAAATCCTATTATTATATACTGATGATAACAAGGGTTGAGACTGCTTGCTGTATGTTTATGAAGACCTTTCTATGTGCTTTGAAGGAGAATAGACAGCGTATTGTTTATAAGATGAGATTCGCATAAATGCCATTATATGCGACCCATCATGTATGTACCCGTCTCCACGCCCATGAAACACAGTACGAAATAGCAAAAACAAAACAAAAAATTTCTTCTATAGAGAATTTTTCCCCCCTGTATGTACACGAACTTTCAAAATAGTTACTTGTACATACTTCTATTCATTTACAAAAGAACGCTTTTAAATAGGTATAAATTTATACCACTTTACAAAAGTATTTTTGGTACAGACTTTCTGCATTGAGGTTGCTGCAATGGAAAGAAGGATAGATGGTCATTTTTCTTATCTTTATGTTCATTATTTTTTTATTTTATTTTTTGTGTGTGGAAAACTTTGTGTATATTCTTTACTTCGTAATAACTTTACAGTTGCTATGCATAATCAAAAATAAAGAGAGGCCATGGTTTATGTTGATCTCGATGTACTTCTGCTCTGAATTTTGTTATTTAAATTTAATATCCTTGCTTTAATATGGTATAATGTATTGTAATCACAATGGAAGAAGTCTTATTAAATTATTTGTATTCTAAAATATTTTCTTCAGCTTTGAACATTGTTTCATGCTGTGTTCAAATATATATATAGCCATACTGTGGATAAAACAATAATCAAGAAGCTGCACACATTAATACATGTGTTCTTGTTTAAAATAGAAGGATTCAAACAGTGGCGTACTAAGTTGGCTGCGACGGGGAGGTCGGCCCCTGGTGACATTCAGTAGGGGGTACCATCGGGCACTATTATTATGGGACTTACGCTCAAAATATACTTGCAAGTGTGCTTCTATATGGGCGGTGGGGGAGCCAAAGATAGGGTCCGCTCCAGGTGCCAAATGCTTAAAGTTGGCCCCTGGGTTGAAATGATGCTACAAGGTTACCAACTTGGAACTGGCGACAATAACTAGACAAGTGCCAATGGAACAAGAAATTAGAAGAAGACGCTGGTAATAGATTGGACACACATTAAGGAAACCTATTGATTTCTTTATCAGACAGTCCTCATTCCGGTATCCCCAAGGCCAGTAAAGCCGAGGCAGACCCAATAACACAAGGAGAAGACAACTGGAGACAGACATGACAATGACGAGGAAGACCTGGAAAGAACTTGAGATGTTCTCACACAACAAAGAGAATTTGGCCTGCGTTTGTTGAATGCTTCAGCTTTTTTCTCTATTCTAAGCCGCACTCTTTAGCGTGCCATAAGTTTCTGGTTGCTCTGGCTTCCACTTGTATCGTTTTTCTCAACGTTCTCATTGATATCCGTACTCTTCTCTTACCGTGTAAGTTCTAGTCCAGATCTATACCTGCTGTTAATATGTTGGCTCTAATTCATCACTCGTCATTGTTTTGATAGGTATACTTTCCCATAAATTTTAAAAAAAAGACTAGTACGAGCAGTAGTAGTAACAAAAGTAGAGTTAGTAGGTGTTTGTTGTCATCTTTAGTTGTACTGCATGAGTGTTAATGTTTGAAGACGAGATTTTTTTTTTTAGACAGTGATAGCCAGCTACGCTTCTTTAAGTTCACATCTTGAAAACTCCTTCTTCTTCTTCTTCTTCTTCTGCGTTCGTCCTGAAAAGGACGTTGGTTGCGTTGTGTCGCCGTTTACAGCAAAGCTGCGATATTTGCGCCTTTCGGCCCGACACATCCGACTTCGGCACGGCATTTTTTAGGACCGGGTTTGCCTTCCCACTTCGATCCCTACTCTCTCAGCCAGACTGCATTGATGCAGCCTGTTTCCAGGACCACCACGTGGAGGTGGAGTAGGGTCTTGGTCAGCTCTGGTTCGCTGACCTTGACGCAAGCAGTCTAGCTATGGGTCGCTAACTGCATTCCACTTTTGACGCGTCTTAGGTCCCACATCTCGAAAACATGCGTGTTTAAAAAAAAAAATTATAAAAAAAAAAATAAACACGCACATAAACACACACTAATGTTTGTTACCTTCAGTTCAGTCCAGTTAAAAAACAGTGCTACTTACAAGAACATATACGGAACAAGTGGAAAAGAAAAATCGAGGCCACGAAAAAAAAAAGAAATGTTGCATATTACCAGCTCTGCAGAAGCGAACAAGAGGTGATCTTCAGACTTCGCACAGATCACAACAGATTGGGATACCATCTATTCAACAAGTTAAAGATAGGTACTACCAATGAATGTAAACGTGGCACCAATAAAATGACTAACATCAACTTCAAAGGTGCTTAACATATGAATAACAGAGAAAGCGCATATATTGCGTCAGGGTCAGCGAACCAGAGCTGACCAAGATCCTACTCCACCTCCAAGTGGTGGTCCTGGAAACAGGCTGCATCACTGCAGTCTGGCTGAGAGAGTAGGGATCGAAGTGGGAAGGCAAAACCCGGTCCTAAAAATGCCGTGCTGAAGTCGGATGTGTCGGCCGAAAGGTGCAGATATCGCAGCTTCGCTGTAAACGGACACAACGCAACCAACGTCCTATTCAGGACGAACGAGGAAGAAGAAGAAGTATCATTCCTAGAAAATAAAAACTGAACGTAGATGCCAACAACCACAAGCTGACCGCTGCTTTCTTCAAACATATTCAAGTTGACGTCTGAGGGTGAACGAAGAAGAAGAAGACATGTTTTCTTAGTTCACCTGTGCAAGAAAATTGTAAGTCAGCGACATGAGCGTAGCGGTCTCTGAACGTTACGTGACCAAACATTGACGACACGGCGTAATGTCTGTTTTTCACTCCTTGGCATCTCACCTGCAATTTTGTATTAACGGCTCCATTGCCCCACTCCCGCATTTCGATCAAGGAATTAAAGTTGACAAATACGATTAAAATCTATATTTACCGACAGTATTCATAAGCGTACCGTTTACCATAGTGAAGCTCTCGGGGTTTCTGATGGCACAAAGAATAGGCCTACTGATCTTTCAGACATGTCACAAGAAGCGACTAATCTGAGGTTATACAAGGGGGTTTGCACTCCCCTTCTAGTTCCTGGGGGGTGGGGGGGGGGTGGGTCTCTGATGAGACAAAGAAAGAAAAGGGCTACCGCTCCCTCAGGCATGTCGTAGAGGGCGGCTAATATGATGTTGTACATGGAAGTTGGGCAACCTCATCATATAAAACACATTACTATAGAAACCACCACGGCAAGAACATGTGATGACTTGTAAAGGCTTCCTACAAGGAGACTAGCTGCAGTAATGGCGGCATGCTCCATACGGAACTAACAGGAACATAATGAATAATGCTGGTGATGGCAACCTGACCTAGTAAAACAAACTGGCACAGAAAGCACAGCTACAAGAGTCCATGAATACTGTCGTGCAGGCTTCTTGCACACGGCCAGCTGAAATCGTGGCTCTATTTCCATGATCAGATGCAAGAGAAAATGAAAATTCTCGATGAGAGGTCTCAACAAGTAGGCCTGAAAATACACAGGGAAAAGACAAAGATTATGAGAACAAATGCAAGAAATGAGAACAAGGTTCACCTTGAAGAAACACCGCTAAAAGATATAGAATCGTACACATATCTTGGCAGTAATATAGACAGAGTTGGAGGGGCAGTCAATGATATCAAAATAAGAATACAAAAAGCAAGAGGAGCTTTCATTGCATTGGGAAACATATGGAGAACAAGAGAAATCAAGTCCAACACGAAAATAAGAATCTTCAACTCAAATGTCAAGTCAGTCCTATTGTATCGCTCTGAGACATGGAGAGCAACAAAAACAACAATCAAAAAGCTACAGACTTTTATAAACGGGTGCTTGCGTAGAATAGAAGAACTGAAAAGGTATGACAATGTCACAAATGTGGAATTAATGACAAGAACCAGACAAGTGCCAGTGGAACAAGAGTTGAGAAGAAGACGCTGGCGATGGATAGGACACACACTGAGGAAACCTGTTGATAGCATTACAAGGCAGTCCTTGTTCTGGAATCCACAGGGAAAGAGAGGCAGAGGTAGACACAAAAAACACACGGAGAAGACAACTGGATACAGAGGTGAAAATGATGAGGAAAACATGGAAAGAACTTGAGCGGAGAGCACAGGACAGGAAGACTTGGCATGTGTTTGTTGAAGGCCTATGCTCTTTGGGGAGCTAAAGGGTAGTGATTCATTGAAATGGAATTTCAATACTTCGTTAGGAGCGAAAAATCAGAGGCACATCTCCAATTCAACCTGCAAGTCTGGAGGGAAGAGCTGGAGAAGAGAGGGATGGTCATAAGCAGCTCTAAAACAAAATCCATGGTGATATCACGAGAAGAAAGAAGACATCAGATTAAGCTGGGAGAACAGGTCCTGGAGCAGGTCGACCACTTTAAATACCTCGGAGCTATTATTGACCGAAAGGGAGGCATCAAAGAAGAGTTGGCCACTCGAAAAGCAGCAGCTGGGAGACTTTTTCAGGCCATAAATCGAGGATTCCTCAGCAAAAGAGAGGTTGGTAAGAAAACGAAGATGGCTGTATACCGCTCCACCTATGTCCCAGTCTTGACATATGGATGCGAGTCATGGGCAATGACTACCACCCACAAAAGCCAGATCCAAACCTCAGAAATGAGGTATCTGAGGAAGGTGGTTGAAGTAACAAGAAGAGACATGGTACGCAACCAGACGATACGTCAAGGCCTTAAATCCCACCCCCTGCAGACCCAAGTAGAACAATCCCAACTAAGATGGTTTGGCCATGTCTGCAGAATGGGAGAAGATCGGCTACGACGACAAGCATGGGAAACAAAGAGCCAGGGATCCAGACCCCCAGGACGACCCAGAGTCCGCTGGGAGGACAACATTAGACAATCTTTGAAGGACCGAGGACTAGAATGGAACCAGGCCAGGAGGAAGACAGCCGATAGGATGGTCTGGCGCTCTCTCTTCCAAACCTCTACACCTCACGGTAGAAGGGGAATGACTAAGTAAGTAAGTTAGGAGCGAAGCGGGAAATGAAGAAGGATTGAAAGTGTACTACTAAATATTATTTTACACACTCAGAGCATAAACGAACATATACTGTATATCATATCAAATCGTAATTTAAAAACTTAGTATAGTATTCCTTCTTCGTACACTCTCAGACGTCTACTTGAATATTTTCAAAGAAAGCAGAAGTCAGTTTGAGGCTATTTGTATCACCATAGAGGTTTTGTATAATAATCCAACAGTGCTAACTGGCATGCCAATGTTACTATTTTTAACCATGACACTCAATGACGATGAATGGGACCGTCACGGATACACGTGTAATGGTGACGACATGGATGACAGGAAGGCAGTCTATATATAGTAACAACGCTAAGTTAGCAAGACATAAACAAACACAGTATGCAATAGCTAAACTACTATATTAACACGGACTGGATAATAATATTGTGATTCACGTACTTAACTGAGAGACATTTACAAGTAAAAGGTAAGTCACCACACACAAATTAAAATAAATAATAACCATAAATGGGTATGTTGTAGACATTCGTAAGGAATAAAGAAGTAGAAATATGCAGGCAGAATAGCAACACAAGTGTTAGACTTAATGGGGACTCGAAACCAGGGCCACCCGAAACAACAAATGTAATCAAAGCGATTGAATTGGATAACTAATATCAATGTAGATCATGTCTGGATAATTTATAGTGCTTGACAAGGAGTTATAACAATGATTAATAGTTTTTTTAATGATCAATCAAAGACCTTTATTTTTTAGTCAGTGGCCTAGTAAGGAGGTGAGGGGGCGGTCCGCTCAGTGTGACAGCCATGAAGCGGGGCGGATGCCATTGGACACTATTATGTTGGTGCCGAACTGTTTAAAAATATATCTGCACGCATAATGTATTTTTCTGTATGTTTTGTGGGGGTGCCAAATGAGGGATTCGCCCCCGTAACTACTTAAGTACTGTAAGTAAGCCCGTGATTTCTGTAAAATGAAAAGAACGTTAGTAAAAGAAAGCTTCTGTTTTAAATTAAAATACACTTTTGTCTAGCCACTATCAACATTCACCCCCTTCCCTCCCCCCCTTTCCCATATATTCTGTTTCTATGAAATACTACATGGACAAGAAGACGTGATAATGGAAGCGAATGAAGAAAAAACTGCAGACACGTCAAGTTATGAATACTGTAGTTTCAAATACGATATATATTGCTCGCGTTTACATAACAGTAATCACAAGTAATTTATATCTTGTGTTTTACCGCATGACTTGGATCTCTGACACAACAAACCAGTATTTAATTTGGCAGACTTAGAAGGCAGCTGTCGAATGAAATCGAAGCTGGCCGCAGCTGGGGCTGAATACGCGAATGATTTAAATCAAGTAGTCTACACAGGAAAATCGTTATTGATGGTATAACGTGTGTGCTTACTGTCGTAAATTTATTTTGAGAGAAAAGAGTCGTAGAAATAGTGGTCCGGTTTAGAGTGGAAAATGATGATGGAAAGCTCAGTGATAGAAAATGTAGAGATTTAATAGTTACTTCACAGCGTGCTGGAGGAGAGTAAAGACAGACTTATTTACGACAAATCGTGTCTCTCAATCTTCTCTTTCACTCTCCTGGTCAAACAATTATTTGCCAGTTTTCCAGACTCGCATCTGCGCGCACACCGATTCGGTGTTTTCAAACACACACACGACGTTGATACAAACTATATTAAACGAATAGGGGAAATGTTGGGCTTTGGGTATATCCAACACACAGAACTAAATGAGTTTAGGTGATTTTATTCACTTTAAACATCAATCACTAAAAATATCAGATATTACATAAATTATCATAAGTACACAAATGCAAATAACAAGTTTGGGAGGGGGTGAAGAAGATTGGTATCGACTAAGCCCTTCCCGCTCATTAGACAAAGACAAACCCAGTCCAGAGATAGATAATATCAGGAACACGGATACGTTAACCTAACAGTAAAGTTAATTACTCTGAAAGAGGTGTTACCAAGTTAGGTATAAGTGATAGAAAAAAAAACCTGTTCTTCCCAGCTGTTCTTCCCTTTACTAAGCAAATGGAAAGGAGGTGGTTTTAAACAGAGTTAACAAATTATCAACTATCCCACTTAAAGGAACAATGTAGGGTATACAGAAAAGATATATGTTACCAGGTAAGCAAGTTAACAAAATGGTCACACAAAAGAATTAATTTCCTGTCATTCATACACGCGCTAGCAAAGGCCTTCACTCATCTTGCTCTCACTTACCGATTGTGAAAAAATCTTGCACTCCATAGAATAACACAACAGCAGTTACACCTCAACTAAATGTATGAGTGTTTGTTCAAGTTCTAGCCCCAGATTATCGGGTAGGCGGTCAGCACATAAAAGGATCCCGTAATCGCTGGAAAATGAATCTGTAGTTGTGTCTCTTTTCTTAATAACAGTTTCTATGGGAGGGCACGGTCTCTGATACCGGGGTGAGGATGGTGTGGTCTATTTGACTATGCCGCTGATAATAAAATTCTTACGCGTGCTGGTACACTTTATCCGTGAGGTATGGTTTAAGTCCAGTGAGAAAACTAGTCACATCACTGTTCAGGAAATTATGAATTATCTCTCTGTGTCAGTAAACTAACAAAGCTCGGGCCAGTGTTCTTCTTCCCGTTACGACTTAAGTTGTTTGATGGTGCGTTAAATTTGTCTTAGGGTGTGCTTTCTTTGCTATAAGTTAGATAGCGGAATTCCAAACATAGAATCGCCTCAAAGATTAAAAATTTACACAGTCTCAACAAGTTCTGCGTCAGGGGAACTCTACACACTGTTTATGCTTTGCTTTGCTTAGATTGATTTCTTTATTGCTTTCTTAATGCTGGGATCGCACAGGTTACGATCACTCTGTATGAAAGAAAAAAAAAGACATGTAATATACCGAAAACAAATAACCTTCTAAAGCGCGATGAATTTCCCGTTAAGCCAATAATACACTCGAGTATTTAATTATGTATTTAATAAACACTGCGCGAATTCTAGTGGTTAAAAACTCACATCTATAAAACTAGGACTTAACTGAATTTATTAATTATAAATTCCTTTGCGACTTTAAAAGTTAATTTAAGCATCTATTATCTTTTGAAATAATATAATAGATAGATCATTATATTTAAAACTGGAACTCTTGAGATGGTTTAATTAAATAGATTTAAATTAACACAGAATCCCTTTAAATAGAATGACTGAGCTAGACCACTGATCACTTTACACAATATATATTACCGCTTTGCACAGAAATAGAAATCACTGCAAATATATATAAAATCCAGGGGAAAATCTATAACAAGATTTCAATAAAGCTAGTGCTTCTGTAAAGATCTGGCCAGCGAGTGATAACGTGTCTAGTTCTACATGGTCTATTTAGCTAAAATGAAATGTAAGTTGAGTGGGACATGATAAACTTGACAACTTATTTGATCTCACGAACTTTTGGGGATCTGACCGCCAAATCAAGAGAAGAAGCCGCCCCCTGGTCTTCGTATCCGCTCGCTGCTGCCCGTTTCGCTTTCCCCCGTTCGCTCGGTTCCTCGATTGACACCGAGACGCGAAATTAGCGGCAAGCAACTGCGTCTCGTATCAGGGAAAACTACTGTCTTTGATAACGCCGATAGTCTCCCTTAAGATCCCTCGGTCTGTCTCTTTGATCTCGTCGCTGTATCCTACATGAGTCCCGGTGGAATGCGTTCTGGCAAACGAAAAGTTACAACAAATGTTCAGGGGTTCTAATGTTATGAAAAGCTAAAGGTCCCTTTAAATCATCCTTCATATCAGGGAAAATTCACTAGTCAAACTGTGTTATATAGAACCAATCCTGACATACGTGAGTCATGGGCAGTTAGTAAACAAGTAAGAAAAGTACCGTACTTGAGACCACAGAGATGTGGTTTTACAGAAGAATGGACAGCCAAAGAATGAACACTTTGGACAGCCAAAATAAGAGTAATGAGGAAGTCCTGATAGAAGCCAATAAACAAGAGAAGTTTAATCAACAAGTTAGAAAAAAGCGGTCCACCGTCTTTAGGCATATTATGAGAAGGAGAAAGCTGGAATTTCCTATATATAATATCCCAGCTTTTTCTGTCTGTACATAACGCTAAGGGATGCAACTGTGGTTGAAAGTTAAACATTAATTGTATTGTTTTCCTTATATGTACTCTCCCGAAAATAGTCACATTCGACAAAGAAAAGTGCGCAAATGACGGTGTGCACAAAAATATGTGATACCGTATACACACATTGGGATCCTCGCTGCTGCTACGTAGTTCGTGTACTGTGGTGATCCACATTGGTTTTTTTTAAATACTTTTGAATAAGTAAAATTGCCGTTAGGTATTGGTGCTTTTAAATTTAATTCCCGTCTTATGACGGGCTTTTACACTAGTATTGTGATAATAGGAAATACTGAAGAAAAAAGAGATAGAAGAAGACAAAGAGAGAAGATAAGGACAGTTTGACATTACGACATGGGAAGGCGTCAACAACAGAATTGATAAATAGTACTGGAGACAGGGAGTTGTGGAGAGACGTGATCTCCTACGACACCAGGCATGGTACTTGAAGAAGAAGAAGAATGAGCATCGAGTGGCAGAATGGTTAGAGCGTTAGCCTCACGAGATAAAGCTACCGGGTTCGACATCTGGTGGGCGTATCGTTCCAGTGCATTCAGCTCTAACAATGGGTACCTAACGATGTTAATAAATATTAGACAAACATAAAGGTATGTTTTCAGGCACTCGTAAGAAATGAAGAAGTAGAACACTAGACAACAGAAAAACAACAGACGTGAGTGGCTGACACAGGACTCGAACCTCGGACCTTCCGTGCGACAACACCTCCTAGCTATGCAAGCGAATAGGCGTAGTGTAGTGTCTAACACTTCACTCCTCTACGGCAGTATCTGTTATGGGACTACCTTTACCTTTTACAAACATGTAATGGGTTTCTTGTTTTTTTGGAAGGTATGGGTATGTGGAGTCATACTATTATTTTGGTTGAATAGGTGTGATTAGGAGCTTTTAATTTCGATGCTAAAGTGAACATTACATTCATTACTTACTACATGCGTTATTTTGTAATATCCACATATACCATTACGCATCTTCGGGAGATGCAGTTTTCGTTCTTGTACGAGCTATATTGTAATGCTTTGTAGTCATCATGTCGTGTTTATTCACAAATTATTTAACACTGTCTAACCACCTGTCTTCCGTGTTTCCTTACCCTAATGCAAGAGTAACCAGAGAGGTCGATATTGACTCCCAAGGGTTGATATCGACCTCCAGGGGGTCGCTAAGCTTCAGCGGTCGATATGGGGTTTGGCTGAACCTGGAAGAGCATGGTGACTTACGACTAAATCTTACAATCTCCAACCAACTATCAATGCTATTGGTAATGCTCACTGCCACACCCTTCCCATTAATGGATTTAACCAGTTCAATCAAAAGGAAATGTTAATTCATTGTGCCATTATAATTACTTCCTTATTTTATTTATTTTTTCTGGAGGTCAATTAAGGATCAAGGATTCTATGGCGGGGGTCAGGGCTTGAAAAAGTTCGTGAAACCCTGCCTTAAAGCCCGGCGTGGAAGACTTGGCTTCATTCTGACGAAATGTCCAAACCATTTTATTTTTGTGTATCTCTATTTAGGTGATGCGTATTATTGTTCCCAGCAGTTTTCTAATTTCTTTGTTGTCTTGCTTCTGTCTCTTAGGGTAGTGACATTAGCATCTTGTCTGAGGCGTCTCACCCAGGGCCGGATTAAGCCAAGAAGAGCCTCTAGGCTTTTTGGTGTTTGGGCCCGCCTTCACCTGCAATAATTTCAGTATATTTTTTTTTCAACCCCCTTAGGATCGTTATGGTATACACTAATATTATAATAGACTGGTATGTTAGTTTGTTACCATGGTGATGGTATACACTAGTATTATTAATAGACTGGTACGTTAGTTTGTTATCATTGCTTACCTCTTTTATTAGTAATTATTTTTAATTTATGTTTATTAGTATTATTTTTATTTTTATTAAGTGTCACGAAATGGATTTAGGACTAGAGACTGTCTACATATAGTGACAAGACAATAGTAAGAAGAAAGACTGAAATGATAGATTCAGATAGAAATATAGTGCAAACTGTGAAAGTTGAGACCATTGGCTCCGAGGTTGAGAACCGAGGTTGATTCTTTCCTCGCCACTTCGGACGTTAAATTGCTATGGCCTCGAACCACCTCTAACTACCCTATGGGGATAAGGTTCAATTAAGATTCACAAACACCAAGGTACAGACAACATATAGCTACTGTACTAAAGGAAATGACTGATGCCAGCTACAATTCATACAAGTTTATTATACACCTATACACAAACTCATCTACATGTCAAAATACATGAAGTGCGAGGATGCACACCTGAAACAAAATCAAGCACAGTTAAAAATGCATCAACCCCAACCCTTCTCCCACAATTGCAACCTGTATGGAGAAAGAAGGTAAGGTTAACTGAAATGAACTCCACTGCACTTGATGTCGCCTACACTCCAAACTAGCTGTTCTAAATTCTAACTCTAACTCTAAGTCCACTGATAGCTGGAACGACTGCGAAGTGACTACACAATCTCTGCACAGACTTCGGTTCTACACAGCCTATCCTGGAATCTCCTGAACACAACTAACTGCACCTCTAAACTTCAGCAGCTGTCCTCTGCTATGATTCACCAAAAACTAACAGTTCTGCCTATCTGTGCTGACTTCAGTAGAGAGAATGTTTACCCTCTCTCTCTCCACTAACTCTGGAATTGATGACTGAGGTTTAACAGAACCCCACTGGATTCTGGACTGGAACTGTAGCTGACTTCTACCACTCCGAAATTACCTGCCCGAGTACCTATAACTGGGCCGTCGGCTTTATTATGGCCGTGAAGAAACGAACATAAAAATTACAACGCTGGCAGCCTGCCAAATCTGCGTGTGTAACGAGCGTCAGAGCTCAGGATTTATCCACAAAAATCCTATTCGCTGGAAAATGTCTTCCCCTGGCTGGGAAAACGTATTTTCTTCCTCTCCTTCCACTACTGGCAACTAACGTAAAACCCTTGCGGTTCTGCGAATGCCCCAACTTTGCCGTGGGAGAAATTTTGTGGTCTCAAAATTCCGCTCTCATTCCCACAAAGCCGGTACCTGCTGTTTTAGACAAAACAAAACAACAGCTAAACAAGCCATAATAATACATTTAAAATAACAATTAACTTCCTTACTCTTCACCACGTAACTCCCCTCTCTACCTGAGCCTACAAAGTAAACATTGGCTAACCCAGATCGCTTGTTCTGCCTGACTAACTCCGAGCAACAACAATATTTTCAATGGCCCGTCTGGGCAGACGTACTGTGGCCTACTTCTTACGCTGACACTAATGCCGTAATGTTTAATACAAAATAAAACTAGCCCTCTCTAGGAATTCCTAAAATTCCCGTCAGTATGATTAATCACCTCAAAATTGAAATAAAATATTATTCCCTTAACATAAATAAATTTCATCTCCATCTTCTGAATACACAGAATAACAAAGCACAATCAATAACCTATAACCCTGTTTACGCTAGCATCTACATGCCGTCAAAAGTTATACATAATGGTTATCAATTAAATCTCAGTAGTTACAACACGTGGTTACAATTTTATGACCACGTGCTTCTCTCCCCCTCGTCCCTCTGAACATCGTATCAATAAAGATACCGTAACCACGCGCTCACGTGCTTCAATTAATACCTCTATCACTTCCGTTCACAGATATATGCGTAACTATATAAATAGCGAGCATCAATACTCTCACTAAAATCACAAATAAAAATACACATTACACACGCTCCCGACTATTCTGTAAATACATATGATTCGCAGATGCGAGTTTCTCTCCCGACCGACTTTGCAATAATACAAAGCGGTGATATCTCAACTTTTAAACCATGCCGCTATTCCTTCAACAAGGAATTAAATGGACCTATAAAGTTTCTCAAGTCTATCACTAAGATCGTATTTGATGGCTCTGGCTTTAAGAATTAACATTAAACTTAAACTGCCCAAAGAAACTTAAATGATCGGCTAGGACTAGAAAAATTAAATAAAGTCCTCACGCAAAAATTCATGCTTACCAAATCTCGAATGTCCAACTGAAGGCAATCGACAATATGCTTCTGGCACCCGGCTTTGGCAATTTTTCATTAAAAGAGAAAGAGGCTATGAAATATAGGCCTTTTATAATCAAGACCCCCCCATGCGCCGACTTCATGACGTCATATGCGCGGCGTGGTTCTAAAGCCAATGGGCGCTCTGCATTTCAACTGCAGTTAGCTCTCCGCCAATCAGAACCTTAGATCTTTCTGATGCAACCAGTTTCTGCTAGACAAAGAACCGGGAATTGGTCCTAGCCCTATACTGCGGAAATGAAGCAAAAATGGCCGCAAAGAATTTAACTCCCGAAAAATGCGTATATGGCCACGCAATATCTTTAAAAAAAGGACACTGGTGCAAATCCTGATCTAGCCTCTATAATCTTAATCTAGAATAATACTTTCTAATTCCCTACACCCCCATTCTAAACACATAAAGAAGAACCATAAAGCAGATGAGATCAAACTCCCTCGTGATCTCATCTTGAAAAAACGTAAATAATAGAAGGAGAAGAAACATGGAGAAGGATTTTTCCGTAATCCCTCCAAAATAGTGAACAAAAATGCAAGGAGAAAAAGACGTGGGCCAATTGAAAGACAGAATCTCAGTACTTTCGTCACATTAAGTTAAACACAATAAACACATTTTATTGAAAATTTTTTGCATTTTTTAATTTTATTAACATGCAGAGGTTCCCCAAGAGTTTCGGGCCCCTAGGATTCAGCCTACTTAGCCTAATGGATAATCTGGCCCTGGTCTCAATTTGTAATTTTTCTCTCCTTTACTAGAATAAGGTGATAACCGTATGTGATATAGGAAGCACTAATGTCACAAAGAAAGGTAGCAGCGAGATTCCAAGCAAAAGTAGCAAGAACCGCCGTAATTCAATGCGACTCATACACACAATTTACCATACCAAAAAACAAAAAAAATGCTTCCATGATAAACTTTAGGGAAATTAGACTTCTTCTTCTTCTTCTTCTTCGTTCGTCCTAAAAAGGACGTTTGTTACGTTGTGTCGCCGTTTACAGCGAGGCTGCGACATTTGCGCCTTTCGGCCCGACACATCCGATTTCAGCATGGCATTTTTGGGACCGGGTTTGCCTTCCCTTTTCGATCCCTACTCTCTCGGCCAGACTGCAGTGATGCAGCCTGTTTCCAGGACCACCACATGGAGCTGGAGTAGGGTCTTGGTCAGCTCTGGTTCGCTGACCCTGACGCAAGCAGTCAAGTTATGGGTCGCTGACTGCATTCATCTCGTTTGCTGCGTCTTCGGTTCCATGGGAAATTAGACAAAGTATCAAGGCGTAACATTATGAAAGTCACAGGATATATGAACAGAAAAGTCAGAGCAGACAACAAGTTTGACCTGCCTATGGGGAAAAATTGAGGCCCTTGCGATTTGGATATTAAGAAGAATGAGATGCATCTCATGGAATGAGAAGAAAACAAATAAAGAGTTTAGAAAAAAAGCTAGGAATAAAAAGATAATTAATGCAGGCGATACAAGTTAAACAGCTAGAATATTTTGGCCTTTTAAAAAGACATACCACCTTACTGAGGACCATAATGGAAGGCAGAGTTGAAGGCAAAGGCGTTTAACAGGTAGTGTCGGTAGTCAGAAATTTGGTCGGAAGTAATTTTTATTACTTACTTAGTCGTTCCTCTTCTACCGTGAGGTGTAGAGGTTTGGAAGAGAGAGCGCCAGACTATCCTATCGGCTGTCTTCCTCCTGGCCTGGTTCCATTCTAGCCCTCGGTCCTTCAACGATTGTCTAATGTTGTCCTCCCAGCAGACTCTGGGTCGTCCTGTGGTCTGGATCCCTGGCTCTTTGTTTCCCATGCTTGTCGTGGTAGCCGATCTTCTCCCATTCTGCAGACATGACCAAACCATCTTAGTTGGGATTGTTCTACTTGGGTCTGCAGGGGGTAGCATTTTAGGCCTTGACGTATCGTCTGGTTGCGGACCATGCCTCTTCTTGTTACTTCAACCACCTTCCTCAGATACCTCATTTTTATAACAATGACTTTTATAAGAGAAATTAACGGACTCGTAAATTTATAATCAAAGGGCAATAATCCATAATACTTGGTAGGGGACAAGAGTAGGGTTGAAATCCCTTGATCACGGCTCAGTGCTGCCGACCTTGACCAGGAATCATAATGTTAAGTCAAGTTTTTGTTCTGTTTTGCTAAACCGAGATGCCTATATGATCACATTTCTCGTGCGAGGAATGAAATAGTGAACGGTTCGTGAGAAAGTTTGTTCTAGAATGTTCAAAAATAGTTGTATGGTAAATCGAAGTTTGAAATATAATGAGCCAGATCCGAGAACGCGTTGGCGTAGGTTCAGAAATGGGCTCTCTCCCAAGTGTGTGTAATGATAGTCTTTTATAAGTGGCTGGCGCAATTGAGAGTTATTATCGGACGATAAGCCAAAGTCATTTTGGTTGATCTCTGTGGTGACAGAAGAATGCACTATCGTCTGAACGCTCAATCGCCTGTACGTTACAAAGGACAGTTAGTCCTAATTATTCTGAGGACAAGAAGACTGTGTTGCCATTTTCAAGAAATGTGTGTGATTTCAAAACGAACCAGGTACGTTGAACATTTAAGAGTCTATTACTGGTAGTGCAAAATAGTAGGCAAGATGACAGACTAACGAATAGTATATAAACTTTGGACATCATCAACCCTGGCGGTAGGCCAGTTTTCTCTAAGATACACCAAGTATAGACTACATAAATTAAGCTGAAACAGAAGAAATAAATCAGTACATTTTAAAAAGAAAATGTTGAGAGCAGAAAATATTGACAGCAGCGGTTTTCATGTCGTGACCACCATAACCAATAGAGACAGCTAGAACCACTGAAGCAGCCAGAGTGAACGAGAGAGCAAGACATTGTATTGTTTAATTGATATAAAATTGTTGTTGTACTAGTCGGTCAACTTCATGGGAAGGTTGTGCACGTCATTTTACATTTCTTACGTTATTCTATGTAAACAAAGTTCAACGTATTTTGCTGCTGCTGTCAGAGTTAAGTCAATCATCGATCATGGAGATCATTCATCATTTTTCAGTTGTAACTTGTTGTCGTTACATAAATATATATATATATATATATATATATATATATATATATATATATATATATATATATATATATATATATATATATATATATATACTGCTCAAAAAAAGTTAAAGGCCATTTTCAATTTTTGAGTCATTTCAACTATGCTGTTTTTAAAAAAACCTGAACACTCAGTCAAAAAAGTTTTGCTGCATTTTGTTGCATGCTTAAACAATGTTTGTTAATCTGACAATAAATCAAATCTGTGTTACGTGTGTGTACCTGTGATGAATTTACCGTGATACAACGTTAAAATATCTCCAATTATAAAGATAAAATGTAGGGATAAAAATAATGCGTAAGATACTAGGAGACATGCTCGCCCATGCCCACATTTCCTACCGCCATTTAAACTAACTAGTTAAACATGCAGACGAAACGGTACCCTTGTAGACGGGAGGGAAACGGAGATATAAAAAAGGAAAAATATGACTGAACACGTGTTTGAATCTAGAAAGGCAAAAAGACGCAAGTTGTAGTTTAAGAAAAAAAAAAAAAAAAAAAATTCACGCCACTAGTTGAGACACAATGTAAGGAAATGGACAGTAAAGACCTTAGCTCTTATTAGAAACAGTCATATCTTGGACGTTTTACGGTACTTGGTTGTTTTATTTGAATTCAGCGGCAAACGCCGTGGAGAAGGTTCGAAAACAAATTTAAAAAAAAAACTACCCTTGAAAAAGTAACTTTTTCTTAATAATAATGTTATGAAAATAAAACCTAGCTAGTTTGATAGCCCATCTTAAGCAGAGAAATAATATACGTTTAATTATACAGACGGACAGATAACATGGAAGATATTGACAAAAGACTGTATTGTTCATATCAGACTGGTGAACAGTATTGTTGTGCATACTTTCACTAAAGTTTCAATTTTGCGTCCTTCAGACACGGAAATGCAAAAATCAAGCTGTAATGAACGAGAGGGGGAAGGTTGGAGAATTGTGGCTAAAAATAACTTAGGAGGCAGGTTTGTGTAGGTTTTGCGTGTAGTTGGTCCAAGAAACAAGTGTGTTTTTGTGAAAAACCAAGTAGAGACAGACGGACCAACAGACAATAATACATACTTGACTGAGATCTGACTGAAATTTGACTTTTAGTTTGAAGATTTGAAAAAGTTAGAGGGGAAGTCTGTGATTGGACAAATGTATTCATATTAGCGGGATAGAGACACACATTTTGCCAGTTGATATAAGTCTGTCCAGGGACACAGTCATTAACTGCGAGTGGTGTTTTTCCACGGAAGAATACATAAAATATAGTGGGACGCCATACTATAGCCAGCAGCTCAGCTGAGTTTTGCTAGTAGTAACTGTGTTCTCAATTCTGAATTCTGAATTGTGAGTTTCTGTTTTGGCACTAAAAGTAGTGCCAAATACTTATGCAAGAATACACTAGCAGATGTGTGTGCCGCCTAACATTTGTGTCGGTGCAGCCTAACCTTGTATTCCAGCTACAGAGAGGAGTGGGCCACAGGAATCCTGTATCAGATCATCACCGACGAGATAAGTGAATACGTGGCCTGCTGAAGATTCACCAGTATTCACAACTATTCACAAATATTTCCCCATCAAATATAGACTTAATTCTTGGGAAATATAACATTTAACTACAGTCTATAAGTCAATGGACAAAGCTTGTTGTAGTCACAGAGTGGGAGTGATGACACCACCCCAACAACACATCCAGTACTAGTTCTCCCAGAGACAGTATAGATATTACTAATATTAACCTCTCCACATGTAAGCCTACCTTGCCGTGGTTGGAGAGCTTGAGCGCCTCAATGATCCCGGGAGCTATGCCGGCGGGAGTTTTACTCCTGGCAGGGTCACCCAAGCCGGACAGGTCCTGGGTGAGGGGCCAGACTAAATGGGCTGAGGAGTGGGTGGAACCCTATAGGTGTAGATGCAGAACCCACCGGCGAGTGGTACATGCTCTGGTCTGCACCAATCCACCCCCACTTCATGGGTTAAATGCTTTCTTGCCTCATTCTTCACTGTTTGTCGTCTATCACGCCCATGGCGACCGTTGCCTCAATTGGCTGTGTGTGGTGTACCCGGAAACGGGGCCTCCCAGTACTGAGGCAAAGTTAAGTCCCCGATGTCACTTATCGGTGCAGAATTGAGAGAGATGGCTGAGCATCACAATCCCTCCTGTGTTGCAGCATGATGAGAACCCAGCATTGCACACTGAGCTTGGGGGGATCACTTGGGCACCAGACTTAATACTGGCTCTTGACTGGATGGCCGCATGCAGGAGATTTCTACAATGGAGGGTTGGCAGGTGGTGGGTATCGGGAAGTGGCTCTGTGCATTACGTGAGGATTCCTTGGGAGAGCCCCGAACCAGAGCACAGCATTGTGCAAGCTCTGTATAGTTGGAGAGCCCCCTGGATGACGGGGAATGCACAATGTGCTACCCCACCTATCCCCAACTGCTAACTTAGAACCAGAAGTGGGGTCCTCTGTATGCGTGCCAGGCCAGGATAAAATGCCTGGGAAAGAGACTGGAGCTCAGAACTCCCTAACTCAAAGTTGCAGGATGGCAGAAAAGCCACGGGAAAGACAGGGCTATTTTGAAGATAACGCAACCATATTTTCACCATACGAGCTCGGACGCCGCCTCGGTAAACAAGGTCCGCGCAGAGCAGTGACACCCCCAGGCTGCTTGCGAATAGTCTACTACTGGGAACATAAACAGATTAGGGATGAGCCCACTCTCCCGTTGAACAGGTGCTAAAGTCGTAGATACTGGGCCAGAAGGCGCACCGGAAACCACAGTATCATGCAACTCGCTTTTTTTTTCTATGGAGAGTACACCGTCAAATAAATCTCGTTCTGGTGCTCGCCCTGTGGAGCTCCACCAGGCAGGTGCAGTGCCGGGCTCTGAGCCTCGACAGAGCCCACCCTCAGCTACTGGAGGACCCTCTAGACCGTCTTGTGGAGTCAACAGACGGCGGAGGAGAACTACTGACCAAAACAAAACAGAAAAAGAGAAACCCAGAGTGCCACTTGTCATGATGCACTGGAATGCAGAGGGAGTGAACAGCAAGCAGGCTGGATACAGCAAAAAGACAGAGCTGGAAAACATCTTGTATGAGAAGCAAGTCAGTGTTTGCTGTATCCAAGAGACTCACTTGAAAGCAGATCAAACATTTAAAATAAGGGGATATCAATGCTTCAGATCCGACAGACAAGATAGACGAAAAGGAGGAGTACTTACTCTTGTAAGGAATAACATTCCTGCACACGAAAGGAAAACCTTCATGGATGGAGCAGAATATCAGCTGCTGCAGATAAAGGTAGACAAGATGGAAATAGAACTCCTGAACTATTACTGTCCGAACAACAAACCCCTGAGTCTCAGCTCTATACAGGTACCAGCCACCAACTTTATAGCAGTTGGAGACTTTAATAGCCACTCCCAGAGCTGGGGCTATAACCATCTGGATCACAGAGGTGAAGAGGTTGAAACTTGGCAAGATGATCACTCCCTAATCCTAGTCAATAATGCCACAGATACTCCTACCTTCTACTCCAGAGGATGGCACACAACCTCAACACCAGATCTTGCCTTCTCCACACCAGATATAGCTGGATCTATTAGTAGAGAAGTAGGAGACCAACTAGGGAGAAGCGACCATCGCCCAATCTTTCTTACTGTCCAGAGTGCAACTCTCAGTACAGGCCCAGCCATTACAAGATGGAACTACAAAAAAGCCAACTGGGGTTTATTCAGGCATCAGGTGAACACGCTGCTGTCCACCCTCAAGGTACAGAACAGAGACATTAATGAAGTGGTAAAAGACTTCAACAGATGCATACTACAAGCTGCAAAAGAAACCATTCCCAAAGGATGCCGGCGTAACTACATACCATACTGGTCCAGCACACTCCAAGAACGTCAGGAAGCTATGGACAAGGCTAGAAAGGACGCAGAGTCTCAGCCTTCACTTGAAACTCACAACAAATGGAAAAAGGCTGTAGCAGAGTTTCAGAGAACAAAGCTAGAAGAAAAGCGGAAAAGCTGGAGAACTAAAACGGCATCGCTGAACCTTGAGAAAGACGGCAGGAAACTTTGGAGATTAGTCAAGTCTCTAAATGAAGAGCATTCCTCACCAAGGCAGACTATCACATTGGATGAAGGTGGCAAACTTTTCAGAGGAAAACAAGCTGCAGACTTGTTTGCTAGAAGATACAGTTCAGAAAGCAACTTACCCATTAACATAGACCATCAGAGAGAGATAAGAAAAGAAATACTGGCAACCATGGGACAGACAGATACTCCTGCCCCAATGAGGGAACCCATCACACTAGGAGAACTACAGAAGGCTATTTCCAAGCTTAAGTTTCAAAAGTCACCCGGCCCAGACAAAATCAGCAACGAAATGCTAGTAAATCTGAGCTCAGCAGCAAAGACAAAACTGCTTGAGATATTCAACCACAGCTGGTTGAAAGGAACGGTACCCCAAGTATGGAGAGAAGCCATCACAATACCCATACTAAAGAAAGGGAAATGTAAGACCGAGGCTGCAAGTTACCGGCCAATCAGTCTCACAAGCTGTGTTGGGAAGACTATGGAGCGAATAGTCAACCACAGATTGAAATGGTATTTAGAGTCTGAGCAGATCCTGGTGCCGGAACAAGCTGGATTTAGAGAATGCTACAGTATAGAAGACCAAGTTACTTACTTGTCTCAAGCAATAGAAGATGCCTTCCAGGAGAAGAAAAAGGTCCTAACGATCTGGGTCGACTTCAAGCAGGCCTTTGACAAGGTGTGGAAAGATGGCCTCATTGCAAAACTTAGGAGAAGTGGAATCCAAGGCAACATGATGAAATGGATCCAGTCATACTTGCATAACAGGAGAACTAGAGTCACTCTTGACGGTCTGCAGAGCAGAAAAGTGTTGCTCCATCAGGGGGTACCTCAAGGAGGAGTAATTTCCCCAACACTCTTCCTTGTTTACATCAATGACCTGGTGAAAGATCTCCCTGCAGGAGTTAAAGCTGCCTTATATGCAGATGACCTAGTACTCTGGTGCGCTGATGAAAATGTCACCACAGCAAATTATAGAATGCAGCGGGCAGCAGACATGCTAGTGTCATGGGCAGAGAAATGGCTTATCACAATAAACACAGACAAAACCTCCACAACACTGTTCTCCCTCGCCCCCAAGGACAAATCAGCTAACATACACCTAGGGACAACCGTGATCAAGGAAGAAAGCTACCCCACCTATCTTGGGGTGACATTTGACCAAAGGCTTACATGGAATAAGCATATTGAAAATGCAGAAGGAAAGGCCCGAAGACGACTAGGCATACTCAGAAAATTAGCAGGTACCAACTGGGGAGCAAATGAACGAAATCTAAAGAAGATTTATAATGGAGTAATAAGACCACACTTAGAGTTTAGCTCAGCAGCATGGTCATCAGCTGCTAACTCACATCTGCAGTCTTTGGACAAGGTGCAAAATCAAGCTCTCAGGCTCATTACAGGAGCCATGAAAACTACACCAATAACAGAGATGCAGAAGGTTGCTGGATTACAGACATTGTCCCATAGAAGAGACACAAAAACCATGATCCAGATGGAAAAGTACAACAGTATGCCAATGCACCCAATGAAGGCAAGACTAGATGATCTGGCATTGGGACGTCTAAAGCGTAGCAGCTTTGTGCATCGGGGGAAAAGACTTATAAGACAGCATCAAGAAGACCTATCCATGAAGACAACACCACTGAAGCCCACCCTATACCCTGTACCATGGGAGCAGGCCAGCAGTGCCCTCCAAATTAATACAACAGTCAGTGGTCTCACAAGTGGATGTGAGTATAATGATCTGCAAAAACGAACTGCTACATTGAGTATGATCCAAGAAAGCTATCCCGATCAATCATGGATACATGCCTATACAGATGGATCAGCAACTAATGCTGTTAGGAATGGAGGTGCCGGTATCTTTATCTCATATCCTGACAACCACTATGAGACTAGGCACATTCCCACTGGTAAATTCTGTTCCAACTATACAGCTGAGGTTCAAGCTCTAGAGCAAGCTGCAAATATGATTTATAACACCAACTCTGACTGCCACCAGGTAGTCATCCTCACAGATGCACTGTCTGTCCTGCAAGCTCTCAAGGGTGGTAAACTCCCGCATCTGAGAAATGAACTAAACAAGGTAGCTGCCAAAAAGAGAACCATACTTCAGTGGGTACCATCTCATTGTGGTGTACCCGGAAATGAAAAGGCAGATAAACTTGCAAAAAAGGGAGGAGAATGTGAACAAGAAGATAATGAAGTCACATACTTTGAGAAAAAGAGAGCTATCCAGACTATCAGAAGAGAACAGAACCAACCCAAAGACGACTATCACACTCTCGACCGGCAGGGACAGACAACTATTTTTCGACTCAGGACAGGGCATAACAAACTGAATAAACACATGCACAAGCTACGATTGTCTGCTTCACCACTGTGCACATGTGGATTAAACGAACAAACTGCTGAGCATGTTCTACAGGACTGTCCTCTGTATGACCAGTTAAGAAAGATATACTGGCCCAATGACTCAACACTAAACTCAAAGCTATATGGAGTTAAAGAGGAACTTCAAACAACAGTCGAATTCATCATGAGAACTCGTCTGACGGTGTAATCATCAAAGATGCGATCGCAAGAAGAAGAAGACTAATATTAACCCGTCTTATAAAATACCTATGTACACAAATTCCATTTTATTATGCTATATATTTATGCATTTCATTTATAACTTCATAACATTTCATATGTTCTGACCAAAATAAAACATTGGTTCAGAACTAATAAATTTAAAAAAAAATTGTTAACATATAAACTAAAACAGTCTGAGTTAGTTCAGTGTGTTATAGATTTTATTAATATTATTAGACTTATTAATTACCTGTGTGTGTTTGTATATTCTATTACTACACATTACATTTCAGTACCCTAGACTTTTTAACGTAGCTAACATTCATGATAGTAGAATCAGTCTGTTTGAGGTCGTAGTGGTAGTAAGAAGGGTCTTCTGTAATTCACATAAACTTGTATCTCAGGAGCCTTCACAACTGACCTCATACAGTACCCTAGGTAACATAACAACCAAACAATACCATCAAAACCACTACAAATATTGGGGTCTTGTCCGGGGATATTTAGTTTATCAAAGATATTAGAATCTCCTGGTGTGAGAATTAAACCAGTGGGGACAGATTGTATAAATTTAAAAAGTGTCCCTTAAAATAAAAAAGTGGAAAATAAAAGTTGGTGAATCTTCACAGCCAGTGGTAATTAGTTAATCAATTAATTAATATATTACCTTGGTCATTTTATATAATTAGAATTACCTTGGCCATTTTATATAACTAGAATTACCTTAGTCATTATATAATTAGAATTACCTTAGTCATTATATAATTAGAATTACCTTAGTCATTATATAATTAGATTTACCTTGGTCATTGTTATTTTGTATGATGGCTGACCTAGCAAAATTTAGATCGGCTGCTGTGCTTACGGCGAGGGAGATGAATATGGAGGGTCAGGTTTTAATTCAGTATGTAACTTCTGAATGTGACAAGTATATTGAAAGGGAAGATAGGAGGTTAGCTGAAGAGAAGAGGTTACAAATTGAGGCTGATAAAGAACTTAAGAGGCTGCAGATTGAGGCAGAAGAAAAACGACAGCAAAAGGAGGCAGAAGAAAAATAGGCCGAAAGGGAAACAGAAGATAGAAGATTGCAAAGGGAGCACGAATTACGACTAAGGGAGCTGGAATTACAAGGCCATGCTCCTGAAAATGGTGCCAGCCCTTTTGCCTCAGATGCTACAGCTAGTCAGGTAGCCTCAACCTCAGCTATGGGGTTTCATTTAGACCATTTTGTTGAGAAAGACGATGACATCGAGGGGTACCTCAGTAGATTTGAATTATTAGCTACTACATATGGGTTAGAGAGAGAGAGAGAGGTGGAGTCTTAAGTTATCCCAGGGACTGAGAGGTACTTCTTATGAAGTCTTTGCTAAGATGAATAGAGAAGACCAAGACAATTATGACATGCTAAAGCAGGCTTTGTTATTGAGATATGAAAAGAATGGTGAATTCTATCGTAAGAAGTTTAGAAATGCCAAACTGTTGTCTGGGGAGACATACCACCAATTCTCTGCCAGACTGGAAACCTATTTGGAGAAATGGACTGCTCTGGGGAAGACCCAAGATCTTAAAGAGATGATCATGATAGAGCAATTAAGAGAGTCCATGGCTCCAGACTTGAGAAAATTTCTCATGGAACAAGGTGCAGAGAGGTTGGGGGAGGTTTTAAATGTCGTTGAGAGGTATCAGGCAGCCCAGGCAGAGGTAAGTGGCACTAAAAAGAAGCACATAGAAAATTTTAAAGCTCCACAGCAATTTAGTAGATTTGATAACAGAGAACAAGGTAATAAAGGCAGGACAAACTTTGATAGGCCACGAAATGACTATCGTGACAGAAACTCACAGTTCAATGACCAAAAATATAATAAAAGAAAACCGTTTAACCAAGGAAAAAGATGGTGCAAATGGTGTAAGAAAGACAACCATAACACCGAATTTTGTAAAAGGAAACCTTCAAACATTGCTGCAATGAAGTCGGGGACTCAAAGATTAAAGGTTAATCCTAATGGACAGCAGGAACCTTATCACCCCCCAGTTTGTGAGGATGTTATTTGTAATTGGGTCACCATAAGGTGCCTATATGATACAGGTTTGGATTATGATTCAGTTGTGAAGTCTAGCCTAGTGGACCCAAGTCAGTATACCACAGAAACAGTGGAAATACAAGGGGCGACTAAGGACATACCACTCATGACACTTCCCATCGCAAGGATAACGGTGAAAACTCGCTATGTAGAAGGAGAAATCAGAGCAGCAGTGATAGATGAACCAATCTACCTCTGATACTGGGGTGTAGGTACGTCTTCTTGGAGAATCCCGAAAGACCTGTGATCATGGCGACAGTGCAGACCAGATCACAGAAAAAGGAGGAAGAAGGTGAACCTATAAATGCTCATCCAGAGGAGATGAGGAAGGCGCAGGCTGAGGATAGGACACTCAAGCCATGTTTTAAAAAATTGCCCAAATGCCACACACCTCCAAGCAAGGGAGAGTACTTTATGAAGAACAAACTATTATACAGGAAGGCCGGAACTGGAACAAATGGTCACAACCAGCTGGTTCTTCCCACTTCATATAGGGATAAAGTGATGGAACTCGGGCATGCGATTCCCTTCAGTGGTCACATGGGGATCAGCGCCAAAGGACAGCGTTTAGCTTGTCATTACTTCTGGCTTTGCCATAGGAAGCATTTTCAAACATGCACTATTTCCCTTTCCACCACGTGCATTTGATTGACCTTGGAGGTACACACACGTAACACAGATTTGATTTATTGTCAGATTAACAAACATTGTTTAAGCATGCAACAAAATGCAGCAACACTTTTTTGACTGAGTGTTCAGGTTTAAAAAAAAAACAGCTTAGTTGAAATGACCTAAAAATTGAAAGTGGCCTTTAACTTTTTTTGAGCAGTATCTATATATATATATATATATATATATATATATATATATATATATATATATATATATATATATATATATATATATATATATATATATATATATATATATATATATATATATAGAGAGAGAGAGAGAGAGAGAGAGAGAGAGAGGAGAGAGAGCAGAAATCTAACACCATCAAACATAAATAAGCTGCCTACTGTTCAGGGTATAGATCCGAACCCAGTATACGATAAACACAAGGTAGAAGTAGGATATAGTAGACAACCATCACCAACGGCGACATGTGCAAGAGGAAGACAGCGCTATAAGTGGGAAGATAACATCAAGAGATGGACAGGAAAGAGTCCATCAGAGAGCACCATCAAGACAAGAAACAGAAGACGTTGGCGATCCATTACAGCTGACCTTCGCTGTTGAGATGGCACCTGATAAGGGTAATGATGAGGAATACTGGCACAGGAATTATAAAGGAAATCGAGAAATCTTTGTCAGCTTCTGTGGTTTTAACTGACTGGTTTTTTGGTAAACCATATTTCCACTCACGAGAGTGCATTTGGCCACAAGGAAGTCACAAGATTGGCACACGGAAAACCAAATTTACCATTTCATGACAGGTCGAAATATAAGGATGTCAGGGTAATACGAGGAGCAGATGATGAATCGGACTGCTTACTTCTTCTAAGCTCTTTACATATATAATTGAAAGTCTTCAGAAACACATCAGGTACAACACAAAACAAAGAAAAGACAGGATAAGTGTAAGCTGAATTTGAGAAATACATGTATAGTCCTACAGAAGCTTACAAAGCAAAACATTGATTTGTTGTTATTGATCCAGCGGTGCTTGGGCTTTCGCCCTTCGGCCCAATGCCATGTAGTGATATCTGCATGTTTTCGTAAGTTGTATTGTTTCTCCGTACAAGGCGTTTCACTTACTTGGCCTCAGAGGAAGGAGCCATTTCCTAACATCATCTAGTGCCGGGCACTCAAAGAGGTGGTGGTCAACAGTTTCGCAGGGGTAGTTACATAGCTGGCACTCTGGAGAGTTTTGTGGTTGGATTATGTTCAAGTGACTGTTGAGTAGTATATGTTGTGTTCTGAGCCGAACAATGGTGCTCTGATCTTTCCTTGTAAGATGGCCAATGTTGTCGTTAGGATAAGGACCGGCCATAAATTGGTGCCTAATCCGGGACATGCTTCAGAACGTTCCGCGAATAGCTGCTTGGCAAAAGCAGTAACCAACATAAATGACTACCTCAAAGAAAACGCACAATACTTCATTAACAAAAGAAAACAAGTATAAAGAACAAGAAGATGTAACCGCCTGTTTATGCGTGATGTGAAAGCTGGCAGAGTGAACGTGTCGTTTATCACCTGGACTGTGTAATGTTGCGGTGTCGATGTAGGTCACCAGAAATGTAACGGCCAGGAATGTAACGGCCACCAGAGTGAGGCACTGCCAGAGGTACTATGGTCACTCACAGTAAACAGCGTACATGTTGTAGATCTGTGATATTGGTATTATGATGTGCTGAGTGTGGGTGTAGACGAAAACACGAATGCTTGAGGCTCTTAGTAAAGTCAATAATGCACCCATACACTCACATGCAGTAGTCAATGATGAATCGAAGACTGCTGGCACGTTTCAAACATTTATTTACAAAACTGACAGTAGCATCAACAGGATAGTCAAATCGACGAGATCAAGGACTTCACATAGATAATAAATGACTGTTAAATGTCTGGTAATCAAAGGCTTACATCATACATCAACTAGGACATACCCAAACATCATCTGTCCTAATGTTACAATATGTAATGTAGCTTCCGTACCATTGACTCAGCGCGTCAGGTACTTAATTAGCTCTGTCGTCCAACAAACGAGCTCCTAAATTGCGTAGCAATAATACATAAGGCTGTTATTCAACTGGCATAGCCCGCCAGATATATTTCCTCTTGCTGAAGAATATTGGCCGTAATACAGGGCCTCAATATGTAGACAGCTGTGTATCCTTTTTTAGCAGGCACGATCAAACCATGCTAAACATATATACTGAAGCACATTAAAAACGCACCACCTGTATAATCCAGGAACAGAGTGTGAAATGTAAATATAAGTGTGTACAAGTTTACATATTTGGAATCTTTATTCATTTTCATATGAATCCATGCTGGTCATTAATTTGTACATTTGATTGTTATGAAATTCATTGCATTCTGTGCAGGCAAGGGAGAAAACCAAAAATACAAAAAAATGCACGTGCGTTATCCTGCTGGAGAAGCTGCAAGTCTGGATACATTGTGAACGCAGGAGCAACCAGTGCATCCAGAACCTCATCTCGATATGTCACAGCATTAACATTTCCACGGAAGACGTGAAGAGGCAAGCGATGGTGAAAACTGAATCCTCCCCAAATGTGAATACTGCCATCTCGTAATCGGTTGACACAGCAATCTGCAAAGCGCTCTTCACACCGTCGCTAAATCTGCATACGTCCATCTGCAAAGGATATGGTGAATCTGTTCTCGTCTGTGAATAGGACAGCATTCCACTGCAGTCTAGTCCATCTGATATGTTTCTCTGCCCATTGCAGGCGCTGCTAACGATGTCTGTGAGTCAAGTTTGACCCAACATAAGGTCGTCTTGCAGTAAGGCCTGTATCTCTGAGTCGTCGTATGACTGTCATTCGAGAGACTTGCCCATGTCTACCCACTATTGCTCTTGCTGTTTGACTTGCCGGGACAGTACGATTCCTTAGGTGACTCAGCACAATATGACGATCTTGCGCAGGGGTAGTAACTCTTGGTTGGCCACTCCGAAGTCTATCCCGGGCACTGCCAGTGGTTCCGTAACGTTCATTGAGACGTACAATAATGCTGTGGTGGCAATTCATCCTTCTGGCAATGGCCCGCGAGCTCATTCCGGTCTCCAACATACCAATGGCTCGTTGGCGGTCGTTTTCAGATAGTCGTGGCATTTCAAGCACATGTACTGGGTGTTTTGTCTCAACGGCCTTTTTATACCGAGTATACTGCCACAACGCGTACACATTTTCAGGGTCATAGCTGTTGGGAATCGTGTTGCACGTGTAACTTTCATCGTTTTCATGTAGTCTGTACACACACCCGTGGGTTGAATCTTGCACTTTCCATTCCAGCAGCCATTCGCTCTCTACCTCATGGCAAACACGGGGAAAATCCATTCCCACATTTTTTTTGCCAGCTTCTCGGCATCAGTATATATAATAGTGGTGCGTTTTTAATGTGCTTCAGTATATATATATATATATATATATATATATATATATATATATATATATATATATAAATATATATATATATATATATATATATATATATATATATATATATATATATATATATATATATATATACCCTTCAAAAAAAGTTAAGGACCAGTAGGTGAAAATGACCCAAAAATAATAAAAATTATAAAAATTACATTTCATAAGCAATTAATCTGACATTCATTTTTCTCGAACGACAAACATTCAACACGTGCTGCATGGGCCACCAGCATACCGTATGGCTAGTGTTCAGCTCAGCAAGCACGCTGAAAAAATGCTTCTGAGACGCCAAAATGTGGGTGTTTTTAATGATGTCTGAGCATGAAAAAAATACCTGCTATTCCAAAAATGCGTGATGCATGTGAGAGACTATAGTGTTGGTCTTGAGCTGTACACACAAAATTGTCGTTATAAGCAACACAACTGCTGCATAACCATTGCACAACAATATGCCTCAACGACGAAAGCTGAGTGTTGTGGATAAAGGAAGAGCCATTGCGTGGTTGCAGGAAGGTCTTACTGTCCGAAATGTTGCTCAGAGGCTTGCATGAAAATAGTGTTGATTGTCACTGATAAGCTTGTCATGTTATATTTTGAAGTGATGTGTTTTTATTGTTCATTTTCATTTCACTTTGCACCCTTAATAAAAATGGTCCTTAACTTCTTTTGAAGGGTATATATATATATATATATATATATATATATATATATATATATATAGATATATATATATATATATATATATATATATATATATATATATATATATATATATATATATATATATATATATATATATATACCGCCAACCTGCGGCGTCCACAATAATTTATCATCATCATTAGGCTTCTGTTCACTTGAAAACATATAGTCTCATTTGGCTAGAACTAGAAGCAAAGAAGAAATTGTGTCTCTCAAGATCTGTGAGCTTCACTCACCGATAGGTAAGTTCAAATGTTCTGCAGCCAAAGGCATAGTAATAAGAATGCTATTTACCTACATACAGAATCTTCCGGATACACACTTAACAAACAATCACTGGGGAAAACATTGACATTTCAGTCATATCGAAACTTTCCAATCCCCATGATGATATAGAGAAAAATCACAAACGGACATCATCGTCCGACAGCCCAGATCACAACCTAGATGACGGAAGTCACAGTTCGCGCTCAGAACTCTGCGCATGCCTAGACAGCATAAAAATGAGCATCGTTCAGACAGATCAACGACAACGATTGAAAGAAAGAGAAGATAACCCTTTAAACAACCTGTCATAGAAGTTAATACCCAATTATCCAACTTTGACCAACAAAGTTTTACAACAAATGTAGTAAATAGATTTACCTATATGACTCCGTCAAAACGACAAAAGAATAAAATAGATTTACCCATTATGACTCCGTCAAAAACGACAGCAACAGAAGAGAAAACATGACAAAGACAACAACTATAAAGAACAAGAAGAAAAACATGACTGAGCAGACTATAGTGGGAGCTGTACAAACAAGTGAAAAATAGCACCAAGCAAGATTTAAATTTAGCGGTGCTAAATCGTATGAGAAGGGGAGCTGTGGATCGAAACCTGTGGGAGGAATAAGCGACATATTGAACACCAAGATCATGTGCAGACCAGACAGCTACATTTAGAACAGTCAGCTGACTGGCAGATACATCTATATATTCAACTTATTGGGTTCTGATAAAGCGTTTCTTCTTCTTCTTCGTTCGCCCTCAGACTTCTATATTAATGACTAATAAAGGCAGTAGTCAACTCAAGGTTGAGAAAGCGTTTGATAGTGTAGATTTTCATTTGGAAGTTATAGTAAAACCTCTTGAAACATTTTAAAAATCATTCATGATTTTTTGTCTTTTTTTGGGCCTGCGAAATTTTCCATAAAAACAAACTATCAGACTCTTGCACAATAGACAGTTAGGGCAGACAAGGATGTCTGCTTTCATCAGTGATTTTCCTTATGGTCATCTACTGGGTGATGAGATCAATTACAATGGAGATAATAAGAATACGACGGTCATTTGGCAAACTATTAACAATTCTTAATTTTACAGACGACCTATGTCTTCTGTCACACAAACAGCTAAACAAGAGATAAATAACACAAGTAGAAGCAACAGAACGCGGTGTAAACATCAATGTAAACATAACAAAGGAAACCCAAATCAATAATAGACAAACCAGTCTCAAAAAGATCGATGGTCAATTGGTTGAGGAAGTGCACAGCTTTACCTATGTAGGAAATAAAACCGACAAAGTAGGTGTAAGACAGCTGGATGTCAATGCAAGGATCGAAAAAAGCTATTTATGTTTTCAGGTCTCTTATCCAGTGCATAATTCTGCAGTTGTTTGCCAGGAAAATAACATTAAGCTGTTCAATAAAGACTTAAAATATGTCTTACTCTGGCTCATAAGCGTAGCATTCACCAAGATTGTTATATGCAGGCTTCAAATATTTACTAAAAGATGTCTCCTCGTCATCCTCCGTCTAAACATCTAGATATGGAACAGGACCAGACAAGAATCAATGTAGCTAGAGATTAAAGACAGTATGTAAGGATCGATAGGACATACCCTCAGGAAAAATCAGATGGTATAATAACACATACCCTTGACTAGAACACGCAGGGGAGGAGAGCAGTGGCTAAGTCAAATAGAACTTTGAGAAGAATTGTTGAAAAGAGAGCGAGTCAGTAGAAGTCTCATGATAGCTTGGTAAACGGCCCAAAAAGCATTCCATGGTGAGCAACAGTTGCAGATCTTTGTCGCACATGGAAAGAAAAGTGTGGCATAAATCATAAAGAGTTGGTACTAATATGCTGAACTTGAGCGAAGCTTTGTCTCCAAGAAGATGTGTGAATCATTGAGCACTGGGGTCAATCAGTAAGCTTTGACATCGTATTTTCCTACCCATGCTACCGTCCATTATGAACATGCGTCTTGGGTACTGGAACGTTTTGACTTTGTTTGATCAAGGAAATGTTGTTGGAGATATTGAGAAGACTTGTAATTATCCTTACCTGCACTGCTTTTGTTTTAAAACATACTGAACTTCATGCAGTATCTCCTACATGTCGCACTGAGTGTGTTTCTAAGCTTAAGACTTATAATTTTTTGACGTCTGTTCATAGTAGGCGTCGGTCGTCTGCAAACAGTAGTTCGATAATGGTGTCTGTTTCAAGATTCGCCTTTGAAGTTATTCTGTAAGTTTACTAAATCATCTTTCTCATCAATCTCTGTCTAATCGTCTTCTTCAGTTCCATGGTTAATACTGCCATCATTACCATACCATCGTAATCATCAAGTGACTAGCCGATTGGCTGAAGGTATTATATCCCTTCACAATGTCCGGTCCATGTGTTGTCAACAATTTCTGCTGTTGCACCAGTCTTCATCATTATGTTTTTTTTTTTTTTTTTCAGCGTCGTTAATACAGTTTCACGACCACGCTGCAGTGGATCAAGGAGTTTTAGTCATTGCCCCATTTGTATTATTCACTCAAATTACAGCAGCAATTAACTTCCCAACCTCCGCTACACAATGAATATAGGAAACGAACTTCTTCAAGGCATCATAGCTGCAGTGATCGTTGCTGTAGTCATCATGTTTGTAAGTTATTACTCTTGTTATATTGTGATTTGAATGCTTAGAAAGTGGTATCATAGTTTGACATAGCTAAGACTTGTCTGAAGATTCTATTTCAGCAGAGCTAGAACTCGTCTGAACAATGCTGTTAGTTACCTGGACAGTATGAACTGGCATTGTTTGGACTGTCTTCGACGATTTGATTTTGACTGCTTTGATACTGGTAGATCTTTTTGAATCTAGAATCACAACTTTTGGATTATCTGTAATTCTTAAAAATGTGACATTGTTGCAAGTTGCCTGGACATTATAAACTGGCATTGTCTTGACTGTCCTCAACATTTGTTATTGTGATTGCTGTGACACTGTTAAATCTTGTTTGGATCTAGAATCACAACTTTTGGGTTATCTGCAATACTTCAAATTTGACATGGCTAATACTTATCTTGTCCCGTGTAGTCCCCGGGGGCCTCTGAAGAGGTCAAGAAAGAATAAGACGACTGCGTCTTCAGGCATGTCGTACAAGGCGAATAATGTGAGGTTGGCAACCTCATCATGTAAAACAAATTGAGACAAACCATTGCTGCAAGGGCAAGTGACTGCGTGTTGCAGCTTTCCTGTAAGGGGACCAGTTGCAGTGCTCGCTCTTTGCTCTGTATGGAGCGCAAAGGAAAATGATGGTGGTGATGAATACTTGTCTCCATATTTTAGATTGAAATTGTTAGGGCTTGTCGCCTTCTCATCCCTGTCGTATTTACATTGTTCTCGTCTTTCTCGCCTTAAAAATCCTTCCGGCTATTTCTATCAACCTCTTTCACCAAGCTTCTTTTCTCTCTCTCTCTCTCTATTTTTTCTGTATCTTTTTTCTTTCGGCTTTCACCTTCTCACAGAGCATAGGCTTGAACAAACTAATGCCAAGTCTTCCTGTCTCCGTGCCAGCAGCTCAAGGTCTTTCCGTGTCTTCTTCTTCTCCTTCATGTCCTTCTCCATTTCTCTTTTATGGTCTTCCTCTTCCCCTCTTACCAAGGGGATTCCAGAACAAGGACTGCCTTGTAATGCTATCAACAGGTTTCCTCAATGTGTGTCCTATCCATCTACAGCGTCTTCTTCCCATCTCTTGTCCAACCGTACATACTTGTAGATATAGTCAACAATTTATTGTAGGTTTGGCATCTTTACTATTCATTTATTATTTGCCACAAGTTCAAATATAAATTTTGCACGTAACAAATAACTTGTCATAATTCACTTATCACATGTGTGATTTATTTCACATTTCACAGTGCTGCATATTTTACTGGTGTAAAAGACACATACAAAAAACAAAAGTAAGTAGACGATTGTAATTAACTTCATTGCTCTTTCTTTTCTCAGATTATCCATGTTATTTCTTGTCTTACTTATAGCCACACATCTAACTCATCCATTTAAAGGTTATTTACACTACTTTATTTACTCACTGGAGCCGTGGGGGCGCAGTTGTTAGTACACTGGCTTCCTAGCTCTGTGGTCCACGGTTCGATCCCTCACTCCAGTTGAGGTGGTGATTTTTTACACCGCAAACGACTCCGGGGTCCTAGGAAGTGTGGTGAAGTGGGATGTTAATAAATATTTATAGGGGACTTAGTGTACTGACTGAGATCAGCTGTGAAGGTATCTATATCTAATAAGAGTAGTGTATTATAGATAACCTTACTTGCTGCCACATATATATATATATATCTCAGTCAGAATTATTCTGGAATAGTGTGATGACTACGTTGTATGTCTAGGGTATGTGTATGATGAAGTGTAAGTCATAACAACAACCGACAGATAAACAATTTAATTTATTCCACCACACTTGACAACACTGTGACACTCACATACATATAACACTCTAAAGGATATCTTAAAGGAGTCACTGATAACTTTTCAAATAACAATATGTATTCATTGCTGTTATGAATGAATATGTGTCCTGATTCAAATACAAAGGGAACCAGGAATCACAATCAATTTTAATTACAAGTTATATGTACAGAATTTCTCAATATGAATCTTGTAGTGACATGTATTATTAAAAGTATCCTATGTGTGTCAGTTGTGTAGTAGTAATATGAGGTAATACTGGTTTTGTTTTGTTCAAGCTCTGTTGGTATTTGTCATCATGACTTCAATAGTTTGTCTTTATTGGAACTAGTATTGGAGATGTTCTCAGTTCCTGATATTAAAACAATTTACTTCCCCTCTTAAGTTTAAGTTACAATGTTATTTTAAGATGGGGTACATAATTTTGAGCTCAGCTGGCCACATCAGCTTATCTTGCGTGATGGCGGCAGGAAAAGACTCCTCTGCTCGATTTCTCCCCTGGGCTCTGGACACCTCACTGATAGCTAAATGGACCAAGGAGTATGCTGTCCGACTCTGGATTCAGCAAAGCTCTGACCAGGTGCTGCTCAATACCATCAAGACCACGGTCCCTGAAAACAAGAAGGATGTACCTTCTACGTCATAACTAATTTATACTCTCTTTTTACACTGAGCACAATACATCACAAACATTGAGTTCAGAGCGTTAGGCCAACTGTCAGCTTCATCTGAAATACTTTATACCAGTATTGACCCCCTTAATGGTTACTACGCCTCTGCAATTCCAGCATTATTTCTTTCTAGTCAATCATCTAGGTGTCAGTGTACTGTTTGGCCATTCCATGCCGTTTTACTTTCCTCCGACACCTTCTGTTCAGGCTGGAGCATTATAGGCTTTACATCATGTTTGCTACTGAACTACACATATATACAGGCATAAATTAACAATTCACATTCAATTTTCATTAAAAGATACTGAATGTTTCAAGCTTACCACAATTCATAGAATAAACACAGATACGTTGACTAGCAATGAATTCTGGCACAAATTCCCATCTGCTTATGTTCCAGGCTTTATTTAGCAAAAATATGAGCTGGCTTCAACGCACTGTTGCTTTATCAAGCTTATTTGAACTAGTGGTCTCGAACTAACGCTCCTAAGTGATTATATCAGCGAGTCTGGCCAATGGAGCCACGTTTCGACAAGTGTTTGAAAAAATGTTTACCTTCCTACGTCTCCCCTAACAACCAAAGATAGTATTTATAGTCCGACCAATCGTGGTTAGTCTTATATTTGTTGCGCTCCAATCAATTTGGAGTTTACATGGTAGGCTATTTCCGTACGCACGGTTTTTTTTAAACACGTTATAAAAAAATTTTATGAGCAGAAATGATTTCATGCTGTCAGGCATCCCCACTATTTTATTTTGGTTATAACTTGTTAATTCCTAGACTATTTGCGTAACGTTTTACATATTCTTTGTCAGCAAGCCCTAAGGAACCCAAATATACAAATTTAATAGAGCTAATATGCTGCGTTCAAAATATGCAATTCCTTCTACCTCCTGTTTCGAAGATGTGCTGTCTGGGTACTGTAATGTTTTCAAACGTAAACCCATCTAATGTTATCTTTTCTAATAAGAGTTTTTCAGGATTTAAAAACCTAACTCTGGGAAGGTTAGTGTTTTTATCACTGTCCGTCCGAAAAAGTTAGTGCATGTGGCCTTACACGCGTGATAGTAGTAATTGTATATCGCGCGACGCGTGTTTAGTGTTGCACGAGTTCGGCTTTATGCCTCTCCCTTCTCTCTATCCTTTAGTCCATCTGTCTTTAGTTACGCCGTGTATAAAATGGAATGAATGAAATATTTAAATTAGGTCATTGATCAGCTTGGTATCTCAATGTTTTTCCAAGAAATACAGCACACGTTTCATTGAAGAAAGCGGGTAATAATATAGTAGGCTTTTACTATCAACGTGAAAGCGTTACAATTTGCAGACGAAGCAGAAAACAAGGGGGATTTCGAGTACAGTTATTGTGACAGCACTGTTATTTTACCATTGCTCTTTTCTTTATTAGAATTTATTTGTTAGGCTTTATATTTACCTGATAATTTATATATGTGGATTAGAATATTTCACGACACCTCCCCTCTTAAAACAGACATCCCATGTCAGTCCTTTATTCTATATACACATAGATAAATGTAAGTCAACTTGACTTTACTCTGCTGTGGTGCTATCATGGTTTTATGTAGTTGGGTCCATTCAGAGTAGGCACTACTCTTGAAATCTGCCTCAGACTTCTACAACCAATAATATATTTCGGTTATGTTACTGAACAGCCGCAAGTGTGAATGCTTGTCTTAATGCTGCTTCGCAACCCGTATTCACCATTTCTCTTCTCTGAGTCCGCGCAATGACATGTCCAGAGGACATTATATTTCCCTCAAAATGTACGTTATGAGGAGATAACATATACCTGGTGATAGCAGAGTTTTTGTAGTGGATCCCATAATCTTCTTATTATCCTGTATGAAACATTCGGAATATCCTCAATCAAAGAGGCAACTCAGGGATTCATTACGTTCCTCCGAAATGTTTACATCCAACAATTTTCTCATCATTCTAGAGAAGACACTAGGCGCATTCTTCAATCCAAATGGCAATCTATTAAACTCATAGTGTCCTTCTGAGGTACTAAAAGCTAGGTATGGTCTAACCTCAGGCTTTACTGGAATCTGATAGTATCCTTTACTCAGATCCACTTTTGAGAAATATTTAGCTTTATTTAGTCTGGCAAACAGCTGATTTGTATCCGGCAATGGATCCACCTGTCCTTCTGTAATAGCATTCAGTCTCCTGTAATCTATACAGAGTCTATGTTCTCCAGAGGGCTTCCTTAAGAGTACAACACCGGAACTATATGAAGATTCACTGTGCGAAATAATTCCTTCCTTCAACAGATAGTCTATCTCTTCCTTCAAAGCTTTCTCCTTAGCAAACGGAATCGAATATGGTTTCATACAGACAGGTGTGGGGTCTATCAGTTTCATATCATATTCCAATAGGTTTGTATGCCCTGGTCGATCTGTTAACACCTCTGCATGATTATTTAGAACCTGTTGCACTCTCTCTTTCTGAGTTTTCGTTAAATGTGTACTGATTTTCACCTGTGCTGCTGTCTCACAGGGGTGTAATGGATATTCAAATGATGAAAGTGGTTCCTTTTTCATCTCCATGGCGATGGACAAGGTCAACAAGTGTGTCTCTTCCTGATGTTCTCTTTCCAAATATTTCTTCAGGAGATTCACATGATAGATTTTTTCTTTCCCCTTCTTATCTATCTTATAATTTGTTCTAGATACCTTCTCTAAAACTGTATATGGACCCTGCCATCCAATTTGTAACTTATTCTGACTCCCGGGCAAAAGAAGCAGTACCTTCTCTCCCACAGCCAAATCTCTGTCTTTCGCCTTCCTGTTATAATAGGCAGCATGTTTCTTCCTGGCTTGTTTCAAATTTTCATTGGCAAGTTTCCAGCCAGTTTTTAAACGAGTGGTCAGCTCATTCACATATTGGTATGAAGATGTAATGTTTTCCTCTGCCTTTTCATCAGTCCACGTTCTTAACAAAGCTACATATGGACCTTTAATTGTGTGGACCCATTTGTCCATGCACCGGTATGGTCTCTTCCACTCGAAGCTCTATAGTGATGATTTTTCTTCCCAGAATTATCATGCATAAAACGACCGCTACCAATTCTTCTTTTGGGGCTTTCTCCCCACTTAAAATTCTTGATGAGAGATTTCCTCTCTACATCCTCTTCCTCCAGTTTGTTTAAGTCCGATTGAGGGATTGTCGGCTTATCCTGGGGTAAGACATCTTTTTGCACTCTCCGCATAGTGGCCATTGTAAAACAGTTAAGTGAAGCTTGTCCGTGAAAAGGGGCTTCCCATTCCATTTGGTCCACTTTATCAAATCTACTTTTCTTTTTATTATCAGGCCTAATTTTGCCCCGTGGCGTGTCCAGGTCCTGATCCATGTTCCCACTTGTGGGTGTTCCCTCATGTGCTATGCTACACCTTTCTACAAAATTCTCAATGTCCCATCTTGCTTTGGGCCAATAATAATTGTGAGCCACCTTTTGAATGATGGTACCTATCTTCTCATGGTCCCCATCTGGTTTCACATGTAGGCTCCTTATTAAGTCTGCCCTATATCTTTTAGGAAGTACCAGCTGTCCCTGACCTTTGGATCTAGCTCCAGTCTTCCTATACATCAACTTGTTTTTCATGTAAAAATCTCCCTTGCCTGGAGTTGTATGACAAGTTGACAATTTTCTGAAACAAGGCTTGAGTGTTTTTATCCCCAGCCTGTGCCTTCCTCATCTCTTCTGGAGTGGTATCTAACATAATATCCTCCTCCTGTCTTGAGGTCGACCTGACCTGAAGGGTTGCCATATACACAGGTTTCCTTCTGCAACGGTCAGTGTCATGATTGTCCATCTGACAATTCTTACACCACCTTTTTCCTTGGTTGAAAGATTTTCTTTCATCATATTTCCTTTCATCGAATTGTGGGAATTTATTTTTATTTTCATACCGTGGCCTATCAAACTGGTGCTTACTTTTGTTTTGATCTCTAGGATCAAATTGATTAAAGTTCTGTGGTGCCCTAAAGTTATCCACTTGTTTCTTTTTATTACCTGTTACCTCTGCTTGAGCTGCTTGATACCTTTCAGCAACATTTAGCAACTCACCCAGCCTCTCTGCACCTTGTTCCATGAGAAACTTTCTCAGGTCTGGAGCCATGGACTCTCTTAATTGCTCTATAAGGACCATTTCCTTAAGATCTTGGGTTTTCCCCAGAGAAGTCCATTTCTCCAAGTATGTCTCTATTCGTGCAGAGAACTGGTGATAGGTTTCACCTGACAGTAGTTTAGCATTCCTAAATTTTTTCCTATAGAATTCTGCATTCTTTTCATATCTTAACAAAAGAGCCTGCTTTAGCATGTCATAATTTTCCTGATCACCTCGGCTCATTTTTGCAAAAAGTTCATAAGCTGCCCCACGAAGTCCTTGAGATAACTTTAAGCTCCACCTTTCTCTCTCTAACCCATACGTGGTAGCTAATAGTTCATACCTATTTAGGTAGCTCTCTATATCATCGTCTTTCTCAACAAAATGATCTAAATGAAAATTCATAGCTGAGGTTGAGGCTCCTTGGCTAGCAGTGGCATCAGAGGCAAAGGGACTGGCACCATTTTCAGGAGCATGGCCCTGAAACTCAAACTCCCTTAGTCGTAACTCAAGTTCCCTTTGTAATCTTTTCTCCTCCTTTTCTGCTTCCCTCTCTGCAGTCAATCTTCTTTCTTCTGCTTCCCTTTCTGCAGCTAATTTCTTCTCTTCCCTTTTTGCAGCTAATTTCTTCTCTTCCCTTTCTGCAGCTAATTTCTTCTCTTCCCTTTCTGCAGCCAATCTTTTGTCTTCTCTTTCTGCCTCCAATTTCTTAGCCTCAGCCTCAATCTGCAACCTCTTAATTTCTTTTTCAGCCTCTAACTTTCTTTCGGCTTCAAACCTTCTTTCTTCGCGTTCAATAAATTTGTCACATTCCGTAGTGACATAGGCAACCATAACTTGCCCATCTAATCCTAACTCTTTTGCAGTCTGAACCGCAGCAGATCGAAATTTGGCCAGGTCCGCCATTGTCTATCAGGTAAATTTATACAATGTCTAACCAACAATTCAGTCTCTAAATATATATCTAATGGACAACACAGGCACCGTGAGCTCAACCTTATTTAATTCCACCCAAGGATACCTTTTAATTCTTATATTCCCTGAAGTGAATTACCCCCACTATTTTTAATAGGTAAAGATTCAAAATCCCAAGAGCGAGACCCCAATATATGTGGTGAAGTGGGATGTTATAAATATTTATAGGGGACTTAGTGTACTGACTGAGATCAGCTGTGAAGGTATCTATATCTAATAAGAGTAGTGTATTATAGATAACCTTACTTGCTGCCACATATATATATATCTCAGTCAGAATTATTCTGGAATAGTGTGATGACTACGTTGTATGTCTAGGGTATGTGTATGATGAAGTGTAAGTCATAACAACAACAGACAGATAAACAATTTAATTTATTCCACCACACTTGACAACACTGTGACACTCACATACATATAACACTCTAAAGGATATCTTAAAGGAGTCACTGATAACTTTTCAAATAACAATATGTATTCATTGCTGTTATGAATGAATATGTGTCCTGATTCAAATACAAAGGGAACCAGGAATCACAATCAATTTTAATTACAAGTTATATGTACAGAATTTCTCAATATGAATCTTGTAGTGACATGTATTATTAAAAGTATCCTATGTGTGTCAGTTGTGTAGTAGTAATATGAGGTAATACTGGTTTTGTTTTGTTCAAGCTCTGTTGGTATTTGTCATCATGACTTCAATAGTTTGTCTTTATTGGAACTAGTATTGGAGATGTTCTCAGTTCCTGATATTAAAACAATTTACTTCCCCTCTTAAGTTTATGTTACAATGTTATTTTAAGATGGGGTACATAATTTTGAGCTCAGCTGGCCACATCAGCTTATCTTGCGTGATGGCGACAGGAAAAGACTCCTCTGCTCGATTTCTCCCCTGGGCTCTGGAGACACCTCACTGATAGCTAAATGGACCAAGGAGTATGCTGTCCGACTCTGGATTCAGCAAAGCTCTGACCAGGTGCTGCTCAATACCATCAAGACCACGGTCCCTGAAAACAAGAAGGATGTACCTTCTACGTCATAACTAATTTATACTCTCTTTTTACACTGAGCACAATACATCACAAACATTGAGTTCAGAGCGTTAGGCCAACTGTCAGCTTCATCTGAAATACTTTATACCAGTATTGACCTCCTTAATGGTTACTACGCCTCTGCAATTCCAGCATTATTTCTTTCTAGTCAATCATCTAGGTGTCAGTGTACTGTTTGGCCATTCCATGCCGTTTTACTTTCCTCCGACACCTTCTGTTCAGGCTGGAGCATTATAGGCTTTACATCATGTTTGCTACTGAACTACACATATATACAGGCATAAATTAACAATTCACATTAAATTTTCATTAAAAGATACTGAATGTTTCAAGCTTACCACAATTCATAGAATAAACACCGATACGTTGACTAGCAATGAATTCTGGCACAAATTCCCATCTGCTTATGTTCCAGGCTTTATTTAGCAAAAATATGAGCTGGCTTCAACGCACTGTTGCTTTATCAAGCTTATTTGAACTAGTGGTCTCGAACTAACGCTCCTAAGTGATTATATCAGCGAGTCTGGCCAATGGAGCCACGTTTCGACAAGTGTTTGAAAAAAATTTTACCTTCCTACGTCTCCCCTAACAACCAAAGATAGTATTTATAGTCCGACCAATCGTGGTTAGTCTTATATTTGTTGCGCTCCAATCAATTTGGAGTTTACATGGTAGGCTATTTCCGTACGCACGGTTTTTTTTTAAACACGTTATAAAAAAATTTTATGAGCAGAAATGATTTCATGCTGTCAGGCATCCCCACTATTTTATTTTGGTTATAACTTGTTAATTCCTAGACTATTTGCGTAACGTTTTACATATTCTTTGTCAGCAAACCCTAAGGAACCCAAATATACAAATTTAATAGAGCTAATATGCTGCGTTCAAAATATGCAATTCCTTCTACCTCCTGTTTCGAAGATGTGCTGTCTGGGTACTGTAATGTTTTCAAACGTAAACCCATCTAATGTTATCTTTTCTAATAAGAGTTTTTCAGGATTTAAAAACCTAACTCTGGGAAGGTTAATGTTTTTATCACTGTCCGTCCGAAAAAGTTAGTGCATGTGGCCTTACACGCGTGATAGTAGTAATTGTATATCGCGCGACGCGTGTTTAGTGTTGCACGAGTTCGGCTTTATGCCTCTCCCTTCTCTCTATCCTTTAGTCCATCTGTCTTTAGTTACGCCGTGTATAAAATGGAATGAATGAAATATTTAAATTAGGTCATTGACCAGCTTGGTATCTCAATGTTTTTCCAAGAAATACAGCACACGTTTCATTGAAGAAAGCGGGTAATAATATAGTAGGCTTTTACTATCAACGTGAAAGCGTTACAATTTGCAGACGAAGCAGAAAACAAGGGAGATTTCGAGTACAGTTATTGTGACAGCACTGTTATTTTACCATTGCTCTTTTCTTTATTAGAATTTATTTGTTAGGCTTTATATTTACCTGATAATTTATATATGTGGATTAGAATATTTCACGACAGGAAGGTTAGGGGCGGCCGGCGGGATGCTGACCACATCACCCCTAGTGTGCCGATGGTCAAGAATATATGGGCCTAACACCATATGCAATAATAATATTGCCTCAGTGTGACGGGATCCTTTAACTTTTTTTTCCTTTTACTCACTCACTGACTCACTATCTCATTAAATCAGTTATTGACTAACACATTCGCTCAGCTAACAGCTCACTGGCTTATTCATCCATTCATTTACGTTCTCATCTACCCACCCATTAAAATGATGCGCATTACCAGCACGGTAGAAAAGAATCCGCACGGGCCACAGCAGATTGGGGATATCATCTACTCTAACAAGCTAAGGATGGGAACTACTGATGAGTGTAACTATGGCACTGATAAAATGACGGCTGAATATCTGCTTCAAAGATGGCCAACATATGAACTACAGAGAACGTACATATGGCTGTCACCAGTACCATTCCTGGAAAAAACTCTATGGAGATACAAACAGCCTCAAGCTGACTACTGCTTTCTTTGACAATATTTAAGTAGACGTCTGACAGTGTACGAAGAAGAAGATCTACCTACCCCACTCACTCACTCACAAGCCTACTGTGATGGGGCCGTAAAGATGCCCCCTTCATGTTCAAGGCATATTTATCGCCCATATATTTTCGATGTGCGCGCAGCACGCTGGGATGTGAAGAGTCTGACTCAGGAGAAGATTTATTATTAGGCTATAATAAAGCCTAAAAATTAGTTATATTTGATAGTTGTGTGTTACATTAAATAGCTGTAGGTTTTATTTGTGTTTTCGCTATTTCTAGAGCGATAATCGCGTGTGTTATTTGTGTGGCGCAATTAATCCGCGCAGCGCACTAAAGTTGAGTGATTAGCCTAGAGCCTATATAAAGAGATAGCGGGTGGCGAACGCGCCTATTTTGCAAAAGCCGCCCAGAGAGAACAAACGAAGTTAGACACCAGAGCCAAGCTGTAAATGCCTTGAGCACATTAGCAATCGAGCACAGGCTGGGTGTTTGTTTGGTGTTTGATTTGTTGGTTTATTTGTTTAATGTTTGCTTCAGTTTGCTCTTAGTCACTGAATGGGTTGTAAAAATAAATACAGCCCCTGCCTTAAGAATCAGAGTTTTATTGTTGGATCGGGTCGGTTGCGAGTGTGCAAAAGAGTGATCAAATATCACATCATCATCACCATCATCTCGCCCACCCTATCACAATTGGCGTCGTCGACAGGATAGGCCGACAGTGAAACGAGCAAACAGCAAACGAGCAAATATAATATTGTAAACACCCAGCAGTGCGGTATTGCAGCAAGATGGCTTCGATCAATGCGCCTGTGAAGGTAATATACGTGGAGGTGCCAGAGGTAAGGCGATTTGATCGAAAGGCAAATCCCACTTGGCAAGATTTTGTGGAAGATGTAGAGGCCGTGTGGAAGATGGCGCCATTTTGCGCAGAAGACAAGGTAGACGTGATCTGGAACAACGTTACACCAGTGGTCTCTAGGGAATTACGGATACGTGGCGGAGCCAAGGCCAGCCCTGAGCAGTTACTCAAGATAGTAGAAGAAGCCTACAGCGAGCAACCACCAGTCAGTGAGATGACCAGGAATTTCCAGGCCGTGAGTCAGGGACCTTGGGAATATGCTGTTTTATGTGAAGGTAAAAAGCCTGATGCACTGGTGCAGGTAGCCAGTGTAGAAGCTCACAATGAAGAGGAGGAACTCAGAGCAGAATTATCCCTCCTAAAGTCCCAGATAGCACAGATGTCAGAGACCAGCTGGCCAGTACAAGAGGAGGTGCAAAGAGAGAAAGAACCAGGCCAACCGCGAAAACAGCCAAAGCACGACGAAAAGGTGCGTGTTCTTGTATGTGAGAGTCAGGCTGTTGTCAAGGAAAGCTGTGAGCTGACAGCACCAACAAACGCAGTTGCACCGACAAGGCGAAAGGGGATGTGCAAGTGGTATAGTGTCCACAGGGGATGGGGGTTCATCACGCCAGATGATGAAGGTATTGATGTAGTCGTACATCAGACCAAGATCTTCAGAAAGGGATTCCGGAGTCTTGCGAGGAATGAACGAGAAGAGTTTGACAGCAAACCATCGGTCCAGCGCATGGAAGCAATTTATGTATGCGGCATTGGCAGTCAAGAGTGTAAAGGTAGTAGGAGGCGTCCCATGGCACAGAGAAAGCCTACAAAATTGAGGTGCTACAATTGTGGGGAGTTCTCAGGCCACATGGCAGCCAAATGCCCTCAAGGCCCTCTTCCATTACGATGTTTTAGATGCAAGTCTACAGAACACTTGATATCCGCCTGTCCCTCAAGGAGCTCTTTCCATAGGCGTACTGCCACAACTAGGTTACCTTTAGGGGGCAAGCCAAGAGATGGCCGTGACAACTGTCGCCCTGGGGGCGCCGAGAAAATTGGTCGTTATCTAGGTGAGGAAACCCGTCCTAAGCAGATAGGAGGGAGTGCACGTCGGTGTCCAGAAGAGGAGACTCATCAAAAGCAGATTGCGGGGAATGTGGGCTACCGTCCACACAAAATGAGTGTAAAACACGTCAAGAGCGATCCCCCTACAAAGTCGACAGCTGCATGCACTGACAGGCAGAAGTCACAAGCAAGCAGCGACGCTGTACAAGAGGATGAATTTTCTAGACCACAGCAACTGCCAGCCCGAAAACGTACAACGAGGGACATGACGACCAAGAGTGTCCCCAGCCGGGTTGTACCTATTCCAGAAGCTCAGCCCAAAGCATCGCCACTCAGAAAGAGTCATGCGCAGCACCAACGATCGGAGAGGTTACAATTGAAGTGCCAGAGGTAGTGATGTTGTCGGGACGATAACAAAATCAGGAGGGACATATGTGATGGGGCCGTAAAGACGCCCCCTTCATGTTCAAGGCATATTTATCGCCCATATATTTTCGATGTGCGCGCAGCACGCTGGGATGTGAAGAGTCTGATTCAGTAGAAGATTTATTACTAGGCCATAATAAAGCCTAAAAATTAGTTATATTTGATAGTTGTGTGTTATATTAAATAGCTGTAGGTTTTATTTGTGTTTTCGCTATTTCTAGAGCGATAATCGCGTGTGTTATTTGCGTGGCGCAATTAATCCGCGCAGCGCACTAAAGTTGAGTGATTAGCCTAGAGCCTATATAAAGAGATAGCGGGTGGCGAACGCGCCTATTTTTCAAAAGCCGCCCAGAGAGAACAAACGAAGTTAGACACCAGAGCCCCCATCAAGGCCAGCTCCTTGACGTGGAGATGGGGCTCAAGTACAGCCATCAGCGGCTGAAAAACCAAGACTGGCCAGGCCCTCCTAGACTCGAGCAAGACCACAGTCTGCCCTAGCAAGTCAAGGTGCTGAAGACGGAGGCAACCAGCCAAGAGGCGCACCACAGCAATCAGGATGCCACGCATTAGCGCTATGGGAAGTATGCCTATATCTGCAAAACGTTATGGCACTCGCCCTGTGACGGACACCCAGGCAGGCGCAGTGCCGGGCCCTCTGCCTCGGAAGGGCCCAACCCCCTACTACTGGGGGTCCTTCTCAATTGCCCCGGGGAGCTAGGAGGCATGAGAATAGAGCTACTGGCCAAGCAAAGAAAAGACCATTTAAAATAATGCACTGGAATGCTGAAGGCGTCAATAGTAAAAAAGACGGCTACAGCAAAAAATTAGAGCTCGAAAATATTTTGAATGAAGAGCAAGTAAATGTATGTTGCTTGCAAGAAACCCACCTCAACAAAGACATAGCCTTCAAAATCAGAGGCTACCAGTGCTACCGATCTGACCGAATAGACAGGCGAAAAGGCGGAATACTGACACTCGTGAGGAATAACATCAGTGCATGTCAGCTTGAAACATATATGGAGGGGGCGGAATACCAGATGCTTCATCTCAGGACAGAAAGTTCAGAATTCCACCTGCTCAACTACTACTGTCCGAGCGACCGCCCACTGGCACTAGATACAATCCCAGCAAAAGAAAGACTGATTGTATGCGGAGACTTCAACAGCCACTCACAGAGCTGGGGCTATGATCACATGGACAGGAGAGGTGAGGAGCTTGAAAACTGGCAGGATGACAATGGGCTTATCCTGATTAACCAGCCAATCGACCCACCAACCTTCTACTCGAGATCATGGCACACCACCTCTACACCAGACCTGGCATTCCACTCACCCAGCTTGGAGTGGAACACCACACGCGTTGTAGGGAAACAACTTGGAGGCAGCGACCACCGGCCAGTCTTCCTAATTGTGGAAAATGAACTTGTCAAGGAGAGCAGCACTCTCTCTAGGTGGAACTACAAGAAGGCAGACTGGACAATGTACCAGCACCGTACTAGTATACTGGCTAGAGATCTGACTGTAGACAAAGACATCAATAAGCTAGTTGATGAATTCAGCAGATGCATATTACAGGCTGCTCGTGAAACAATACCTAGAGGGGCTCGTAAGCACTACAAACCATATTGGAATAGTGAACTAGAGCAGCTGCACAACGACGTGGAAACATCTCGAAAGCAGGCAGAGACCAGTCCATGCCAAGAACACCACAATAACTACCAGCAAGCTAAGGCCAAATTTCAAAGGGCCAAGTTGCAGGCCAGGCAGAAGAAGCTGGAAGGAGAAAACAGAGTCCTTGAACTTTGAAAGAGATACGAGGAAACTGTGGAAGCTGGTAAAGCAACTTAACGATGAAGGTACAGAGAGAAACTCAAGGATTGCTCTGTACAAAGATGGAAACATCCTCATGGGAAAACAGGCAGCTGATCACTTTGCAGACTCCTTTGCTAAAGACAACAACATCGAAGTTAGCCCAGAGAAGCAACAGGAGACTCGTGAGAAACAACACGCAGGACGAGATGGAACCATACCTGAAGTTATGGAGGCACCAATCACATTCAGAGAACTGGAGCTTGCAATATCCAAATTGAAAATGAGAAAGTCGCCAGGAGTTGATGGAGTGTCCAATGAAATGATTAAGAACTTGGGAACCGCAGCAAAAAAACAAAGCTGCTGCAGATCTTCAATATCTGTTGGAACTCAGGCAGAGTTCCACAGACCTGGAGGGAAGCAATCATGATACCACTCCTAAAACCAGGAAAAGACAGTTTCCACTGCCTCCAGCTACAGACCAATCAGCCTTACAAGCTGCCTCTGCAAAACAATGGAACGTATCATCAACCTCAGGCTACAGTGGTACCTTGAAAGTGAAAACCTTCTTGTACCACAGCAGGCGGGCTTTAGGCAGTGTTATACCACCGAAGATCAGGCAACTTACCTTTCCCAAGAGATTGAGGATGCGTTCCAAGATAAGAAACTGGTACTAGCAGCATGGATAGATCTAAGAAAAGCATTTGACAAGGTTTGGAAAGAAGGGCTTCTGAAGAAACTGAGAAATTGTAGAGTGAATGGTAAGATGTACAAATGGGTGAAAGCATACTTGCATAACAGAAGAGCCCGAGTACAACTAGATGGCCTCAAGAGTAAGAAAATTCTACTGCGTCATGGCGTCCCTCAGGGAGGGGTTCTGTCCCCCACACTTTTCCTAGTCTACATCAATGACCTGGTTGCTGAACTACCACATGGAATGAAAGTGGCAATGTACGCTGATGACCTGGTAATATGGTGCACAGATGAGCATGCAACAGTGGCCACCAAACTGCTACAAAGAGCTATAGATGCCTTAACCTCATGGGCAAATAGATGGTGTGTCAGCATCAACACAGACAAGTGCAGCACTACGCTCTTCACCCTCTCTCCCAAACAAAAAGCTGGTGTCATCAAGATAAACAAAGAGCTCCTGAGAGAAGATAAACAACCCACCTATCTCGGAGTTACATTCGATGATAGGCTGACATGGAAGCAGCACATCAACAAGGCAGCAACAAAGGCCAGGAGGAAGCTAGCCATCCTGAGAAAACTAAGTGGAACCACATGGGGAGCCAGCGGGAAAATACTTAGTAAAGTTTACCAGCAGGGCATACGACCACACCTGGAATATGGGTCAGCTGCGTGGTGTCCAGCATCAAACACCACATTACAAGAGCTAGATAAGGTGCAAAACCAGGCGCTTAGGGTCATCACGGGGGCAATGAAATCAACGCCTATAGTGGAGATGGAGAAAATGGGGAGGATACAAGCACTGAGAGAACGCAGAGACACGAAAGTGCTAACACAGGCAGAAAAGTTCCTCTGTATGCCGAGCCATCCAATGAAGGACAGATTCCAAAACCTAGCAATGGGGCGACTGAAAAGAAGCAGCTTTATCCACCAGGCCAAACGATTTCGTAGACAAACCTCAGACCTGCCTGAAGTTAACAGCCCTCTAAAGTCTGTGCCAGAACAAACCCCTTGGAGAGAGGAGCATGGACTACCAGTACACATCCACACAAAAGTGAAAGGAATATTCGACAGGGATGAACAGAACAGCGTGCAACGTAGGACAGTCACTCTCAGTTTCCTGGATGATAAATACCCACAGGACCTCTGGGTCCGAGTATACACGGATGGGTCAGCACAGAATGCAGTAAAGAATGGAGGAGCAGGAGTGTACATAGAATACCCAAACAACACTAGGGATACGGTCAGAGTACCAACGGGGAAATTCTGTAACAACTATGATGCAGAAGTCCAGGCAATCAAGGTGGCAACTGAGAAACTACTGAACACCAATCTCGGTCCACAGCCTGTAGTATTCCTGACAGATGCAAGATCAGCACTCCAAGCACTTCAGTCCAGAAAATTGCCAGTTATACAGGCCCTACTTTCTGAACTGTGCAACCAGCGCAGGGTCGCCATGCAGTGGATACCGTCTCATTGTGGAATACCAGGAAACGAGAGAGCAGACGGACTGGCTAAAGAAGGTGCTGCAGACGAACAACCGGATGTACCAGTAACGTACCATCAGAAGAAAAAGATGATCAAATCTATCAGAAAGCCACCAACATCAACGCAGGATGACTACCAAGCTATGAACAGATCAGAACAAATAGTCATTCTGCGCCTCAGAACAGGACACAACCGCCTCCGCAGCCACATGTATACAAAATTCAAGATTGGCAATTCAGCCATGTGTACATGTGGACAGGCACCCCAGACAGCGGAGCACGTACTGCAAGATTGCCCCGAATATGATATATTGAGGCAAACCCACTGGCCCAGAGAAACAACACTGGAAGCAAAACTATATGGACCCCTGTATGAACTACAAAAGACAGTGAAGTTTATACAAGAAACAACATTGCAGATATAGACAATATATTTCAAGCGAACGAAAGAAGAAGAAGAAAGAAGACACCAGAGCCAAGCTGTAAATGCCTTGAGCACATTAGCAATCGAGCACAGGCTGGGTGTTTGTTTGGTGTTTGATTTGTTGGTTTATTTGTTTAATGTTTGCTTCAGTGTGCTCTTAGTCACTGAATGGGTTGTAAAAATAAATACAGCCCCTGCCTTAAGAATCAGAGTTTTATTGTTGATCCGGTCGGTTGCGAGTGTGCAAGAGAGTGATCAAATATCACATCATCATCATCATCATCATCTCGCCCACCCTATCACACTACTAACTCATTTACCAGCTTACTCACTCACTCACACTTACTCATTCACTCACTCATCTCCTTACTTATTCATTCCCCAACTCTCTCACACGCATATTTATTTAACCGTCAGTGAACTCTATTTTCCCTCCCTTCCTTCATGCAACTTTTATTAATTCTTGTTTAAAATCAGCTGCGCAGTGTCAACTTGCAACTCACCGACCTCGAAAGTCAGAAAGACACAACCGATGGGCGGCCACAGAAAAAAAGGAACAAGTCAAAAGAAGACAGATGGCACAGGCAAGAGCAAAGACGAAAGCTTCGACAAATAATACACGACCACGAACAGCGAGAAGGAAAGCTGTCACAACCACAACTCGGACAGCTCAAAGAACTTGACCTGCATAATTACACTGTAAAAGAAGCCATGGAAGCTTTTGAACTGTATCTGGCAGTATCTTTAGATGGTAAGTGCAGAGAAGTAATGCAAATGTGAAACCGTTTACAATCTCTCCCTCCCCCATTGAAGCATCATCATCAGGTGCCATCATCATATCGTAGGTCGGCTGCAATAGATCTCCAACGTCTTCTGTCTCATGTCTTGATTGTGCACTGTGATAGACTCTTTCATGTCTATCTCTTAATGTTATTTTCCCACTTATAGCGTTCTCTCTCTCTCTTGCACGTTTTGTCTTTAGCTGTACCCTATATTATGATATTCAGGTTGCCTTTTTTTGCCTTCAGCTCTACCCTCTGTTATGGTATTCAGGTTGCCTTCTGTAAAGGGCCGTTCACAAATTATGTAACGCAATTTTTGACATCTTCAGCGACTCCTTCCCACCTGTAACATGTGTGTAACAAACACCCATCTTCCCCTCACCCTTTAAAATTACGTAACACCTCGTCCGACCCCTTTCTGTGGTGGTAAAGCTTTACAACAGCTATGTAAGCTTGATTTAAACTCTACGTAGACAGATTTACAAATTACCAGTTCTCGACAGATAAATTGTTATAGTATATCCGCAATTTAATCAAATGCACACATACTTACAAGACTCACAAACATACTGACGTAATCACCATAGATATATTACTATAAATCAGATTGAGAGACAGACTTCCATAGCTAAAGCAATTGTGTGCTGGCGTCATAAACTAAGGAAATAAGCAACCTCTGTGCACTGAATGTTTGCTCTTTGTCCCTGACTAACACAGTCTTTTGTATGGAAAGCAGAATCTTTGTATAGCCCGTTTCTTATGAATTATCAATGGATTTTTCCTGCGTTATGTAAAAACATTTCAGAACACCACCCCCCCCCCCCCCTCTCCCCCCAAAAAAGGGTAATTTCTTCTCTCCCCCCCCCCCCCCCGTTACGTAATTAGTGAGATCGGAGGCCGCGTGAAGTTCCCGGGGGTCTCTTTTGAGACAAAGCAGAAATAAGGACTACTACTTGCTAAGGCATGTCACACACGCGCCGATTGATAGGAGGTTGTTCATGGGAGGCTGACAACCTCATGACGTAACACACATTGCCACAGAAACCACTGCTGCAAGTCACGTGACTACTTTATGCAGGCGTCCTGCAAGGTGGTGGTGCGCAAAGGAAAATTATGGTAATGATAATAATGATTATAGAGATCAGGTGGTAGTCGGGATTCGAAATGAGAACGAGTAAAGGATGGAACTGTTCTATCTCGTGATAAAGACAAACAATAAATGATTATTACACGAACCTAAATATTTTTGATACATCACAACAAGCATTACTGGCTTCATAGCTCCGTGGTTCATGGTTCGATCCCCAGTGGAGGTGGGATTTTTTAAGACCGCAAACGGCTCCGGGGTCGACCCAGCCTCATGAGTTGGGTACCAAAGCAACTCTGGGAAGGTTAAGGCGGTCGGCTTGATGCTGGCCATATCACCCCTAGTGTGCCGATGGTCAAGAAAATATGGGCCCAACACAATATTCCCAAAATGCCTCAATGGACGTGTAACAGGATCCTTTACCTTTACAACAAGCATTACAATTTGCGGAAAATCGTGAAAGAGGAAAACATTTGAAGACAAACGGATTAGCGGACAACATACATATTGTCGATAAGGAAACATCACTAGGTGTATGGCAAGCAATTTGTCGGAGTGCGTCAATAAGGCAAGTGTGTAAGTGTGAAGGGGTGCAGGAGTGTATTGCGTTTGTAAGGGGTTGTCCATATATGATGTCACGCAATTTTTGCCATTTGTTGATCCTCCCTTGTCACACAAACTCAGATCTTCCCTCACGTGACGTCATAAATCTCTTAACCCCCCCCCCCCCCCCCCCCCCCCCCCACCTTTTGTCCTCCTTTTTTTGTAATACTGAAAAGAAACAACAACATAACCGAATGTAAGTTAGTTACCTAGTCATTATCATCATGACCTTTCAACTCACTAAAGAGCGTGTGCTTTATGACGTCTTCCTGACCTGTGCCATCAGCTCAAGGTCTTTCCATATCTTCTTCTTCCTCTTCAAAGTCTGTCTTCAGTTGTCTTCTTCGTGCATTCCTTTGTCTCTCTGACCCTGGGGATTCAAGGACTGTCTGGTAAAGCTATCAGCAAGTTTTCTCATTGTGTGTCCTCTCCATCTTCAGCGTCTTCTTCTCATGTCTTGATCTTCTGGCACTTGTCTGGTTCGCGTCATCAGTTCCACATCAGGGATCTTGTCATACACTCCTTCTATTTTTAGACACGCACGGATTTATGAGAACGCCCGTGGTTAGAGCACAGGCTCTTCGCGCCGGCAAAGGTAGCGGGTTGGAAACACGGTGGCGTGACGCTACAGTCTACCCAGCTGTATATAGATACCTGACTCTGCTCTTCGGTTTAAAAAGGTAAAGGCATCGAGGAGGGGAGCTCGTTACCCCACTTGACTGTGTGTTTTCTATTTATTATTGAAAATAAAACTGCAACTTTGGCGGGGGAAAAAATATGCACGTTATATTGAGCATCGTGCTGTTAAATGCAAAGGCCAGAAGAGCACGACTTTTATATAATGTCCAGACTGCAACTTTGGCGGGAAACAAATTATGACTGACGTTCGTGACGATACGCCTAAGAGAATTAAATATACAGGGGATATAAATCGTCCACGAGGAAGGTATCGTTTATTACGGCTAAAAGTTAACTATTATGGATAAAAGCTAACAAATGCGGATAAAACTTAACTATGGCGGATAAAAGTAGAAACATAATTTATGCAAGAAGCGAGTATGACTCTTTTATTTTGTGACGTCACTTTGAACAACCTTACCACCCCACTTCCCCCATCGTTACAGGTCACAACATTTTGACCTCCCCACTGTGTGACGTCATATGTCCACGACTCCTTTATTATTAGTTTTATTAGTACTATCCAAAATCGCGTTAAGCCAGCAAAAGGAGCGTATGACGACGGATCTTAGACGATGCAAGATAAAACATTCTTGCTGTCAAAATTATTAAAAATAACCAAACAAAAACAAAACAAACCCCGATCATATTCTTCTTTGTAAAGTATGTATACATCGGTAGCCATATTACATAAATAAATAAAAGGGTATGGGAAAAATTAAATTGATATAAACACACATGCATATGAGAATATACATTTACTATTACTTGTAATATGACGATACACAATACACACAATGTTCTGAAGACCACACACAAAAAAAACGAGATCAATAGCATGCTATTATTAACACAAGGTTTAAATCATATTGTGTCACAGTGCAGATCACACGTGTTCTAAAAATCTATGTTCACTGTTGAAAAGTAGTCCACTTGAACAATTTCAGATTACAACGAAGCTGACCTACAAGAAAATCGGTTTATTGAAGTCATCACAGGGAGAGGAAAACATAGCAAGGATGGAATTCCCGTGATTAAATTATCTGTTAGCGACTACCTCGTCAAGTACTCATACACGTAAGTCATTCTTGAGCATGGCCGTATCAATACAAGTTACCATTCTTACATGTTGGTGAAACAATACAATTTACCATTCTAACAATAAATCAGACAACACAATTTACCATTCTATCAATAAATCACACAACACAATTTACCATTCTAACAATAAATCAGACAAAACAATTTACCACTCTATCAATAAATCACACAATACAATTTACCACTCTAACAATATATCAGACAAAACAATTTACCACTCTAACAATAGATCACACAACACAATTTACCACTCTATCAATAAATCACACAACACAATTTACCATTCTAACAATAAATCAGACAAAACAATTTACCACTTTATCAATAAATCACACAACACAATTTACTACTGTAACAATACATCAGACAAAACAATTTACCACTCTAACAATAGATCACACAACACAATTTACTACTCTAACAATAAATCAGACAAAACAATTTACCATTCTAACAATAGAATAGACAATACAATTTACCACTCTATCAATAAATCAGACAACACAATTTACCACTCTAACAATATATCAGATAATACAATTATAATTATAATGGCAGATCAGACAATTAAGCAAACAAGTTTGGGAACCACTAGTCTATCTTGTGAAAGTTTGTGCGAAAATGATATTTTTGTTTTCAACTGCTGTCACTTTACACTTTCTCTGACCTTTGACTCACCGTGTGTGTGAATGTGTGTGTGCGTGCATGCGCTCTCGAACTTATACCTTACAAAATAACTATCTTTTCTGTATTGTCTCTTTCTTTCTTTTTTTTGTTCTATATTATTTTCTAGGTTTGCACTGTCTGCCTTGGTAGAATAGTCTTACAAGAGAACGTAACTCTGTTTCATTTACAGTAACACGTATTTGTAATATACAGAAGTTGTTCTAAATGTTCTAGAAGGAGTTTTTAATGTCATTAATATTCATACATGTATATTTTCTTTTAACTTCTCGTAATCATTTGTCTTTCCTTCTCTATTTTTGAATTAGATCCATCTGACCGAGTATTCGATTGGCTAAACGGTTAGAATGCTTTCATTTCGTGACACAGTTACTGTGTTACACTCCAGTCTACCCAGTTGTAAATCAATCAATCAATCGGTCACACTCCAGTCTACCCATTGTAAATCAATCAATACCCTTTAGCTCCCCGAGGAGCATAGGGCTTCAACAAACACATGTCAAGTCTTCCTGTCCTGTGCCATCCGCTCAAGTTCTTTCCATGTTTTCCTCATCATTTTTACCTCTGTATCCAGTTCTCTTCTCCATGTGTTTTTTGGTCTACCTCTGCCTCTCTTTTGTGACACAGTTACTGGGTCACACTCCAGTCTACCAAGTAGTAAATGGGTACCTGAATTTACTCTTGAGTTAGGGAAATCAAAGGCAGTGAGGAATGAAACTGGTCATCCCCCCTCATTGAAAAAAAAACTGGACCTAGTAAGGTGAAGTCTCTAACACTTCACTCCCCTATGGCAGTACCTTTTTGTTCTACGCTTCCGATAATACCTTTCCTATTTTTGTTGTTACCTTCCCTGGCTGATATGATCTGACCAAGTGCCATCTTCACATCGAAGGCTGGCTACAATGGATCTCCAATGTCTTCTGCCTCTTTCCTTGATGCTACACTCTCATAGACTCTTTCTGTCCATCTCGATGCTATCTTCCCACTTTTAACGCTGCCTTCCTCTTGCATGTTTAACTTAACTATCCCTTGTATTATGGTTTTCAGTAAAGTGTTATGTCTTTTTAGATGACCTACACATTGTATCTGTTTGACTGTGATCTATTTATTATTTCTCTTTTCATTCGTATCTTTTCTAGGATTTCATCATTTTTTTTTCCTTTCCAGGCACAGCTGGCCAAATCCAGGAATGGTGAGGATAGATTTATTCTCCAAAACACAAGGTGGTTTACAAGCAAGTGGACAGAAACCTTGGCGACAGTTCCTTGGCTGTAATGTTGTGTAATTATAGATGTACCACATTTGTAAAAAAACAAACAAACAAACATGGTCTAAGAGATAACAGGAAAAATATTACTTGTACAAGGTACATGACTTAGTGAAGTTATACATCCTCCAGTAAATGATAAGCTGGCTTAAAACTGAATCAACTAAAGAAACTAATGTCCACGGCTCCAAGGTAGTAAAACTATTCAGCTTCAGCAGACTGGCAACTCACGTCTCTTAGAATCTGTACATCTAAATAATTCTGACCAAGAACCTTTTCTGTGCAAGACGTCATTGCCAAATGCCATGAAGAAGAAATGCCCACCATTATCCTAAAAAAAACCCCAAACATATCTATGTAGAAGGATATGATCTGTGGAGGGATGCAAGCTTTGTGACAAGAGCAGCTACATGATAGGAGGAACAACCTTGGGCGAACCAAAATATCGCAGATGTGGACAGAAGAATTACAACTAAGTTTAATAAATCATGGCTGAGATAATAAGGTAGTCCCATAACACAGTGACTTTGCCGTGAGAGATAAATGTGCTAATGTAAGGGAAAACCTGCAAGTCTGACTGCTTCATTACTTACCTGTTCAGGACATATAATAGAAATAACTGACAGCAAACACTCAGATAGCAGCATTTGTCTAGCAGGACTCCTTGACAAAGTAAATGTTAGGAAGAAAAAAATGGGCAACAATACGTTTATGCACAATAAGCTGGTTATAAGACATTTTTTTTCCCCTTGCGGGTTTCACCTTCTTGTGGCAAGACACGTTCCGTAGATTATATCAGAGCACAATTCGTCATTCAAAAACAGGTGAACTCGATCCTGAAACTGACTAATAGTATCTGCCTGTTAGCATGATGAATCCCTGAAAAGGACTCGTCCTGAAAAGGACTGCCAGCTATGCCAACACTGCCGGTACTATCTCAGTGTTTAGCTAACACTGGCTGTGAAGTACAAAATAAGACAATTGTGGGAAGAAGGACAGTGGTAGAGAAGATTGACTTTCGACATTCAGAGTTTTCGCTTCAAGAGGTGACAGTCCTGTCTTTTGGGTGTATATGCCTATATGTAAACAGATGTAGGATAAAATGGGATTACTTGACAATAGGTCACAATAATTTAGTTTGAAAATTCACAGATAAAAAGGCACCGATTATGAATATAACGCAGCTAGCTATGTTCCTATTGTACAAGGCTGCTATATATATTACAATTAACTAAGAAAAACGCTGCAAATCACGGATGATCATCTCTTCTCAGTCTCCTCAGAGAATTATCTAGAAAAATAATAAAGGTAAAGGTGTTCCCATAGCAGATACAACCATAGTGGATTGAAGTGTTAGAGACTACACTTAAATTAGGCTTCTGCTTTGTGCAGAGGGGCGACGATCCCTTTGCCTTCCTAATTTAGAGCAGACCTGGATACCTATTTTACAGCTGGTAAACTGTCCATTAGTCCTGAGAAGCTAGTGCTCTAACTACTTGGGCACTCACCTAGAAAATTAAACAACATGAGATAACTTACTCAATTAAGTCTGGGAAAGAGAAGAAATACCAGCATAGAAGGAAAAATATGTAGTCAAGCTACCAAAAAAAACAAAACAAACAAACAAACAAAAAACATGAAAAGAGCTTTGCAAGATTGCACAAATTACAGAGAAATAATGTTATTTATAGGCATTTTGGTGTTCCCTCTTAAGTTTACTAACCTACTTATGAAAACAAATATAGAACAAATATTAAACAAGATCATCGAGGAGAGATTAAATTATGCTACAGATTGACAGCTGTGAGAAGAACAAAGAAGTTTTCGACAAAACAGATCTGGTACAGATCAGGCACACTGCTCATACTAGCTGAAAAAGTATGAAATTAGCTCAATTCTTTACACTGGATTTGTGGACAATTACAAGGCATTCAACAGTCTAGACAGATAATTGATCTGGAAACTGATGAGGCATTTTGGAGTTCCCTCTTATGTTTACTAACCTACTAATGAAAACAAATGAATGCACAAATATAGAATTTTCCATCAAGGACAACTTACTCAGCACTTTGAGAAAAGAACTGGAGTGTGGCATGGATGCCTCATGTCATCATTCTCTTTTTACTAGCTATTGTACTAGATTATGAAAACTATAACATCGGCTAGCAGAAATGAAATCCACTGAACTGACAAAATTGCCTGGCGATCTAGATGTTGCAGACTACCTGGCTCTTTTGTCTCTTGACTGTAAACAGATGTAGGATAAATGGGACTACATGACAATAGGTCACAATAATTTAGTTTGAAAATACACAGATAAAAAGGCAGAGATTATGAATATAACGCAACTAGCTATGTTCCTAATTAGAACGAATTTGGATGAATGGGGATTTCCCTGGCATCTTTAAAACAGAAGGGGATAAAATAAACTTAAGTTCAGAATTTCCATATTCAACTCAACGAATATAACTCAAATTTGTATTTACAGCCTGTTTGTGTTCATATTTATATTATGATAATTATCATCACCTTTGTCACGGGTAGAACAGATGTTTATGATGCATAAATGTTATCTTATCCAGACAGAGCAAAGGTGATTTAGCATATGTGTGAGAATAATTAATGTTTATTTCATTTTGCTGCTCTGTATAAACATGCGAATGCATTCATATAAAAAATGGTAGTCACACAGCTGATACTGCCGTAGGGAAGTGAAGTGTTAGACTTCACTATACTCGGTCCAGCTTCCAGAAATGGGTGTGACCATTTCCCTTCCTCGCTGCCTTTGATAATTCAAAAGCATAGTCAGATACCTATTTACAGCTAGGTAGACTGTAGCATGACCCCACCGTGTTTCAAACCCGGCACATTCGCCGTGAGGGGCCAGCGCTCTATCCACTCTGCCAATCGGACTGTCATCCATTTATTGCACACAAAACCCAGGCAGCCTACAAAGAAATTTTCATCTCACAAAGAATGCAAGAATGTTTAGCCAAAATGTGAGAATAGTCCATGTGATGATTTGTCTCTGTTAAAATAATGTTGCTTTTTATAGTTTTATTTATCATTGTAGACATGTTCATTATCTCTATAACAGGATATTCCTTTATGAGTAAATATTGGAACTAACTATGTAGATTGTGGTCACATCAAAGCTTGTACTGTCAGTCCCCAACAAGATAATGTCCGTTTGAACATTTACACACACGTTTTTGTACAAGGATCACAACAAGATAAATGACTGTTTTAACATTTACACACAAGTTTTTGTACAAAGATCACAACAAGATAAATGACTGTTTTAACATTTACACACACGTTTTTGTACAAGGATCACAACAAGATAAATGACTGTTTTAACATTTACACACAAGCTTTTGTACAAGGATCACAAGATAAATGACCATTTTAACATTTACATACAAGTTTATGTACAAGGATCACAACAAGATCAAAATGACCGTTTTAACATTTACACACAAGCTTTTGTACATGGATCACAAGATAAATGACCATTTTAACATTTACACACAAGTTTTTGTACAAGGATCACAACAAGATAAATGACCGTTTTAACACAAAGAAAAAGAAAATGTCTTTATCCTAATATGATTTATCTTGTATTTTTGTTCATTTGACTAAATATGCAGATGGTGACCCTCTTAGAAGTTGTTTAATTACGTGAATGTATTGTAGTGAACTTCATCTTCTTCTTCTTTGTTCCTTAGCCACCGACCGTCAAAGCAGTCAGTGGCCATCACGCCTAGTGGCGTCTTGTAGGGCAACAACAAATTGATTCCACTTTGCTCGGTCGGTGGCCATCCTTCGTACAGTGCCCCAACTCTGGTTCATTCTTTGCATCTCAGCCTCCACAGTCCTCCGCCAGGTTGTTTTTGGTCGGCCTCTCTTTCGTTTTCCTTCCAGGGTCCAAAGCATAGCTGTTCTTGTGATGGCATCGGGGTCTCTTCTTAGAACATGGCCAACCCAGCTCCAGCGTCTGCCAGCTATGATGGTGTGCATGTCCTCTTGCTTGCTACGAGTAAGCAGATCTTGGTTAGTGATGGTATTCGGCCAAAAGATGCGGTGAATTTTTCTTAGGCATGTTGTGTGAAAAGAGGACAATTTCAACGTTTCCTTCTCTGTAACTCTCTTCTTGCCTTATTCATTCTGATGTTGATGTCTTTGCCTGCCCGCCGTCTGGTGTTACTCTAGTGTACATTGTCTGAGCTAGATGTAATGTGAATAAAGCTGAACTATATCCCATCCGATGTCCAGAGTTCCTATATCAGTATGTTCCCCGCTCGGCATGAACTGCCCACTGAACTAGCTGTCACGTCCCAGGCCGAGATGTGATATATCTATAACAGCACAGTAGTAAGCTGAATGTACCAATGCATAGCGCCTCACAGCCATCGCCGACTAATCGGTGCACTTGAGAGTTCTAGGCACTCGCTTACTCTCCTCTCGCTGAAAGCTCTCTACTAAACAGAACTCTCATAGTAAAGCGCGTCATATAATCAAGATAAGATATTATTATAGCGATTGTGTGTGTCTGCGATGTGTGCATACGCCCCTGTTCCCTGTAATCAAAGACTAAAAAAGAGAGATACTGAGATAGATATTGCTACCACAGCAGGCAGTCTCTATTGTAGAATAACTCCAGTTGTTGTTCAGCCCCAGATTCATTAACGAAATTCCACATAATGCGAGATTGTCAGCCCTGTCGCTACCTCCGTTATATCCAGACCTTGAGGCACTCCAGCCCCCTCTGTTGATCTGCGCCGCACCTATACCCAGTCTCATCCTCTAGTACTGCGCCTGTTAGTAAGTAAACTCAGTCGTATGGTTCGAACTAACGCGGGCCACACCCGGATCCCCTCCGAATGTCTCAACTGTTCCTCCTTTTGTCTCCCTTAATCGCCGCTTTTTAGCAGATTGATCCTCCGACGCAACCATCCCCTAATACCCCCCTACTCAACGTATGAAACGTTAGGCTATATGAGAGACACTGTTTGTTGGATGTTTAAATATGCTAGAACTCTTAGACACAAGAGCTTCAGAGATTTCAACGTAAGCCCTCTAGAATATTTTGTTCCCAATACTCACTAATGACATACATCTCATGCTGCAGTATGTCTAATCCAGATACTAGAAAACCGCAGTCTCTGAGTTGTTGTAATACTAAGAAAATCAAACGAATGTTAATGTGTAGAAAAGCCGAAGAAGAGTTCTATGTTCGATAATTTTCAGAAGTAGCTCTACATATCATCCGCCCTCTAGCATGCCACTCTTATGTGTGTCTTTAGACGAAATCGATGAATAAAAATACAACTCCAGACATCAATGATTGTATCCTTATCATGCCATTCTCTGTCCTGACATGTCGTATATGTTCGTAACATCTCTGACAGCTCGTCAACAAATGTTGACACTCTAAGTCTAGTTGTGCTGAGATACTCACATCACTGCCGTTCGCGGCCAATGTGTGTCTCAAGCTTTATTCTGATTTACATAACTATCCCATAGAGATCTTCAATGATATATGTGTTGTGGAATGAGGATAGATAGATGTGTAGCTGTCCACATCTACTCTCTCTAGTATTTATTTTGTCACTCGACTAAGACAACTCCCAAAGACTCTTGCTGCGTTCACTCACCCGGCAGCGCTCAGTATAACGCCTATGACCACCAAGATGATTTGTATCTCCATCTCTTTCACCTCAATACAAGACTGTGAAGTCGGCTGACGGTCCTCCACAGCTGACAATGTCCATAGAAGCTGAATCGCTACACTGTTGTATACCAGCAGGTCTATACTGTGATTAGTTGCCTACGCCCGCGCCCTAGTTCATATATAGAAGCGACGTCAGCGTACATACGTGAAGATGCTTCATGGCATGGTAACGTGTTGTCACAGGCGGCATCGGAGTACTTGTATGTCCAGAATTCTACGATATATCCATCTCTCGAATATGTCGTGGCATAGCATAATTGTGCTCTTGTGATCTTTGTGTGTAGGTTCGTTCTGTGATCTTGCCCATAGTCTGTGCCCATCAGATCGTTTTCAGCATCAGGAATTCGAGTTGTCGCAACTCGTGTTGTCTCTCGTGTGGTTCTCCCAATGTGTGTACACAGAATAGTAAGTGCAATGCCCTAGCGTAAGCTGTCACCCTCGTCCTAATACTTGTTTTACTCCTGTATCCCTCAGTCGATGTTGATTTGATAATAGAGGTGCTTCAGTGCGACATAATCACCTTTCTCTGTTCTTTCAGCTCCTCCTCCTAGTAAGCCGTTATCATTCTACTATTTATCTAAACACTGACTGTGACTCTCTCTGGACAAGACCCCGCCGCCCTCTCTGGATGCGATCAACGTCCAAGAATCCTCGAATAATATAAGCGTATAGATCCATTGTGCTCCTGTTGTAAACCACCCGATGCTGTGTCTCAGACCTTGTCATTTTCAGTGTTGCCTGCATCAGCCCTTCTGGTCTCGACTCGCTAGTGATGTGACAGTACGAGAGGGAGAGATGATCTCCTTTTGCGCGATGGCCAGACAGAGGCTCGTCGCTCAACCCTAATGCAGAGTACCTTGAGACTGATACACTCACACTGTGTTCTCCTCAGCTCCTGTGAGCTGTACTGTTAGCTATCCACTCCAGCTGTGTACAGCTTAAATACGGATGTGTCGTGATCTATGTGCCATCTGCAGCCCCTGTCTCGTATCTCGTCTCTTTTGTACTCCTAAGTCTCTGTATCTAGATCGTCCTACTCGAGCACGCTTTGCATGTAGACGTTCCGCGGCTGTACACTGTCACCACGCGTCATCTGCCTGTATAGACTTCTCACGCTGGTAGACTCCGGAATAGTCTCCTACATCTAGCCATGCGATATCTTATTTCCCGCTTCCCTTTTGAACTCAACTCGTATGATTGTGCTTGACTCCAACATTACAGGGTGTGTGAGAGATTAAGTATGCGTCTAGTGTATAGTCGAGTATGTGTGATGATTGTCAAATGATTTCGCTGTCGCTAATGTAGAACATACATTGTAGATCGCTACTATTCTTCTTCTGGTTTCCCGACCCGGCTAAGAACATAAGCTCTGTGTCTCTAACCGTGTAAGCTGCGGAGATGTCTTCGCTTGACTATATTGAGCTTTGGATGGCAGAGATAAGGCCATTGTTTGTGAGATCTTCCTGCACTCTGCCAGTCTATTTGAAAGTGTGTGCAGTCTACAGTAACTATAAAGGCTACTCAGCTCTCTAGCTGTTCAGATGCCGCATCATATTACTGATTTTCAGTTATTGTCATAACTACTACATGCGCATTCCGAAACTGTGCTGTAAACTAGATCCCCCACTACATTTGTCGATCTCTACCCATGTCCAGTTACACTCTGTCTCAACCTCTGACCTTACTTTGATAAAGAAAGTTCCAATTGTGTCCACCTAACTTCATCTATCATCGTTGTATTATTGATGTGGATGTTATGTGCTCATGTTTGGCCGCGTGTTTCATTGTTCCGGAAGGCAGCATTTAGAGTGACGCCATTCGCCTCATAATGCTTGATTCTGTGATAGTCGCTGTGTCGCTTGTTAGTCGTGTGTAGAGAACCACAGCAGTGCTCTTCCTCCTCACTATAATTGTCACATACTGTCTCCCGCTGTGAATTAATGTACCTCATACTAGAATAAATATATATTTAAAGTCCTTATCTATAGTCAAGATATGCCGTGACCGTTGTGTGTGTGTAGGTTATCCGCAGGCTGCAGCTTCTACCATTGATTCTATTCGGATGATCATATGTAGGTCAGCAATCCGTGTATATGTCTCCCTCCCGCTATTCGTACGAACGATATCGTACAGCTATTGAGAGTCTACCATGTATGTACATAATAAAACTAAGCATCTATTGTTGTCTCATGGAGAAACGCATCACCAAATGACGCGTCCGTGTGTATCATCTGTCAATGATAGCTCTGTAGCGAGTGGGACGATTTTCTGTCGCAGACTTGAGATCATTACCATTACCTATGACCTACATGTCTAGCGACCTATCATTGACGGATATGAGTAGCCGGAATGTATGGACGGTCAAGAGCATTGTATGTTTGAATTGTCGCATAATTGCTCCCCCCATCCTCCTTGGCCACATCCCTACACCACCCTGCCTTCATTGTGCTGTCCATCCTCTCTTCCAGAGTAAAGTGAACTTCATATAAGTATATAAATAGATTGGTAATAAACATGGAGACAGAAGTGAAAAATGATGAGGAAGACATGGACAGACTTTTAACTAATGACACGCGACAGAAGAGCGTGGCGTGTCTATGCTCCTTGGGGAACTAAAACGTACTGGAAACCTAGTAGATATCATTTAATTACGTAAATATATGGAAAGTAAACCACGCAGAAGTCATATAATTATGTATTTACATTGATGGTGAACCTCTTAAAGTCATGTAATTATGTATATATATATTGATGGTGAACCTAGTAGTAGTTTTATAATTATTTGCACACACATACACATATACATGCATGGAGGCATATCTCAAGTCATTCTTACATGAGCACCAGCTATGCACAATGCTACAGTTTACATATGTGGAAGTGAACCTAAGTCTGTGAGGCTAATTATTTCCTCATTGACTCTTGAAATCATCCACACACTTTCAGGGATTCCCTGTGTGGTGAAACTTGTTGAGAACCCAGGATTGCACACTAAGCTTGGAGAAGTCACTTGAGTCCCAGGCGTAATTCTTTGTCTTTGACCTGGTTGACTGCATGCGGAGGGATCTCACTATGGACCACGTGGTAGGCAGGGGGAGCAAGTGGCTCTGTGCAGGACATGACAATTCTTTGGGACAGCCCAGGAGCAGAGCACAGTATTTAGATCTGCATAGTTGGAGAGCCCCCTTGGATGGCGGGGAGTGCGCACCCTCTTCTTACTCCTAGCTTGGGACCAGATGTGACGATCCTTTAAATGCAAGCCAAGGAGAAACTGGAGCTCATGACTTCAACTCAACATGTTTCAGAATGGCAGAAAAGCCATAGGAAAAGTCTAGATCTACAGTGTAGATATCACCAAGGAATCTTCAACTTGATATTGGCTGCAAAAGAGTGAGAAGCTCAGCAGCCCTAGTTAAACAACAACAACAATAATATATATACATATTGATGGTGAACCTAGCAGGTCATATCATCATTTTCCTGTGTGCTCCTTATGGAGCATGGAGCCACCACTTCTGCTGGTCGTCTTGCAGCAAGCCTACACCTAACATTCACATGCTCTTGTAGCCACGGTTTTTGTGGAAATTAGTTCTACATGATGATGCTGCCATGCCCATATGGAACCTCATATTAGTAGTCGTGTACAATATGCCTGAGGGTGTAGTAAATCTCTTCATCATTGATCCTTGGGAACTAGCACATGGCAGAAGTCATGTAGTTATGTAAAATAATGGAAGTGAAGCTAGAAACCATCTAATTATGTACATCTATTGAGAGTGACCCTCACAGGTCATATAGTTATGTAAAATAATGGAAGTGAAGCTAGAAATCATCTAATTATGTACATCTATTGAGAGTGACCCTCACAGAAGACATATTTGTGTCAGTGTATTGGTATTCAACCTACTACATAAAATAATTTTAAGTCACCTTCAAATACAGAAGAGCTCACAGGATATTTGAATACAGTGCTATTAATAACAGATGAAGTCAAATGACTACGTTGTCAATCTTGTAGAAGAATATATTAATGCGACATTTTCTAACAACAGATATCTTAGATACTGCTTGTAATTTGTACTTATTTTGTATATATGCATGTCACCTTATATTTTCATTATCTTAACATTGTAGAGTTCTCCTTAAAAACCAAACTGTTGTCATGAAACTCTACACATATTTGATTATTATTTATTTAACAAAGACCCATGTAGTTGCCAGGTTCTATGAAGAGATGAAGAAAGAATAGAAGCACTGTACCTTCTGGCATGTCATACAAGGTGACTTATATGAGGTTGTGCACAGGGCTGACAATCTCATTATGTCAAACAAACTGCCACAGCTGCATGAGAATGGGTAAACTGCCTGCAAGGGGACCAGCTGCACTGGTGACTCCATGCTCTGTAAGGAACACCAAAAGATAATGATAAAGATGGTAATTTATTAACAAAGTGATATACCATGCCTAGTTTGCATTTTGTTGTGGCTGCATTTTAATAGCTTATCTGTCCAAACCAACTCTGCAGTTTGTCCTTTTTTTTTTGTTTTGTAAAAAAAGCATCGATAGATTTCTATTATCATATTTTAATACAAATGTAACACACTGCTTTCAGAACAGGAATCTTATCTTGTTAGTATTAAAAGAGAATTTAAACAAATGTATTATTAAAATATTTTAGACGATAAGGATTTTTTACTGTTTTAATTTTAAGTTTTAGTAATAATAAAACATAATTAAAAAAATAATTTTGTTTTTGGTTGATCTTCTACCTGTCTAGTTTCCTAAACGATGTACCAAATTACACCAAAGGATCTCTCCTGCCTCTTTGATTACTCAGAACATATTATCCTTGTATCGACCAAAAATATATTTCTACCTCGAGGGTCTTCTTAATGTACCTATTGCCATTTGCAAAGTATCACTGTCATACACATGAGCTTATTGTCTGTTGTTGCAGAAAACAAATACAAACTAAAACATCTTTCATAAATAATTCACAGATCAATAAATCAACACCCTTTAGCTTCTCCCAGGAGCTTAGTAAAGGTAAAGGATCCCGTTACACGCCCATTAAGGCTTATTGGGAATATGGTGTTAGGCCCATATTTTCTTGACCATCGGCACACTAGGGGTGATGTGGTCAGCATCAAGCCAGCTGCCTTAACCTTCCCAGAGTTACTCTGGTACCCAATTCATGAGGCTGGCTCGACCCCGGAGCCATATACGGTCTAAAAAATCTCACCTCAACTGGGGATCAAACCATGGACCACCGAGCTAGGAAGCTAGTGCACTAACCACTGTGCTTTGGTGGATCCCTCATAGGAGCATAGGCCTTCAAGGAACACACATCAATTACTCCTGATGAGTACCACCAGCTGAAGTTCTTTTCATTTCTGTCTCCAGTTCTCTTCTCCGTGTTTTTTTTTGGTTTACCTCTGCCTTTCTTACCCTAAGGATTCTGGCTACTGAGCTTCTTGCTCTTTTGCAGCCAATACCACGTTGAAGACTCCTCGAAGACGCTGTAGATATAGGCTACTACTGTGGCTGTTCTGCCATTCTGAAACATGTTGAGGTGAAGTCATGAGCTCCATTTCCCCAGCTTGGCTGGCATTTGAAGGATCATCACATCTGGTCCCAAGCTAGGAGGTAGAAGCACAAGACATATTGTGCATTCCCTGCCATCCAAGGGGGCTCTCCAAATGTGCAGAGCTAAAATGCTGTGCTCAGGTTCTGGGCTCTCCCAGGGCATTGTCACATCCTTCACAGAGCCACTTCTCAGCTCCCCCTGTCTATCATGGGTCCTCAGTGAGATCATCCTGCATGCAGCCAACCAGGGGAAAGCCAGAGTTATGACTGGAGCTCAAGTTACTGCTCCAAGCTTAGTGTTCAATGCTGGGTTCACAACATGTTTCACCACAGGGGGAATCCCTGGAAGTGTGTGGATGATTTGAAGAGTCAATGAGAGTGTAATTAGCCTCACAGAGAGAATTTCACTTCCATATCTGTATAATGTAGCACTGTGCTTAGCTGGTGGTCATATAAGGGTGACTCCAGTTATGTCTCCATGCATAAGCACCCATTTATGAAAGTCTGTAGTGTTTTGGTTGTTCTTTTTGTTGTTCTCCATGTTTCAGAGGCATACAATAAAACTGACTAGACATTAGAGTTGAAGATTCTTATTTTTGTGTTGAACTCTCTTGATCTCGATATATTCCCAATGCACTAAAAGCTTCTTTTGCCCTTTGTATTCTTATTTGTGATTTCAATGTCTGTCCCTCCAACTTTGTTTACACTGCTGCCAAAATGTGTATGATGCTACATCTTGTAGGAGTGTTTCCTCAAGTTCAATCTTGTAATCATTTCCTAAATTTATTCTCATTATCTTTGTCTTTTCAGACCCAATTTCTTTGACTTCTCATAGAGTATTTTAACTTCTTTAAGTACCACGAGCCAATAATTCAGTTCGGGAAGTTGTTCTGTTAGGCTCAGGAGCTGTGATTTACTGGCTTTTTGGTTTTGATTTGGTAATAGCGCAATTCTGAAACTTTAAACAACAAAAGAATGTCATTTCCGATGACAGAACTACCTTTCCCTTGAAACGTGATCGCTGAACAAAAAAAACGTGTGTTTATTTATTAATTATGCCTGGAGTCATGTTTATATGACCACCAGCTATGCACAACGCTACAATATACATATGTGGAACTGAACCTCTGTCTGTGAGGCTAATTACACCCTCATTGACTTTTGAAATCATCCACACACTTCCAGGGATTCCTCCTGTGGTGAAACTTGTTGAGAACCCAGCATTGCACACTACGCTTGGAGAAGTCACTTAAGCCCCAGACATGATTCTTTGGCATTGACCTGGTTGACTGCATGCACTTATTTACAAGCCTACTAACTCATTTACTAGCTTACTCACTCGTTCATTACTCACTCACTCTCACTTACTCTCTCATTCACAAGCCTACTAACTCATTTACTAGCTTACTCACTCGTTCATTACTCACTCACTCTCACTTACTCTCTCATTCACTCACTCATCTACTTACTTATTCATTCCCTTACTCTCACATGCATATTTATTTAACCATCAGTGAACTCTATTTTCCCTCCCTTCCTTCATGCAACTCTTATTAATTCTTGTTTAAAATCAGTTGCGCAGTGTCAACTTGCAACTCACTATGGATCCAGTGATAGGCAGGGGGAGATGAGAAGTCACTCTGTGAAGAACGAGACAATTCCTTGGGAGAGCCCAGAACCAGAGCACAGTATTTTAGCTCTTCATAGTTGAACAGCCCCCTTGGATGGCGGGGAATGCACAGTATGCCACGCGCTTCATACTATTGGGATCAGATATGACTATCCTTTAAATGCAAGCCCAGCTGGAGAAACTGGAGCTCATGACTTGAACTTAACACGTTTCGAAATAGCAGAAAAGCCACAGGAAAAGTCTAGATCTACAGTGTAGATAATACCAAGGAGTCTTCAACTTGGTATTGGCTGCAAAAGCGTGAGAAGCTCAGCAGCCCTAGTTAAACAACAACACTTGTTAATCTGAGGATATTTAGCATATATTTTGTTAGTCTTGAAATGACAACGCCCACTAGATTTAGCATGCCTCTTAGATTGACTTTGGATCAAGATAGGAAATTATGTGAAGAAAATCTGAATGACAATACTAATTCAGATTGCATTAGCTATATATACTGAAGCACATTAAAAACGCACCACCTGTATAATCCAGGAACAGAGTGAAATGTAAATATCAGTGTTTACAAGTTTACATATTTGGAATCTTTATTCATTTTCCTATGAATCCATGCTGGTCATTAATTTGTACATTTGATTGTTATGAAATTCATTGCATTCTGTGCAGGCAAGGGAGAAAACCAAAAATGTAACCAATAAAAAAATTCATTCACACTATCCTCAGTATCTGGTATGTCCACCGTGTGCTTGCAAACAAGCTTGGCAGCGGCTCCACATGGAACGCACAAGTCTCTGAAGGAAATCCCGGGGAATCAAGTCCCATTCACGTGTAAGAGATGCTTCGAGCTGTTGCAGATTAGCTGGAGAACCTTCCCTGTAGACTCTGCGTCCAAGCTCGTCCCACAGATGTTCTATAGGGGACATGTCTGGTGATAGGGCAGGCCAATCAATATTCACAATGTTCTGCTGCTGTAGATATTGCTGCGTAATGCATGCGGTGTGCGCACGTGAGTTATCCTGCTGGAGAAGCTGCAAGTCTGGATAATTTGTGAACGTAGGAGCAACCAAAGCATCCAGAACCTCATCTCGATATGTCACAGCATTAACATTTCCACAGAAGACGTGAAGAGGCAAGCGATGGTGAAAACTGAATTCTCCCCAAATGTGAATACTGCCACCTCCAAATCAGTTGTGCTGATGAACACAGCAATCTGCAAAGCGCTCTCCACACCGTCGCCAAATCCGCATACGTCCATCAGCAAAGGATATGTTGAATCTGCTCTCGTCTGTGAATAGGACAGCATTCCATTGCAGTCTAGTCCATCTGACATGTTGCTCTGCCCATTGCAGGCGCTGCTGATGATGTCTGTGAGTCAAGTTTGGCCCAACATAAGGTCATCTTGCAGTAAGGCCTGTATCTCTGAGTCGTCATATGACTGTCATTCGAGAGACTTGCCCATGTCTACCCACTATTGCTCTTTGACTTGCCGGGAGAGAACGATTCCTTAGGTGACTCAGCACAATATGACAATCTTGCGCAGGGGTAGTAACTCATGGTTGGCCACTCCGAAGTCTATCCCAGGCACTGCCAGTGGTTCCGTAACGTTCATTGAGACATACAATAGTGCTGTGGTGGCAATTCATCCTTCTGGCAATGGCCCGCGAGCTCATTCCGGTCTCCAACATACCAATGGCTCGTTGGCGGTCGTTTTCAGATAGTCGTGGCATTTCAAGCACATATACTGGGTGTTTTGTCTCAACGGCCTTTTTATACCGAGTATACTGCCACAACGCATACACATTTTCAGGGTCATAGCTGTTGGGAATCGTGTTGCACGTGTAACTTTCATTGTTTTCATGTAGTCTGTACACAAACCCGTGGGTTGAATCATGCACTTTCCATTCTAGCAGCCATTCGCTCTCTACCTCATGACAAACACGGGGAAAATCCATTCCCACACTTTTTTTTTCCAGCTTCTCTGCATCAGTATATACAATAGTGGTGCGTTTTTAATGTGCTTCAGTATAGATAACGATGAAAATAAGTCAGATTACACTAGTCAACAAATGTTCAAAAGTTATTTGTACCAGAAATTAAATATACCATTTCTTATTGATTTTGACATGCTGATTTCAAATATCATAATGAAATTCACCAATTGGCTCTGGTTTTTTTTTAAATGATGAATTTACATTACAGTAATACATATAATGTATGCTTGTTTAATTCTCTGGGGTGAACAGCTAGTCTTTCTACTTTAGCATTATAAAAATTGTGGTTACATACTATATTAATTGATATTTCAACATAAAATGATAGAAAAAATAAAAACATTATTTAAAGTTCACATATCATGTTTTAAAAAGGCACATTTGAACCCATTCCGTCATTATTCAGTCGCTGTTCGAGCCCTCTTTGCTTGCTTCTTGTAGTCAATCGATGAGGTGTCTCTTGTCACAGTCCAACAGTAATCAGCAAGCATTGAAGGGCTCTAATTGCCTTGATACCTTGTCTCCATAGCAGCAATGTCCTGGTGAAATCGTTCACCATGCTCATCACTGACCGCTCCACAGTTTGACCTAAAGAAATCCAGATGAGAATCCAGAAAATGAATTTTCAAAGACATGTTGCAGCCAAGACTCTTATACTTCAGAAGGAGATTTTCTACAATTTCATTGTAATTATCAGATCTGTTGTTTCCAAGAAAATTATCCACCACTGACTTAAATGCTAGCCATGCTGCTTTTTCCTTGCCATGCAACACGCAAAGAAACTCGTCATCATGAAGAAGTTTTCAAATTTGCGGACCAACAAATACTCCCTCTCTTATTTTAGATTCACTCAGTCTTGGAAATTTTCTGATGAGGTATTTGAAAGCCTCATCTGTTTTCTCCATTGCCTTGACAAAGTTTTTCATGAGACCCAGCTTAATGTGCAAGGGTGGCAACAAAATCTTGCCGGTGTCGACAAGTGCTGGGTTCTCAACGTTCTTACTGCCAGGCTGCAATGACTGCCTGATTGGCCAATGTCTTCTGATGTAATGGTCACTCCGTGCACGGCTATCCCACTCACAGAGAAAGCAACAGTACTTGGTGTATCCACCCTGTAGTCCAAGCAAAAGAGCGACCACTTTTAAGTCACCGCAAAGTGACCAATGATGATGATCGTAGTTTATACACTTCAAAAGCTGCTTAATGTTTTCATAAGTTTCTTTCATATGAACTGCGTGACCAACTGGAATTGACGGTAACACATTACCATTATTCAACAAAACAGCTTTAAGACTCTCGTCTTGGATGAATCAATGAAAAGCCTCCACTATTCCGGTATGTAATTGATTTTGAGGGCTGCCATTAAACCAGAAATGTTGTGGCACGCAGAAAGGTCACCCTCTTTGAAAAAGAATGTAATAAGCGGCTTCTGGCGGTTCCTATACACAGAAATTGTAACATTTTCTGCCAGGAGATTCCACTGTTGCAATCTGGAACCCAAAAGCTCTGCCTTGTTCTTCGGTAAATTCAGATCTCTTACAAGATCATTCAGTTCACCTTGGTTTATTAAGTATGGTTTAGTGAATGTAGTTTGCTCAAAATCTGGGTCGCTTGAGGTTGATGGTTCAGGACCACCAATGTCCTCTTTTTGATCAGTGGAAGCAGCTGAAAATGATTCTGGCACTTTGGGAACTGGTATGTCATCGCCATGTGGTACCGGACGTATTGCAGAGGGGATGTTTGGATATTCCAGAGTCCATTTTTCTTCTTTGATATGCCTTTCCCAATTGGAGGGACCATGCAAAAGTAACAGTTGTTGAGATGATCAGTGGGCTCTCTCCAAATCATTGGGACTGCAAAAGGCATAGCTTGCCACACAGTTTAAGATATGCTGCACATGTAATGCAGTATATGTGTGGCACCCAGCTCTTATCTTGATCTCCTATTCTGCAGCCAAAATACAAACTGTACGCCTTCTTAATCACTTTAGTTATATTTCGTTTTTGTGATAGAAATGTCACCTCACCACATATATAACAGAAATTATTAGCACTGTTCACACATGTCCTAGGCATTTCTAACTACGATACTTTTGATAAGGACATTGCACTAACTAATGGCAAAATTTTATCAGAGATAAGATATTTATACACAAAGGTGATGTAATCATACGTAGGATTGCATCATCAACTTCTAGTTACATTTTTATTGGTCATTAGAAAAAATTATGCAATCGCCCACAACAGTTGCGTCATGTATATAAATTGACCGTAATTAAATAAACTAGTAGCATATATCTTGAAAACTAGAGCCAATCAACATTTTTAAATGTCATTTTCGTTTTCAGCACACCAAAATTAGTTAAGATCAGCTATTTTCATTTCTGGTACATTTTGGTTGTTGACTAGTGTTATCACCAGGAGTGTGAAATCAAGTCATTAAATAGTGCAGATAATAATGGCACTTCTGATAGCAGCAATGATGATATAAAGGCCTGACAGGAAAGATGGCAGCAAACATCCTGGCAGAGTTCTACAAGGAAGAAAGCACCACATCATTTTCACATGCACGTATCCAAGAAGTACGTAAGGAAGTAGAAGAAAAACTGAAGCACCAAAACCTAGATACCTGCATGAAGTCATCCCTTACTATGAGAGAACTAAGTGCTGCCATAACAAAACTAAAGAATATGAAAGCTCCAGGAAAAGATGGTATCACAAATGATATGATCAAGAACCTTGGACCTGTAGCCAGGCACAAGCTCCTCCTAATCTTCAATCAGTCATGGAGTACTGGAAAATTTACAGATCGATGGCGAGAAGCAATCATTGTTCTCATCAGAAAGAAACAAAAGGAGAAAACAAGCAAGTCCAGCTACCGACCAGTTAGCCTACTGAGCTGTCTGGGTAAAGTAATGGAAAGAATGGTGAACTCAAGATTACTGAAACATCTGGAAAAAAACAATCTGCTTGATAGCACACAGTCAGCATTCAGGAAAAATTGCAGCACCGAAGACCTAGTATATCTAGCCCAGGAAGTAGAAAATGCATTTCAGGAGAAAAAGAAAGTACTGGCTGTTTTTGTAGACTTGACAAAAGCCTTTGATAAGGTATGGAAAGAAGGACTCCTCCTTAAGATGCTCAACAACAAAATTGAAGGGAGAATGTTCAGCTGGATACGGGACTTACTCCGATACCGCACAGCAAAAGTAAAACTTGACGGGAAACTGAGCCATCGCGTCACTCTTCAACAGGGTGTGCCACAAGGAGGAGTTATCTCCCCCACACTTTTTATCATTTATATAAATTATATTGCAGAGAAACTGTCCTGGCATATCTCCAGGGCTCTTCATGCTGACAATTTTGCTGCCTGGTGTGCTGCTGAACATTTGCCTACTGCAAAGTTCAGGATCCAAGCAGCACTAAATACCATCGGAAAATGGGCATCAGACTGAGGAGTACAGATAAACCTCTCCAAGACAGTAGCAACCTGCTTCTCTCTGTCAAATCACAGAGAAACGATCAAACTGCAACTAAATGGAAATGAGCTTCCAATCGAGGAAAACCCAACATACCTGGGAGTCAAGTTGGATAAGAGACTCACCTGGAAGCCGCACATAAAAGCAGAACAGAGAGCAACAAGAAAGCTCTCTATTATGAAGAAACTAGCTGGCACAAGTTGGGGGGCAAATACCAGCTTACTTAAAAAAAGTATATACAGGCACGGTCAGGCTTGTACTTGAATATGGCATGTCAGCCTGGGCCACGGCATCTAAAACAAACACAGAATGTCTAGGGAAAGTGCAAAATTCAGGCCTTAGATTAATCACTTGTACGAAGGATGGCCGCTGACCGAGCAAAGTGGAATCAATTTGTTGTTGCCCTACAAGACGCCACTAGGCGTGATGGCCACTGACTGCTTTGACGGTCGGCGGCTACGGATCAAAGAAGAAGAAGAAGATTAATCACTGGAGGGATGAAGACTTCTCCAATCCAGGCAATGGAGAGATACACCAACATCCGCTCTCTTGATGACAGACGTGAGGAAAAGGTATTCACTCACAGTAAGCTTCTATGAATGCCAAGTCATCCAATGCATGCCAAACTCCATAGTTTGACAAAGAACAGGCTGAAAAGAATCAGCTTCTTAAACATCTCCAAACATCTGCATGGATGCCATGAAGACCTCCTCCCAAACCGATCTACTGAGATTGAAGTGTTAAGGGGGTACCCTACAGTGAAAACTAACTTTTGTTCTAATAACATTTTCAAACTTTTTATGTGCTCAATAGACACAGTGTATGTCCATGAACCAAATTCTACAGTTTATTTTGTTAAAAAACATGTGGTTACCATGGTAACTGTGACGTATGTCTAGTTTGTCAAGTGAATTTTCCCTGATTTGATGGATGATTAAAGGGACTTTAGCTTTTCATAACATTAGAACCCCTGAACATTTGTTGTAACTTTCCATCAGTCTGAAACGAAGCCGCGCTGGAGATCTGAGACACTGGAGGCTCTCAGAAGTAGACGGAGCAGCGTTTCACAAGAATTTCACATTTTCCTGCGACCTGTTAAACCGCTCGCAAGATGGACACGAACAGCGTATCGGGAAAGCGGTCCCATCAAAGGAAGGTTGGTCTTCAGAATCCAACATTAAAGCGATACGATCTGAGGAATCAGGGAACTCAAAGCGAGTGAGGCTAGTTTCTCATAGAGATTTCACATCCTCATGCGAGCAGCCTGAGACGAACGAAGATCGGAAGCCAGTCGGGCCATCGCGGTTAGCATGGCGGCTAAATAACTTCGACTTGCCCTGGGATCTGAAGAGGCGCGAAATTTTCACACGACCCATTCAATTGTCATTCCTAATAGTATATATGCAGAACTCCGAAAACTGCATTTCATCATTCGTTCTGACAGAATTCTAAGATTTACTAGCATATAGTTAAATTCCTGGCTATTGGAGTGAATTCTTTTTCTGTGCAGACGGTAATTTATACTCTAGCTTCGAGTGATCAGTGGTCTAGTTATTTCATTTTTATTTCACTGGATTGTGGTGTAAATTTAAACTTATTAAATAAACCCATTTTCAAAGTTCTAGTGCAAACTAATTGTTACATCTATAAGTTTATTTCCTAATACAATAGCCGCGTAAATTAATTTTGCAACTGTTAAGGGAATTGTAACTTTAATACAGTTTAGTTCTGTATAAATAGATGTGCTTTTAAATATTAACCTCATGGAGAGTTTTTTCTTGATTTATTAATTAAAGACGCGAATGCAGAAAATAGTCTAACTGTAAATGTATCGTGCGTTAGATCTTAATATGATTTTATTGCATTTCATGTTTTATCTTCTATACAGAATTGATCTTTCGACCTTGAATCCCAGCAATTAATTAATTATACACTGAGCCCTGCCAACTCAGTTTGATAACTCCAGTGACTTATGAACATATTTAAAATTTAATCTTTGTGACGATCCTGTTGGGATTCCGCTATCTGAAGTTTACAGAAATAAAGCAAACCCAAACACTGTTTTAAAATCCCACTTCATAAAGTCGTTTTAAAGTTAAAACCTGGAAGAAAAAACTTCTGCCAGCAGCAATATTTTATTCACTGCTCTATTTGTGGAGAACATAGATTTACCTGACACTGTCTGTCAAGCATATTCATTGGATTTTACCACCCCCTGAAGAAAATATACCTCAGTGCCTCGCCTGTGACAGTGCGCCTAAGTTTTACCACCAGCAGTGAATCTAAGTGACCCCACTAGTATCACCACCTGTGCCTACGACCGTGCCTTTCCTTGGAACTTTTTTACATAAACAGTACACTAAACTCCAACGTCCAGCGATTTCGGGACCCTCTATAACCTTGTTCACCCGCTAAATCTGGGGCTGTACACCGGAGACAAACATTTTATCTAGGTCAGATGTTTAGTGCTGTTTCTGTATAATTTCCACGGAGTGCCTGATTACGAAATCGGTAAGTGTGTGTGAGTACCTGTAAGTGGTGGCCATCCGAGCGTGCATGAACGAAAGGAGATTTATTCTGCACCCATTTTATTAGTTACCTGGAAACCTCCTTTTTTTTTCTGTATTCCTTGAATTAATTCGTTAAGTGGGATTTTCTTAATTTGTTCACTGTCCCCTCCTAAACATCTGTTTGGTTTTTTTGTAAAGGGAAACATTTGAAAACCCTAGCTTTTCCTCTACCCTCTTATTACTGTAACCCCCTTGTCTCAGAGTAATAAATTTACCGTTGGGTCAAATTGCCTATCTCTGATCATCATTCCCCCCCACCCCCCCCCTGTCTTGGGACCGGGTCTTTTCTGTTAGTAAATACAAGCGGGAAAGGTGTATTGGATACTTCTCCTCAAAAAAACCCTCCCCCCCTTGTCATTTGTGTATTTTGTAACCTTTGATTTCTTCATGTAAATTGATAATTATTTGTGACTTGATTTTATGATAATAAAAGTATTAAACTTTATTAGCATTTGTGTCGGCTGGCCCAAATCAAACATTCCTCATATTTGTTATTGTAGTCGGTATTCATGTACGTTGAGCGTCAGAATCACCAAACTGGTGTGTGCGCCTGAGTGACTGGAACTGACAAACAATTGTTTGTTCAGAAGAGTGGTAGGAGTAGTTTCGCGAGACAATTATTGTCGTAAAACAAGACTGTCCTTACTCTTCCCAGCACTTGTGAATCTACTACCTCACTTTCCTAAATCCTTATTCTCACAGAGCCTTCACTATCATTCTACACTCTAAAGGGACCATTATCCATCAGAACTCTCTCAGATAAAATTACGACAGTAACCAAAAAAAAACATCCGCCATTTTGGATTTTCACCAATTTTCGAGAGCTAAAAACTTATGTTTCCCATTGACCAAACTTTATCAAATTGCACACACATGTTGTGACTGACAATTAAAACAATTTGTCATAGGCTTTTTTTTATAAGTTTAAAATTCTGATTTTAATGATATTTTTTTTAAAATACACTATATTTGTATGAAAAAAAAATATTTAAAAAAATATATCAAAGCAAATTACCAAAATATCATAAAAAGCTTATGACAATTTAAAAGTATATATGTGTACTACATGCATTCCAAATTTCAGATTGATCTATTAGATAGTTTGTAAAAAATAACATTTTTTGTTAATAAAATGTTAGTTTTGAGAAAAATGCATTTTAGTCACCGAGTTGACTTGTCTTGTCCAATATACTCCATTCTGGGGGCTGAATGTGTTTAAAATTGTCCAGCACTATATGCTGCACCTCCTTCAGCTTCCTGCAGCTCCTCCTCTCGCCTTTATCTTGCTTAATTTTTCTTCTTTCCTTCTACATGGTAACCAAAAAAAGTTAGTTGCTTATCCTTTACAGGACGTGGCAATCAACCCCAGCTTTTATTGGCTGTTTGTGATTTTTCTAGGCATTTTTTTTCATTCAGTAGTTTAACAAACAAAAAAAAAAAAAAAAAAAAAAACCGCCATATTGGGTTTTTCACCAATTTTCAAGAGCAAAAATCTTATGTTTCCCATTGACCAAACTTTATCAAATTGCACACACATGTTGTGACTGACAATTAAAACAATTTGCCATAGGCTTTTTTTGATATGTTTAAAATTCTATTTTTAATGATTTTTTTAAAAAATACACTATATTTGTATGAAAAAAAAATATTTAAAAAATATATCAAAGCAAATTACCAAAATATCAAAAAAAGCTTATGACAATTTACAGGCATATATGTGTACTACATGCAAATTTCAGACTGATCTGTTAGATAGTTTGTAAAAAATAACATTTTTTGTTAATAAAATGAGTTTTGAGAAAAATGCATTTTAGTCACTGAGTGCCTTGTCTTGTCCAATATACTCCATTCTGGGGGGCTGAATGTGTTTAAAATTGTCCAGCACTATATGCTGCACCTCCTTCAGCTTCCTGCTCCCCCCTTTGTCTTGCCTAATTTTTCTTCTGTCCTTCTACCATGGTAACCAAAAAAAACAACCGCTTTATTGGGTTTTTCACCAATTTTCAAGAGCAAAAATCTTGTTTTCCATTGACCAAACTTTATCAAATTGCACCCACATGTTGTGACTGACAATTAAAACAATTTTACTCATGATTATTTTGATAAGTTTAAAATTCTATTTTTAATGATTTAAAAAAACAAAAACATTATATTTGTATGAAAAAATATTTAAAAAATTTTTTTTTTTAATTTATAAAAGAAAAATACCAAAATATCAAAAATGCAGATGCATTACTTTAAAGATATAGATGTGTACTACATGCATGCCAAATTTGTGACTACTCTGTTAGATAGTTTTGTTAGTAATAAAATTTTTGGTTAATAAAATGTTAGTTTTAAGAAAAATGCATTTTACTCACCGAGTGCCTTGTCTTGTCCAATATAATCCATTCTGGGGGGCTGAATGTGTTTAAAATCCTCCAGGACTATATGCTGCACCTCCTTCAGCTTCCTGCAGCTCCTCCTCTCGCCATTGTCTTGCCTCTTGCCTAATTTTTCTTCTTTTTACAAGTTTGTCAGCCTCATGTTTCTGGCTGTTGGCCAGACGTTTCCTCAATCGCACCTGTCCAAGGCGTATTGAGTTTGTTCCAGATGCTTGACCATACAGCTTTTTTTATTTCTGCACTGGCTGATGGACCAAAGTTGAACTCTCCAACGGCCACAAGGACACTGAATTTGGCTTTTTTTAATGACACAAATTTCCGCTTGCTGCAACGACTCCATATAACATTGTGTAGGCTTTCATTTGCATTTTGTGTTGCACCTAGCTCACACCGCTTGAGCAGATGCTGATCAGTAAGACGCTCTTAAATAGGGGCTAAGTGCTTATGGAGCAGGTTGTAGTCTAGTGGAGCGTGAACCTTGGTCTCGTGTGGTCCGGCAGATTCTCCTTTGGCGATAGAAGCTTGATAGAAACACCAGGATTCTTTGCCTGGCGGACACAAATTATGCTGGGGTTTGTTGTTTGTCGAATACCCATGGTAGAGAGAAGCAATGATGACTTGTTTCATCTCTGGGGCTGTACTATGCTTGCGGATGGCCCTGGTGTAGTAAATACACAATTTTCGTATGGCATTTTGGGTTAGACGACCACGGCCATTTCCCCCAAGGGTGACTTTTTGTTTCCTGCAGTCAGTAATCAGTGTCCTCAGTGCAGTGCCTAATCGCTTTACAACATGGTTGACGCACTCTTGTTTGGTAATGTCAACTTCTGGTCCATACGGTTTGATGTCCCAGAGTCTGTTGTAGGCCTTGGAATCGCCATCTGATAGCAAAACAGTGTAGCGTAGCTTGTGATTTGCCACTGAACGAAGAAAGAGAACTTCACAGGCTTTTACCTCCATCATTCCGGCTGACCCTTCATAATTACGGCAGCAGTCCTTCTGATGCTCTGCTTTCCATTTTTCAAATTTGTCAGGCTGATTTTTCAGTTGCCACTGTCCAGTATTCTCACAGGTGTGACAGAAGGAAGACATAACATGCGTATCGATGACCATGCCAGTCAAGATGTCGATAACACTGCCAACACCTATCAGTGACTTATGACCTTTAGTTAGCCATGTTGCATCAAAGCTGACAGCGATGTCAATGACTTCTTTTTTATTAATGGTACGATGCTGTCTCTTAGCGTGCTCAGCTCGGACGATGCTGACGGAACGTTGAAATACTGTAGAGTGCATGGTATCCAAATGATCAAAAATTTTATCTGCATATTTATGAAATGTTTTCTGGTGCAGGCCAGGGAGGTCTAGGTTCTCACAGAAGAGATTGAATGTAGATGGGCCCATTCCAGACATGAGGGCACCAAGAACAGCAGATTTGTTGATTGCATGTCCACGAGGGCCGCGGCCTTCTGGTTCCCTCTCGGATGTGTACATTCTAGAAATTGCTTTTTCACATGTGTGACACACAACTTCCAGGAAGAGAGAGAAACCCTTAGACTTGGTGTTGTCAGTTCTTGTTTGCAATGTGCTTTGCTTACACACATTTTTAAGAAGGTTGTTGAAGAAAGAAATGTCCACAATGGTTTTGTACGTAGGTTTAGGCTGGGCGCAGACAGTATTATGAGATGCAACATTCTTGCTCGTGCTCAAGTTAATTTTTATATCAGATCGACTTGGGCCATTGGTGAACGGCACTACTGCATCAGCAATTTGAACGATAGGCCTATCGGATACTGGTATGCAGAAATTCCATGTTGTTTGTGTATCATTCACCGCTGATTCTGTCTTACCTTTACCACTGCTAGAAATTACACACTGTCGACGCGACCTGGCAGCAGATATTTGCTTTGATCTCTTACCTATTCTTCCCATTTTGAAGTAATAGAACACAATTCACTGAAATTTAAACAAGAGAAAAATATCGAACACCACGTTTACAGGCCAACAAATGTTTTGTGTACGCGGAAATTGCTGTAGTTATGTTCCACATTTGCGCACGCAGCCAAAATGTTGTTATGACCAATCAAAACAAGTGTTTACGTTTGCGTCTTCAATGGGTCGGGAATGAGGGCATGAGGTCACCACGTGACCACTCCTTATAAGGAAGTTAGCGTAAAATTACGGAAATTTTCAAACACACATCACTCAGAGCTATGAGAAAAAACAGATTTGAATTTGTTTTATTACGGCAGACAAAGAAACTCCCTGTGTATCGATACCGAATAGTCCACAATATGGACAGCGTAACTAAGGTATTATTGAGCGACAAATCTTGCATTTTCGGCACAAATTTGCAAATCATAGCTTGTGGGTAGTACAGAAAATATGCTTTTTGATACATCAAATGCATTTTTTATGTTATAAAACCTTGCTCATTCGATTCCTCGATGATTATTTAATAAAATAAGCTCAAAAGTAAAAAAATCGATATTTTGTAAGTAAAATCCAGTTTTCAGTACCGTCCACCACCTTAATTGATTACGAGGAGCCAGACGACTGCCATGAAAATATATCTATCATCACAGAAGTCCCTGAAATAAAAAAGAAAGGCCACCAGACCCCTCAACAACTAAAAACTTTGGCTCAAGAAATGATTGAAGAAAAGTACAACCCGAAGGAGTGGACACACGCATACACAGATGGATCCGCTGAGGGGGCAGTAAAAAATGGTGGAGGAGGCATTTTTATAAGATTCCTAAATGGAAAGATCATCCGAAAGGCTTTCCCAACTGGAAAGATCTCCAATTTCAGGGCAGAAGCTATGGCACTACTGCATGCTCTGAAAATCCTCACCAGATCCGAACAGCAGCCACCAGCTAAGATCATTACTGGAATCAATACAGAGCACCAGAAATGATAACATGACGAATGAGATCAGATCTGAGCTTAACATCATCCAAAGGTCATCAACCATTGTCCTTCAGTGGTTACTCTCCCATTGTGGAATTGCCGGTAATGAGACAGCAGATGCTCTATCAAGAAGTAGCAGTAAAATGGAACAATACAGCCACCCATTGCCCTATCAGGAAGCAAAAACCATTATCCACAACAAGTACAAAAATCAGTGGAAGGAGGAAGCAGATATATACAGCAGAGATGACTCAATCCACCATCTAAACAGATACCAACAGACCACCATTTTCTGCATGAGAACTGGCCACTGCAGATTACTTGGCCATCTCTATTGCCTCAGGATATCCCACACAAATGAATACCCATGTGGAACTGGAATCCAGACCCAAGAACACATTCTCCAGAACGCCCAACCCGTGATGAACCGCGATGTGCGACCTGGCCAATTGGTGCTGAGCTCCAGCAGAAGCTATGGGGCTGCCGCGCCGACCTGATAAAGACTGTGGACTTCGCCCTGGCAACAGGCCTGCAGATTTAGCATGACTACAAACTGAACGCAGAAGAAGAAGGCCTGACAACGTAATGAAATAGCCACAAATTCAGGAGCTTTGTCTGTCAAAAGTAAAAAAAAAAGTGAGGGATGATCACGCTGCAATACAATATCATGCTAACGACACAAAGCTGTGCAAATGATATTTTCTGTTCCCTCTCATTGCAGTGTTTTGAAACTGTTTAATTTTACAGGCCAGCGACCTCTTTTTGTAGTCTGTGAAAATAATGATTTCCTGATGATTTCAAAACCAGTGTTGTTATATTATTACAGTACTTCAATTTGTGATATTTTAGTGTTTTTCTTTGGATATTTACTTGAGGCGCAGTGTCACGAGCCGGTAAGTGCAATTTTTTTCTTTATTGTTACATCATATTCTTCTGTCGACCTCTATTTTACCTCGCATAACTAATACTTTTTTCAAGAAAACCTTTATACATCATACACACCAGTAATGTAAACACAATTTACCTACATGTTCATATGTAACAACAAAAGTATTTATGCACATGAACACCATAAAAATATATTTACTAAAGACCACTGTTAACACACACTAGGTTGGCCATTTCTCCTTGGGCCTGGAAGAGTTAATTTTGTCTTGCATCTGATTATGGTTCTGGGACAGAAGAGTCAAATTATCAGAACAATCTACATATCAAGCATGTTGCAGCAAACATAAACAAACAACAACAAAAAACTTTTGAAAACACTTCACAGTGACATAAGAAAAATCTTTATTACACATTCCCTTCTGTGTATACACATGAAGATATGTTGATGGATCAATACTTGCTTTTATACATGAAACTTTTAAACTATACTCTTCATGTTGATTAATGACGGTGTCTGCAATCTTTCATTTTTTCAAGCATAAAAGTGTCTGCAACAATGCAATCTTCCATGTTGAAAGCCATCGTCAATGAGTGTCACGTTAAATAGCATAAGCATATGTATGTTAAATTTAGAGTCTTTTATGTCTGGTGTCAGCTCTGTCGTGAATTTCCGTCCTTTATAATCTGGTTATTTGTTCTTATAACTGTTATCCAATGAATGTACACAGAGAAATTTGCCCAATCACCCACATGCACACAGGAAAATTTGCCCAATCTATCTCTCACTCACTCACACACATATATATAAAAACAGATGAACTTAGGAGCAGACACACGTATACAGCTGAATATGCAGGCCAACTTATGTATATATGCAGAAACCCAAACAGAACCCACAACAGTATATACAAGTTTTTGCAGTGATTGCGTTTGACAAGATCAATCAAGAACACACACTTCATACAGCAAACATCTCAGAATCAACAACTTTCTTTCTCTCTGCTTCTTTCTTTGTTCTCACTTACATCCCTCTCATCCTCATCCACAGAATCCAAAGAACATATCTCACTCCCCTGGGCAGTGTCACTGCAGCTGTGGTCATCTGTGTCTTCTTCATCAGCATCAAAGTATTTCTCCTCAGCATCATGTCCAACAATATCCAGGGAATCATAGTCTGCATTGTTATCCACTTTACTGTCATGGAGGAAAAAAAGAAAAGAGTCTTGTGTAATTACATTTTACTCTATTTCATAGTGAACTCCTTCAACAAAAGTTATAAAGAATTTACAATATTAAATTATAATAAATTCCATGACTGCAAGTTTGCTGAATAGTGTTTAAAATGTTTAAATGCTCAAAAAAAAAAAAGCTCATTTATCTTAAATATTATGCAACAGTGACAGGAAAAGAGGACTGGTGAAGAAGTAATTCAATTCAAAACTAAGCAGGTCTGGAAAGCGTAACATAAAGTTCCATTCAATGACTGCATGAAAGAAACTTTACATGACTTCTAAGATCCTGCCAATGAGATACTGACAGAGACATTTAAGCCACTATAAGAGATTCTGGTGATAAACTGACATAGACACAAGGAAACAGATGAACTGCTAACACTAATAATAATAATAGCCACTTCAGTCATAACTGACTATGGGAATGCGCCCCTGAGGTGACAGCCCTCATCAGTTTATTGTCCTGGTGCTCCTTTCAAAGTTTTCTCATCTCTTCTGCTTGCAGTGAGAGCTTCTTTTTGCCCAATCTGAGGTGGCACCACAGAAAGCATCACCACTTGGTGTGATCGGCAGCCTCATCCTCCTAGGTTGCTGGGTTTATGTCCAGTGCCCTCATGTCTCTCTTGCGTACATCTTTGAACCTCAGCTGCGGTTGCCCAACTGTGTATTTGGTCAAATGCCAGTTGTCCGTAGAGATATCTTTCGAGATGCGACCATCTTCCATGTGACAGACATGGCCAAGCCAGCATAGTTTGCACTGTCTAAGCAGTGTACACATGCTGTTAAGGCCAGCACATGACAACACCTCGACATCTGTCACTTTGTCCTTCCACAAAATACCGAGGATGTGGTGTAGACACTCTAAGACCAGTGACTATTGTCGCATGTTAAGCTATTGCCTAGTTAAATGTATGAAGACCGGAAAGTGGGACACAAGTGTTCTAGCCCGAACAAAGGAATGCAGGGGTATTTTCTTGTGTATCTAGGGCAGCCAATCAGAAAAGGGGTTTCCCACGGACAGATAGAACGAATTCGGCGATTTTATAAGGAAGAATAAATCGTCCGAAACATGGTTAGAATTAGAGATCGGGAAGGACAACGGAATGACAGACAAGGATGAGAATGGTCTCCTTTTGACGGGAATATTTTCATTTATGCGTAGGTACAAGGAAATCAGAAGGGAGTAAGTAGTTGTGAAGAATTTTGCAAGAATAAGTGTCCGTGCATTGAGAAATCCTGTGTTTTTCCTATTTATAATTCAAGATAAAATCGTTAACACGACCGATATAGGAACACAACCTATGGATATAAAGGTCAACTCACGAAGAATGGAAATATATAACTCCAAAGGCTTGAACTGGGAAAGGTGAAATGCACGAGACCAAGGTTTGAAACCAATTTAGCACAAATCTCTTGGAGCTATAACTATTTTGGGAAGTTTGCTGGAGTTGTGATCCTTGTTTCCTGTACGTCCGGAAGCTCCATATATAAGGGCGGTCGAAAATGATTTCAAATTCACTTGTACAGCGAAGCAAGACAGAAGGACAATGGCTGGAGAGAGAGAAACTTGTAAAGGCCAATATCTTTTATGTTTGGACATGCGCCCTAATATAACCAACTCGCCAAAACGAGGCAAAGCTTTTAAAAAATAAAAAGTTCTGTTACTCCACAAAAGCCAGTCTTTACTGATCTTAATTAGATCCTGCGAGGGTATGTAAAGTTACTATGTAAAATAATACAGTAATTACAACTTTATTTCAGGATTTGTTTAATCTATATGTTATGAAAGTATCATGCATATTAATTGATTACTTGGTATGATTGTTGAAGATTGGAACCCGAAATATAACCACCGTGACTGAGTCTGTATCAGGGCTAGCACAGTCCTTTTCAGGACTAATAACAACTCTTTTCAGGACTACCAACAATCATTATCAGGGCTTATTCAATCTGTCTTCAAGTTACTGCACTTTACAGAGCTAACGTGTCAGGCAGGGGATACTATAACCTCATACCATATATGTGTGTACATATTATTTTGTATTATTTGATTTAATAACATGTTCCACAGTAGACACCTGTCTTGTCACTGATCCATAATCATGCATTTTCACGCATACATCTGAAAACACATTCATCTCACCTACAATAGGAATGTGGTAATTATTATCCACAAATAGCCACATATCCTACAATTATCTGCAGGTTTATACTTGTCAACCCAAAGTCAGAGGTCAATGATCAAGAATTGCTCGATGATCAATGCTAATCGCCCCAGCAGTGTCTGGATTGGTAGAAGCATGACCTACTAAGCTGTACATCTCATATGAACACTGATTATCATAACAGATGAGTGATATTTGTGACAATCGTGCACCCAAGAAGTGATAACTGTCAAGCAAAGTTTTTTGATGACAATTTGCGTGATAAACTAGTGAAAGTTATAAAGTGAATAAGACAGTGAAGAAGTCTATTACCCAACCAATTGGAAGAGTCCAAAGAAATGACATTTTAGTTTAACTTGTAAAAACTGTAATTGATTTCGCCAATTTGGTTTTGTATAAATATAAATTTTGTATCAAGTCACACACAATCACCACAATTAGATAGATGTAAATAAAGAGGATATAAATTGTATTCACCAGCTTTATTCATTCAATATAGTTGATACTGAGTTTGGTTGAATTTTTATTAATATCACAGGTGGTCACATAGCGAAGGTGGCGCAGTAAGGTCTGACTGTTCTTTGAATATTTTCAGTCCAGATACTTTCACAGCCGTGACTATCGAGTGATACCAGTGTACTTCTCTGTCACTGAGACCTCACACATTCAGGAGAGAATACTATTTCTACTCTAGCACTATCATCTCAGCTATATAAAACCTTCCGCTACAACTATACTGAAACATGCAGTAAGGATTACTGGAGATTAGGAGAAAGTTTTCAATAGAGCAGATGACATCAAACTCTGGTACAAGTTAGAAAACTAAGGAATACAATGAAGATTTCTGGACAATGTCACATCACAAAGTCTAAATGCAGTAAGAAAAGCAGCACTCTAACCAAATTATGTCCGACTATCATTCCTCCCATAGATTTCTATGGACAGGATAATATTATAAGCAAATCCAGAAGGATATGGCATAAACAAATTAATGTTTGCAGATAAGCAAAGCTTCCTATACACAGACACAAAAGACTCTAAAAGCAGACAAAATAACTCAGTACAGCATGACAGAGACAGACAAGGATTAATGTATCTAAAATGTAAGCATTGAAAGCCTGCAAAAGTACATGCATACTAAACACATCCAAGGCAATATCATCAAACCTCAAGAGTTCAAGGATGCAAAGTTCAATCACTCATTTCCTTTTCGTTCCTATCCATCACCAGCATCTTCTTCATATCTCTTGTTTCATTGGCACTTGTCCGCTTTTTGTCATCAGCTCCAAATTGGTGACCCTGTCACTCCATTTCAATCCTTCTATTCTTTGCAAGCACCCATTTTTGAAATCTACAAAAATTAAGACCACATTTAATTTATACGTTTTCCAAAATGGAAGAAACAACCTCCAGCTAGGAGAACAACACTGTAAGACAAATTTTGCCCCATGGAAGACACAGCAACAGCTGGAGTAGAATGTCTGAACAGGAAAACTTTACGAGGTCTGAATAACGGCACGTTTCACAAAAAGCTAGGAGGCAAAGAAAAGCTCTGTTCATGCTGAGGAATTAATGCTATTAGCTGGCACAGACACTTGGAAATATCTGACTAAACAAACCTAGAAGTATTGCTGTCAGCTAACACAGAAACTTGTAAACATCTCAGTAAACAATTATATAATTAATGCTATTAGCTAACACAGAAACTAGTAAATATCTCTGTAATCAAACCTGTAGTCAAAGTTTGTGTCTTCCCCTGATAAAAATCTCTCCTGCATGGTGCGCAGGAATTCACTGCGGAAGTAGCTTCTTTCAGAGTCAGAGACTTCATTGTCTGCACCTTCGTCTTCTGTGATTTCCTTTATGCCATCTAAAAAGACAAATGACAGGAATTTTCTAACATTTTTTATTAACCACTGCATTTTAAATAATACTGATATGATCTGAAAACTAAACAACTCCACATTTATAACAACACACATATGCCAGCACACTACATATTAATAGCATATGTGGTGGTGTGCAATGCATCAATCACCCAATATAAGAAATACACTTTTTAGTTTCACACCACTTACTTGAATCCACTTGACCTTTGCTGTTGTTGGGCCCATCTTTCACATCACTGTCTTCCTCAGTAATATCTTCATCACTTTCTTCTTCTTCTTCTTCTTCCTGCTCTTCCTAAATATAAATTAAAATGCAGGGTGTCAAGGGTCAAGTTTTAAAATGTTGATTAAAAATTTGAAGTCTGATATCACATCTCCATCAACATTTAAATTTTGCTCCTTATGCAGCATGGAAGCACCAATGCAGCTGTTCCCCTAATAGGAAGCCTGCATGAAAGCATTCATGTACTTTTACAGCGGTAGTTTCTGAAGCAATTTGTTTTACATGATGAGGTTATCAGCCACCATCCACAACCTCATCATGGATGCTTCTTATGAAATGTCTCAGTAAGCAGACGTCATATTCTTTCTGTTCCCTCAGAGACCCCTGGGAACTACATGGGACAAGTCTGCTTTAGTCATAAATATCTAGTTTAATGAAAGATATTATAACTATAGTCAAACGAGTAATGAGAATGTCCTGGCTGTCAATGGGCACAGGTAGCTTATACCTCATCTTAGAAGGAAGCAATCCACTTTCTTTGGGCATGTTATGAGAAGAAGAAACTTCCTTACTTACTTAGCTGTTCCTCTTCTACCGTGAGGTGTAGAGGCCTGGAAGAGAGAGCACCATACTATCCTATCGGTTGTCTTTTCCTGGCCTGGTTCCATTCTAGCCCTCAGTCCTTCAGAGATTGTCTAATGTTGTCCTCCCAGCAGACTCTGGGTTGTCCTGCATCCTAGGCTCTTAGTTTCCTATACTTGTCATGGTAGCCGATCGGCTCCCATTGAGAAGAAGAAAGCTGGAATATATTGTAACAAGAGGAAAGATTGAAGGAAAAAAGAGATAGAGGAAGACCAAAAGAGAAGACACTGAACAGTCTGACAACACGGCATGGAAAGAAGTCAACAGCAGAACTAATAAATAGTACTGGAGACAGAAAGTTGTGGAGAGACATGATCTCCTACACCACCTGGCATGATGCTTGAAGAAGAAGCCACTGTCAGTATACAGCAATGGAATTATAATAAAACAAAATTATAGATCCATGAATGTAAAATAAACTAAAATTTCTATATAAAAAAAGAATGAACTTAAATAAATGGTTAATGTTTCTGCTAGTTCATCCAGCAGCCACTCTGAGAAGACAATGAAACAGGACCGTTGTTCCCATCAGCTTTGGCATTAATGGTTAGGTTCAGCATGAAGCTAGCAATGTCATCATGTACAACAAATTGCTATAGAAACCATCCAGGCAGAAGCATGTGAACTACTTTGGTGCAGGCTTTCTCATTGGGGCCTGTTTCAGTAGGGGCCCCATGCTTTGTACAATGTGAAAAACAGACATTCTTTCATTCACTCAGCAGCACTATAGGACATCTTCAATGCACTCATTTCTATAGTGCCTCTACTGTCCAGTGTGATGAACTTCAATCTTTGCTCCATCAATTCAACATGGATAGAAAAACTAAACATAAACATGCTTTGCTATTTATCAAGTAAAATGTGTAGCTTACTTTAAAACATAGCCAACAGCAATTTAAGGAATCCAAGTATCAACAATTTTCATAAGAGAAGATTACTTTAAAATTATTTTAAAACACACTAAACCCCTGTTGAGAGCTACGCATGGTGACTGAAGAATTTGAGTTTATCCGATGGGGTGTTATTTCAATTATCATTGTGCAGTTCTACGTAAAGAGTACACCAAGTGTTTTTAAAGACGGGGTATATCATGTGGAAGAAGTCGGGCTTGTGATTAAAAACTGCATGGTCTAAGGTGGATTTACAGACTTTAAGTGTCAAAATGATACCAATGTGATTTTCATTCACAAAGTGTAAACAGGGACTATGGATACTTAATATGCATACTATGCGCTAGAGCGATAATATTGAATCTAGCAACTTCTATGTGCCCGGTTGCCATATAGCTCGACATTGATGACTTGGGACATAATGGTTTTAATGGCAAGCAGCTATGATTTAGCCAAAATATTATGAAAAGTTTGGTTTTGCCTTAAGTGAATTTATTGTTGAATGTCAAAGATCTATTAAATTTAGAGGAACATCCCTGCTGTGTTGGTTGCTTCTCTACTGTTGTAGAGATGCATTGTATGAAAGTAGTCCCTCAGTTTCCAGGCCATCAGTGGACTCATTACACCACAACCCCAAATTTTGTGCGAGTTTCATTCATGCAAAGTCGAATATGTGCAAGATATCTTTTATACCCTCCCCTCTTTTTTTAAAATGAACTAAATTCAATTATACACGAGTTGACCATTGTGGTCAGTAATCACATGCAAAACTGAATGTGTATTTTTTCAAAATTATAAATAAAATAATAGAGCATGGTAATGCGCTGATTTGTAATGTCTTTTGAATTACATCAGGGACCTAAGACGCGTCAACAGTGAGAAATGCAGTTAGCGACCCATAGCTAGACTGCTTGTGTCAAGTTCAGCGAACCAGAGCTGACCAAGACCCTACTCCACATCCAAATGGTGGTCCTGGAAACAGACTGCATCACTGCAGTCTTGCTGAGTGAGTAGGGATCGACGAAGAGGGAAGGCTAACCCGGTCCCAAAAATGTGCTGAAGTCGGATGTGTCGGCCGAAAGGCGCAAATATCACAGCTATGCTGTAAACGGATACAACGTAACCAACATCCTTTTCAGGATGAACGAAGAAGAATTACATAAAAGCATAAATGCCTTGAAGTTTTCTTGTCTCCATTTCTTTTCTTACTAGCAATAGATTGGGTTATGAAAACATCGAAATCACACAACAGAAATGGAATCCAGTGGAATTTGACTAAACAGCTTAATGATCTGGATTTTGTAGATGACTTGGCTCTTCTGTCCCATAACCATAATCAGATGCATGAGAAAATGAAATTTCTCGATGAGAGGTCACAACAAGTGGGCCTGAAAATACACAGGGAAAAGACAAAGACTATGAGAATAAATGCAAGAAATGATAACAAGGTTGAACTTGAAGAAACACCGCTAAAAGATGTAGAATCGTACACATATCTTGGAAGTAATATAGACAAAGTTGGAAGGACGGACAATGATATCAAAATAAGAATACAAAAAGCAAGAGGAGCTTTCATTGCATTGGGAAACATATGGAGAACAAGAGAAATCAAGTCCAACACGAAAATAAGAATCTTCAACTCAAATGTGAAGTCAGTCCTTTTGTATGGCTCTGAGACACGGAGAACAACAAAAACAACAACCAAAAAGCTACTGACTTTTATAAATGGGTGCTTGCGTAGAATAGAAGGACTAAAATGGTGTGACAAAGTCACAGATGTGGAATTGATGACATGAACCAGACAAGTGCCAGTGGAACAAGAGTTGAGAAGAAGACGCTGGCGATGGATAGGACACACATTGAGGAAACCTGTTGATAGCATTACAAGGCAGTCCTTGTTCTGGAATCCACAGGGAAAGAGAGACAGAGGTAGACCAAAAAACACATGGAGAAGAGAACTGGAAACATAGGTGAAAATGATAAAACATGGAAAGAACTTGAGCGGATGGCACAGGACAGGAAGACTTGGCATGTGTTTGTTGAAGGCCTATGCTCCTTGGGGAACTAAATGGTATTGATAAATGCTTTGAAAGTTTTTATTGTATGTTTTTCTCAAAAATAATTTCAGATTTAACAAGTTCAATAAGTCTGATGTACAAACATATACTCCAAATAATTTTCAACAGAAGTCTGTCATGACAAAATTATGGTTTTGTAGAAAGTTGAAAACAAATATTTATCTGCATACATGATGACACTGTAGCATCTACAGCAAACATTTAAAACAAAACACAACCTCCTTCTCTTTCTGCTTCTCATAGAACAGCTTGTTAGTCTGCATGTCCATATGTTTGAGAAGTATGGATGAAAACCTAAGATCACTCCTGTCAATGTCTTGCTCCATCTCATCCATTTTCTCAGACTCACTTGTGTACTGGCCAACCTTGTTCAAGAATAATATTAACATAAATATCTAAGCAAATATAAAGACAAGCAGGAATATTTTTTTAACAATAAACTGATAAAAACAGTGGGCAGACAGCGTTTTAATAAATCCTGAAGAAACATATGGGAAAGATAGGACACACAAATGATAATAAATGCAATGATAGACTTTTCTATTTTGTCTACTGCATCTTTATAATGTCTCCTACCAATGTTGCCACCCTACAAAAAAACTGACTGAAATTTTATTAGTAAATAAGTAAAAAATAAAATTCAATACAAAAAATTCAGTTCATGACAATTATTTGTAGTTTGCAGACGAGATTTTGCCTGTCTGGTGAAAAGCATGCTGACTAATGTGATGTTAACAGGCCATTTGTGTCTAACTGTCTGACTAGTATGACATTAGGAACCAATTTGTTTTACTGATTGACTAATGCAAAGTTAGTAGTATAAATTGCCCGACTAGTGTGATGTTAGCAGCCAATTTGTGTTTTACCTAATGACTAGTGTAATGTTAGCAGTTCATTTGTGTTTTACTGCCTGACTAATGCATTGGAGGCATTTCTGGAGTCATCCTTATATGACCACCAGCTAAGCATAATACTTTAGTATACACACGTGGAAGTAAACTGTCTGTGAGGCTAATTACGCCCTCACTGATTCTTGAAATCATCCACAAACTTACAGGTATTCCCCCCATGGTGAAACATGTTGAGAACCCAGCTAATGTTAGCCTAACTAATGTAATGTTAAGTGTACAAATCACTGGCTAGTGTGATGTTAGCATCCAATTTGTGTTTTACTGCCTGACTTAAGTGACATTTGCAGTCTATTAGTGCTTTACTGACTGACTGGTGTGATACTTGCAGCTAACTAGTAAGATATTTAGGTATTTATAGATGTGAAACAGAACCCAAACAGAATAGGTGTGATGAAATCAGTTGTGCCCTTTTCATCAATTTCGTTCTCTCCTGCATTATTAACTTATTTCTTCATTTTCCTCACTCATCGTCCTATTATTTGGCATATGTTATGCACCTACATTTCTGCTCTGACCACTCCCTAGACTTGTTTACGTTTCACCAGGTGAATCGTAGTATTAGATAATAATTTTATTACTTAAGTCGTCTAGCCACCTTTGATAGAGACAATCCTTGTTGACACAAGGTGGTCGCACACGATCGATGGAAAGCAAGCCAGATTGGCTGTCTAAGAAATCCATCTGGGAGGTGTACGCAAACACAGGTGATATACGTAATTGCATCCGCTGGACCATCTCTGTAGCAATAGTACGAATAACCTGTCATAGGAGACAATATGGGCGGAAGGTATTAGTCAGGAAATAAGTTCACGGATGTGTTTGTGAGTTTGTACAAATACAATCGGAAGTATTACTGCCATATTTAAAAGAGGTCACGAGTTTAAATTTTAAAATTGATATTTTAAAACACGTGAGGAAAATAATGATTTAACACCCCGACCTACATAGTTCTAAAGAGCTTACCATTGGTTTAATTTGAGAGCCAGAATACACTTTGGCTTTCATTGGCACAGTTGTACCATCTGGGACTTGAACTGAGAAATGGAAATATAATCTAGCGAAATCGGAGACACAGATCAGACTGCGTCGCAACGTCAAATTAGCAACTCCCAGTAGCCAGAGAGAAGGATCGAACAAAGTATTCCAGAATTAATAGTGACAGATCAAAGTATTTGTGCGTCTTTATAATTTAAAAGAGAACTCGCATTTTTAAATACCAAGACTGGAAACTTAAGGAATCAGAGCACCCGTCATATGGTAAAAATAAAGGTAAAGGATCCTGTTACAAGCCCATTGAGGCATATTGGGAATATGGTGTTAGGCCCATATTTTCTTGACCATCAGTACACTAGGGGTGACGTGGTCAACATCACGCGAGCCGCCTTAACCTTCCTAGAGTTGCTCTGGTACCCAGTTGGGGCTGGGTCGACCCAGGAGCCGTTTGCGGCCTAAAAAAATCCCACCTCATGTGGGGATCAAACCATAGACCACTGAGCTAGGAAGCCAGTGCACTAACCACTATGCTACCATGGCTCCCCCGTCATATGAGGAATACTAAAATTCCCCAGACCAAGTGTTCGAAGCATCTAAACAAAGTTGTTGTGTCCATTCTACTGTGCCAGGAGATTGTGTTCCCAAGTAATTTGGAGTAAGTTGTGAACATATATTTTACAAAAGTGAATGTGACATGTTATTTGCTAAGTGGTTATACAAGTCATAGGAGGCTGGCAACCTCAACATATGAAAACAGTATATTCATAAACCACTTCAGCAAGCACTGGTGATTGCTTCTTGCTAGTGGTACAGAAAACCGACAGCAGAGGTGGCTTCAGACTCTGAATGGAGCAGTAAGTGAGTGATGATTACAGAAGAATAACGGTGATTTCTAAATCATATTCCCGGAGTTATACTGTTTATACTCAGGGAGAATAATTATTCAGAGAGGCTAACATTGGTGGGTGGACAGCGAGACAATGCGCCTGTTAATCTTCATCCCACAAATGTACTTAGCAGAGGCATTTGCTCTTTTATTTTTCCTAAAGTTCGTGGTTCGAAGCTACAAGACGGTTCTTAGACCAGACCAGTCTGAAGTAAGAATCTTCGCCACTATCTTGTGATTCAAGAAACTGGGTTCACCACCAACTACCTACAATGGACACATTGTGAAGACACCCACCTTGACATTAGGAGTGAAGTTCATCTAGACGCCTCTAAAAAAGAGTCCTCATCACAAACGACCTGACAATGACCCATTGCAGTACTCAGCAAGTTAAGTTATTTGTAACAGGCACAAGCGACGAACAATAATAACCAACAGTCCCCAATTAAGTCTCGAGGAAGACAATTTCTTAAACCACCTAAAACCATCTTCTTCCATATTTATTTAATATTTATTAAAGACTAATTGATTATTAAATTTGTTATATGTTACAAGGGGATTGACATAAGTCTTGGGCCTGACCATGAAGGAGTCACAGGAGGAAGATGAAACTTGGCACATTTAAAGTTCATCATATTTACACTGAATGTGTAAAGTACGCATTTGTTTCTTCAATGAGTTTTCCCGCTACGGTGCACGGAGCAATGTACCCAATTGACCGGATCTGCTGCTCCAAAGATTTGACAAAACAATGGAAAAGAAGGAGGCCAGAGCTGTGATAAAATTTCTGATGTTTCAGGGAAAAACACCTACATTTTTTGGAGACCATGGTGACAGTAGATGAGACTTGGGTACACCATTATGACCCCAAATCCAAAATTGCCAGCATGCAATGGAAAACCCCGGGCTCCCCAACACCTGTCAAGCCGAGGGCGCAGACATCTGCAGGAAAAGTGATGCTGACTGTTTTTTGGGACGGCAAAGGTGTCCTTTTGAAAGATTATCTGCCTCGTGGCAACACAGTTAATGGACAGTACTATGCAGATCTTCTCACAAAACTAAGAAAGGTTGTGACCAGGAAACGAGGGATAACGCACACTCAAAATCTTCCTTTGCTTCAAGACAACGCGCCCTCTCACAAAGCATGTCTTGTGCAGCTAGCAGCCAACGATTTGAATATTAAAATTCTTCCACACCCACCATATTCTCCAGATTTGGCTCCATCATACTTTTTTATATTCCCAAATCTTAAAAAACAGCTAAAAGGAAATCATTTTGACAGCGATGAAGAGGTTATACTGGCATGTGATGACTGGTTTAGTTTGAAAAATAGGGTGTTATACTCCCAAGGTCTTTTCAAGGTCAAGCAGAGATGGCAGAAGTGTGTCAATTCAGACGGTGGCTATATTGAAAAGGAATAAACACTATACAAAATGTCAGCTCTCTGTGACATGTCCTTCATGGTCAGGCCCAAGACTTATGTCAATCCCCTTGTATTTTTACAAATTCATAGTTGATTCAGTTCTTATAGATAAGAGAGCGCACGTATGATCGAAAATCTTTAATATATATACATATATTTACAGCCATAGAGCCAAAATTACTCATAAAAGGAATTTCACTGGATTAAACCAGCTGGGGGCTCGAACAAGCCACAACATTGCTTAAAACTTCACAAAATGTGCCAGATCAGATATAAGTTAATAGTGCTCTGCCCTATGCACATTGTTCTTGACTTCTGAATTATCTTGTGAACACACCTTTGAGACAGAAGCTTCATTATCCTTCTATCTACAATTCTGCCAAGAGTAATCTTGGGCGAAGGTAGACACCTTTGAAGATACTCTTGAGTTTGGCCACTGGTGGACCACTACTGTAGAGCAAAAGGGAGGCAAATCTCGTGACAATAGGAATGACCAATGCTACATTCAGCAACATGAGACAAATACTAACATCTAAACAATTAACTCACATATTCAAATGAACTCACATATTCAAGCTGAGAATCATCAAATGCTGTATGTATTCTTCATTAATGTATGGTGTAGAAACACTAATAATGAGCAAGCAATGGGAAGAAAGATTTGAGGCTCGAGATGTTGATATATAGAAGAATGAGGCACATCTCATGGAAAGAGAAGAAAACAAATAGAGATCCTAAAGAAAATATACAGACTGAAGCCTTAATAAAAAATGGCAAACATGCAAGAGGAAGACATCGCTATTAGTGGGAAGATAACATCAAGACATGGAAAGGAAAGAGTCTATCAAGAGTGCACCAACAAGACAAGAGACAGTAGATGTTGGAGATCCACTGCAGCCAACTTTCAGTGAGGAGATGGCAGCTGATGGTGATGATTAGATATTTAACTGTGAGATATTGTAGCTGATGGTGATGATCAGATATTTGACTGTGAGATATTGTAGCTGATGGTGATGATCAGACATTTGACTGAGATATTGTCGCTGATGGTGATGATCAGACATTTGACTGTGAGATATTGTCGCTGATGGTGATGATCAGATATTTGACTGTGAGATATTGTAGCTGATGGTAATGATCAGACATTTGACTGTGAGATATTGTAGCTGATGGTGATGATTAGATATTTGATTGTGAGATATTGTAGCTGATGATCAGATATTTGACTGTGAGATATTGTAGCTGATGGTGATGATCAGATATTTGACTGTGAGATATTGTAGCTGATGGTGATGATCAGATATTTGACTGTGAGATATTGTAGCTGATGGTGATGATCAGACATTTGACTGTGAGATATTGCAGTTGATGGTGGTGATCAGATATTTGACTGAGATATTGCAGCTGATGGTGATGATCAGATATTTGACTGTGAGATATTGCAGATGATGGTGATGATCAGATATTTGACTGAGATATTGCAGGTGATGAATCTGCAGCCAATCAGTAGTTAATTCACAGCTGACAGCCACAATATTTGTAGCTCACTAATGAGTTATTTGTCTAAATGCTGAAGTATTTCAGGTTGAAATGTGTTATATTTGCCTTACTGGCAAGATAATTAGGACTGAACTAGCAATAACCCGTCAACATTGACAGGTTATTAATTATAGTGTGTTTTTTCTGTTACATGTATTAAGACGGTACTATCACTACTGTGGTCATTTCATTGCAGGCCACCGTCATTAGATATTTGTAGTGAAAATTACATGGATGTATTAAATATGAAGACATGGAGTAACCTTACCTAAATGACATGTGGAGCAGTGATTATGATCTAATGGACAGTAAATTGACTAAATAAGTAACATTTCTTTTATGACAACATGTCTCGTAATTGTTCGTGCATCTTTTAAAATCTTGCCCTGGTCGACTTACTGCTTCTGAGAAGCCATGGTCGACTTACTGCCTCTGAGAACAACGTTTGAAGTTTGACGAAACTCCAGTTCATGTACTGTTTATCAATTGTGCTGTTGGCTTCTTTCCATAATCAAACTGTTCATGCACACCTTCATTTGCGCACTTTTTCTATTTTCGCGAGAGTACATATAAGGGGAAACAATACAATTATTGTCTAACTTTCAACTACAGTTGAAACCCTTAGCTGTGGTCAAAAGTTAATGCACTCTCTCGAAAATAGAAAAAAGTGCGCAAATGACGGTGTGCAAAGTGTGACAGGCCGACCGACCGCAGTACCTTACGGCGGGAATTATGGTATTGGATAGTGAGATGTGCCTGCTCTGTCACATTTTTGCAGCTGACAAGTAATTTTTCTCACTGTGAGCCAGCAGAAACATTTTTGGTTGAATCCCAGTTCACTTTACATACATCATCATTGTGACAAACAGGGTTAGGTTTAGGGCTAAGATTAGTGTTAGTGGCAATTATTTTTAGCACTAAACCCATATCCTTATTCTCTTTAAATAAACTCTTAATAGCAATTCTAACTCCGCCATAGCTGGTCCCAAGGCCATGCTGAGAAAAAAGGAAGGATTCTGCCTGGACCTGAGTGCTTCATACATCTAAGGAAGTAGTGGGTAAAACCGTGAAGCAGCCAGACGGCATGCAAGAAGGGCGTAAGGAGGCAGTCCCTCCACCATACAAAGGCACATCAAGCCTATCACCTGCTTGACCTTAAAATTTGATTACAAGAAACTTCTACAGCCCCAAGGTAGAAGAGGAGCAACTAAGGAAGGAAATAAGTTTAGCACTCTTAATTTATTACACTACCAACAATTGCACATGAAACTGAATAATGATAAACAAATAATGTTAACCCAAACTATATCCTATTTGTGACAAAGATGATGTATGTAGGCCTACAGTGAACTGTGATTCAACCAATCTTTCAAACAATGCAGTCTGTTCAAGAGCAATACTGGACTTCTCTTCTTGGGTTAAATCTGGTTCCCCAAGTTGCTGATGTTTGAAGTGGGCATCAGTTTTAACCAGCCTGCTGATCATCTTATTTCTTAAATTCTCCATAGGCCTATGTGATAATGGCTGTAAACCCTCTTCAGTCATATTTTTTAAACTACAGTAAGAATGATTAAAGGTATCACCAGGTCCAAAACCTTGAATAATAATTAGGCTACTTAATGACGTTTGAATTTCTGACATTTAGCCTAAACAAATGATTAGGCTAGGCCTAAAGACTGGATTAATCAATTATTTTAATTAGTTACAATTAGTTAATGAATGCTAAGACCATGGAATCTAAAATATTTAATAGTTACTGATAAACAGTAAATGGTAAAAATAAAATAAAACGGAAAAATAAATAAGGAACGCCTTATAAATGATTGTTTACGTTAGTTTTAGCCATATTGAACACTTGTAGTCCAGATTTTTTCTTAGATGTGGAAAGTATTAATTAAATTTTTTTTTTTTTTTTAAGAGACTGGGTCATCGGGACAATTTTTCTATTGCAACCTCGGTGGAATGGATTTAATTCTCATATTACCATATATTGCAATGCTCTGTATAGTTTCCTATCATTAATGCTTTACATTTAAACGCCTGGGCTATAATATAAATATTACTCATAGCATAACATTTGAGTGGTGTTACGCGGTTTTTATATCGGCAGAACGCCAGCATAAGACTGCAGCTTTGGTTAGAGCTCGTACGAATGTAGCATTTAAACAAACAAACCGCAAGACAACATCATACATTAAAAGTAACTAACGATAAACTTCCAATTTATAAACTTCCATTATAAATCCGTAATCGAACTCTTACTATGCAATAACAATATACATTTATTTAACATTTAAGGGGTTGAAGATAGGCCACGGGGTATTTAATTAAATAATAAAAAGAAAAATGATTATGGAAACAGTGAATGCATATGTTTAGAAACACGAAGAACTCCACAGAATGACAAAATTACACCGAGAGATAAATGGTAAAGGCGATAGGAAATAAAGCTGAAAGTTCTTTTCACGTATCTGAAGGAAGTGTGACAGATTCACTTGGAGATATGAAAACGTTGCGGAAAAGACAAGATTAACTGCACGTGTGGTCATTGACTTATACACTCAAAGAAGTTGAAGGCACTTAACTGATTTGACTGAATGATGAATGAAAGAATATTTGTAAATACCGCGATGCTAACATTTTATTAAATTAAAGACATTTTAACCGGCAATACAAATGATCCATCCAGGGGTAGTCTACTCTGAGGCATAATTATGAAACGAAAGAAGACGAAATCAATGTCAAAGGCTTTGTTAAGGCGATCTCGATTTGCACCCATTAAGTTAATACTATGGAGTCCTCAGAAAATGATAGTGAATCACAGGTATAGTCCATTTTCTTTCCACTGTTGCCTTGATCGGCAATCATTGTGGTTTGTGGGAAGTATCATTGGCGTTCTGTGTGTTTAAAGTTACTAACCAGCAAAAATAATATCACTTGTAAAATCAAGTCATCATAATACATCCCTGAAAAAATATGACATGTTTGATATTCCATACTAATGTTCCGAACGGTTGATTCAAATTTTACATAGGCTCAGACAGTGTGTCGCTGCAAAACAGCGAGGCAGACGAAAGAAACAAGCAGGAAGTGTCGAATCGCTCGCTGTTTCGAAGCATTGTTCGACACATACCGTCATACACACACTAGCCATCTCTAGTGCCTAGTCATACTTGAAGTTGACGAACCCTTGAATAATAAAATACCAGAACACACGTTACATTTTACTTTGTTGTCTTTGATCTTTACAAAATAATCCCAAACAGGGCTTCTCCCCGCCATAAATGAAGATTAAATGAGGTTGAACACAAGTTTTAAACACTATTTTATGTATAAACAAAACACGTTTTCTTACGAGAGCGCCTGAAGTCAGGAATCAAGAGTACCGTAACATGCGTATAATTAGCGCTTGGATGAAAAAGAACTATGGAACTGTTTCGAAACAGCAGACTACAAGTAAATTAACTGAAACAATGAGACATGAGTCGTGACACCCTAGTATGCAGATTTACTTATTCTCGTTAGTACAAATCTATGGTATTTCGTGTGACCACTGTTAAGAATTTTACACAGTCGTTTTCATTATGATGATATGCAAGGGGAACATGCTGACAGCTGCAGTAAAAGTGAAAAAAAATTATAATAATAACAGTAATAATGACACATTATATAAAACTAGAATAGGTACAGTCAGCGACAATGATTCAACTCAAACCGAGCAGACACCTAATAGTAGTAAGCCTCTTTCAGTCCTGAGGAATTATTTTAAAAAAAATTATGACTTGTTTGATTTTCCATACTATCTATGAACGCCATATGTAGCGCACGCTTGACACATGAGACAATGATACAGTGTGCCTTTTGCAAAACAGCGAAGCAGACGGGAACTGAAGCTGCTGTTCGAAGCAGGCTATGTGTCGAATCTGCGTGAGACAATGTGTCTCTGCAAAACAGACAGGACGTGACACTGTTTCGACACCGCAAAAATCTGCGCATCGAATAGTTCGGGTACGACGCAGTTTCGACACATTGTTTCGACACATAAACACAGTAGCCATCTCTACACTGTACTACACTGTTGTACCTACAGTCGTCATAACAGACGACTATCAGACATGGGGCATGCTACCCCATCCTTACAAACTTCGGTTAAAACGAAGCACCGTGGGCCGTGTCTTACATTACGGACGTATCGATATCTACACGGCGGCCAATTAAGCCGGCCGCGTCGTTACAGTTAGAATTAGAGTTTCTGTGAAGTTTAGCATTTCTAAATCTAAACCAAACTCTAATGTTGACTTAATTAGCCACCAAATTAATAACTATTCGGATTACATTATTCGCACGTCATTCATCCCTTTTTCGTCTGTAATCATAACTCGTCATTCTTCTTCGTCGTTCACCCTCAGATGTCAACTTGAATAAGTTCAAAGAAAGCAGTGGTCAGCCTGAGGCTGTTGATATCTCCATAGATTTTCTCCAGGAATGGTATCAGTGCCACAGTCGCCGCCTGGCGGGACTCCACGGGATGAGCACCACAACGCTTAAATTGAATTCATGACATCTTCATTAGGCGAAGTATGTTGCACTGTTTCATTGAGCATGTAGCCCAGTGCATCCGATTTCAACAAGCGTTTCTGTAGGGTTGCATTCCTTAGCCCTTGACTGTCCCCAGCCTACCTGCAAGGCAGCAGGTGGTTTAAAATCAGAGCTTTCCTTCTCCTAGACGAACTGCCTTCCATAGCTTACAAGCTTCATCTACCCGGGATTTAACCCATGCCTGGGGTTTGGGTTGATGCTGGCCAGAGCATAGTCCACTCGCTGGTGGGTACTGCGCCTACACTGTAAGGGGTCCCAAACTACTCCCGATAGACGACAAACAGTAAAGAATGAGGCAAGAAAGCATTTAACCCATGAAGTGGGAGTGGATTGGTGCAGACCAGAGCATGTACCACTCGCCGCGAGGGTTCTGCATCTACACCTATAGGGTTCCACCCACTCCTCAGCCCATTTAGTCTGGCCCCTCACCAAGGACCTGTCCGGCTTGGGTGACCCTTCCAGGAGTAAAACTCCCGCCGGCATAGCTCCCGGGATCATTGGGGCACTCAAGCCCTCCAACCAACGGCAATGTAGGCTTACATGTGGAGAGACTCGTCATTCAACTTGACCATAAGCTCATGCGATGTTTCAAGTTGAATGACAATTTTTTGCATGCGTGGTCATCTCCGTTTGCCATAACAAATCACTCCCGATTACAACATTACGATTACCGCATCACCGTTAACAATTAGACGCATTTCTGGCACATGAACACATACACATATTCTATCACAAATAATTAAAAAAAACCACACACCCACACATACCAGACTAAACAAAACAATAACAACAGACAATTATTGCACCTACAGAATTGATTTCACTGCAGTTATCGTAGTAATCTACACACATGCCTACCACACTGCATAGCATTTTTTATTTGCAGTTTCATCATCAATGGTTAGAACACACATAAACAAAGATGTTGTCTAACATTAATCCTAACCCTACCCATTTCCCATCTTATTGATACACAGTAAATCTGGGAAAAGAAACAAACAAACAAACCGAAAGACAACATCGTACGTTAAAAATAACTAACGATAAACTTCCAATTTACTCATTGTAAATCCGTAATTGAAATATTACTATGCAGTACCAATAGACATTTGGGCTAAAGGCGACGACACGGCCTTCGGTGCTTTGTTTCAACCTAAACTTCAATTTTTTTTTAAATTTAAAAAAAAAAAAGCAACAACAAAAAGGTCAACACAAACAAGTCACCCAAAGTAAGTAATGCAGAACATACAATTCAGGAAGTCAAGGTTTTTTTTTCTTAATTTATGAAGAGAAGGATCCCTTTGAACTCCTGATGAGTTATAATTAGAATATATATAGTGTCTCTAATTCCAGATAATATTTTCAGTTGTAGGTACCTGATCTTAGTATCTCATTTCTCCTTTCCAGTGATTGTTAAAAGTATGAAATTGTGGGAATTTGTTTTTCCTTTGTCCTAAAATGGTAATTCAAGACAGATTTTTTTTTTTTAAAATAAGATTTTGGCGAGGCGTGTCCCGGTCAACCAAGTCAGTTATATTAGGGCGCATGTCCAAATATAAAAAGAACTTTAGGTTTGATAATTATAAGTAAAGATAGATAAAAAGTCCTGTAATAATGAAGTTTATGATACAGTCCAGAAGAGATTGCAAAAAAGGGTCTGATGCCAACACACTTTTTTGGCACCTGGAATGTTTTAACACTAAACGAGAAAGGAAAAACTGCTCAGGTGGCAGCAGCAATTAGAAGCTACAAATTGAACATCCTGGAACTTTGCAAAACAAGATGGAAGGGAATATAAAACTGAACAGTGTTTTTCCTTGGACTTGAGAAAGAAAGTGCCCACCATAGTGAAGTTGTGGCTCTTACACATCCCTTGGTGAAAGTGGAGAACCCTGGGGTAATCCCGGGCAAATGCGCATTGGTTCTGATGTTCAAGTTCCCAAGCGAAATGCAACTGATCTTTCCATTAAGGCAGCTGCTATCCAACTTGTTATCCAAGGATTTACACCACATGCCATTATGTTTAACATCTACACAGCAAAAGTAGCAACCTTTCAACCAACAGGACTGGGATGAACATTAACTTTCGCAGATGACATACTCATGTACAGAACTGGTTCAAACAGACAAGAAATGGCCCATGGCATACAAGAGACACTACAGGCAGTTTCTACATGGTGTGAGGAAAGTGGATCAAAGGTCAATACCAACAAGGCCTGTGTGATGTGGTGCTCTTTGAACAACTCCATAGTGACAGCAGACCTTCCAGACATCACTTTCAGTGGGCAGAACATTGAAAGGCAAGACAGGCTGAAGTATCTGGGAGTAACGTTTGATCGTGGGTTATCGTTCAAGAATCGTGTCGAAGTGATCATACAGAAGTGCATGCGAGGACTGGCAGCCTTAAAAACAGTGGCTACTGCACGCTTGGAACAGAGACTATTGTTTCTCCTGTATCATCAGCTCATTATTTCAGTAATCGAGTATGGGCTAGGAATACTCATGCTGTGAGTGTCACAGTGTGAACAACTGGAACGCATTCAAAATGAAGGGATGCGACTAGTTTTGGGCTGTACGCGTGATACCCCCATTGTGACAATGAGATACATGTTCGGATTGCTGTCAATTAGATCAAGATATGCGATGGCCCAAGCAAAAGCCTAAATGCGGGTAACCAATGACAAAAGACACCCCCCTACATGAGAATGTAGCTGATATCAAAGGAGCAAGAATCAAGAGAGGGATGTCATGGATGGCACAGGCAAAGGCTACGATTGGTCAGATGACAGGGTTGAAAATGTATCCAAAGGGGAAGAGTGGAGTAAATCAGGGGAGAACTGGATAAATTACCAGCAGGTCATCATTAGCCTTGGCAGAAAGTGCAGATCTTGGGGCAATGGAAAAGCTGAGCTGGAGATTAATCAGCTGATAAGTGATCATGCTGGGGATGATGATGCCATTGTGTACACTGATGGGTCTGTATTGCATGGTGAGAAATCAGGATGGGGCTTCTCTGCGAGAATAAAGGGCAGGGTCGTTGCTGAACAGAGTGGAGCCTACATGACAACAACCTCCAGCATGAGAATGGAGGTAGAGGCAGTTACTGCAGCACTGAGGTGGCTTTCTTAAACTCCAACAACCAGGGTAGTTATATTGTTAGACTCTCAAGCCATTCTTCGCAATGTTCGGAACAGATGACTGCGGCAGGAATGGAAAACATGAATAGAATCCTCAAGTCTTCAAGAACTGGTGTGGATTTACTGTCCTGGTCATGCAGGAGTATGTGGCAATGAGAGAGCTGACAGACTGGCCTCAAAAGCACCCATAGTCGGGACACTCGATGTGAATAAGGGAGAGATACTAAGGGCAATTTATGATCGCCTGCTGGATAATGACACTGCAATAGATGAATCAACAAGGCTGAGACTGTTGGAGTTTGGCATCAAACGTGGGACTAGCAGAAATGGACTTGAGAGAGGATGCATCCATTGTATGTACAACCAGCATGCTACAAGTACAATTAGCATTCATACTTTTCGACATTTGCTGAGGGAGACTGAGCACCTATGGGTTTGCCTGGAGTGCAGTGAGGTCGATTCTGATTAGAATAACAATAACACATCCCTTGGACTTGAGCAGGAAAGTACACACCATAGTGAAGATGTGGCTCTTATACATCCCTTGGACGTAAGCAAGAAAGTACACACCATAGTGAAGTTGTGACTCTTACACTTCCCTTGGACATAAGCAAGAAAGTGCACACCATAGTGAAGTTGTGACTCTTACACATCCCTTGGACGTAAGTAAGAAAGTACACACCATAGTGAAGTTGTTACTCTGACACGGTTTGGGAGGAGGTCTTCATGGCATTGATGCAGATGTTTGGAGATGTTTAAGAAGCTGGTTCTTTTCAGCCTGTTCTTTGTCAAACTATGGAGTTTGGCATGCATTGGATGACTTGGCATTCGTAGAAGCTTCTCACTGTGAGTGAATACCTTTTCCTCACGTCTGTCATCAAGAGAGCGGATGTTGGTGTATCTCTCCATTGCCTGGATTGGAGAAGTCTTCATCCCTCCAGTGATTAATCTAAGGCCTGAATTTTGCACTTTCCCTAGACGTTTTGTGTTTGTTTTAGATGCCGTGGCCCAGGCTGACATGGACGTAAGCAAGAAAGCATACCATAGTGAAGTTGTGGCTCTTACACTTCCTTTGGACGTGAGCAAGACAGCACACATCATAGTGAAGTTGTGGCTCTTACACTTCCCATCGACGTAAGCAAGAAAGCACACACCATAGTGACAATGTAGCTCTTACACTTCCTTGGATGTGAGCAAGAAAGCACACCATAGTGAAGTAGTGGCTTTTACACTTCCCTTGGACATGAGCAAGAAAGCACACACCATAGTGAAGTTGTGGCTCTTAAACTTCCCTTGGACGTAAGCAAGAAAGCACACACCATAGTGAAGTTGTGGCTTTTACACTTCCCTTGGACATGAGCAAGAAAGCACACACCATAGTGAAGTTGTGGCTCTTACACTTCCCTTGGACATAAGCAAGAAAGCACACCATAGTGAAGTTGTGGCTTTTACACTTCCCTTGCACGTAAGCAAGAAAGCTTGCATCATAGTGAAGTTGTGGGTGTTACGCTGTCAGAGGAAGTGCAGAAGGATCTTATAATATGAGAACCAATGGGACCCAAACTGAAAATCAACATTCAGAAATTCCAAGCAGAAACTAAAGATAAACATCATCCAGTATTATCCACCAACTAATGACAAAGAAACAATACATATATGGAGAGTTACAGAGAAGGAAATGTCGAAAATGTCATCTTTTCACACAACATGCCTAAGAAAAATTCACCGAATCTTTTGGCCGAATACCATCACCAACCAAGATCTGCTTACTCGGAGCAAGCAAGAGGACATGCACACCATCATAGCTGGCAGATGCTGGAGCTGGGTTGGCCATGTCCTCAGAAGAGACCCCGATGCCATCGCAAGAACAGCTGTGCTTTGGACCCCTAAAGGAAAACAAAAGAGAGGCCGACCAAAAACAACCTGGCGGAGGACTGAGGAGGCTGAGATGCAAAGAATGAACCAGAGTTGGGACACTGTACGAAGGATGGCCGCCGACCGAGCAAAATGGAATCAATTTGTTGTTGCCCTACAAGACGCCACTAGGCGTGATGGCCACTGACTGCTTTGACGGTCGGCGGCTAAGGATCAAAGAAGAAGAAGAATGACAAAGAAACAATATATATATATATATGTTTCTTGGCAAACAATACAGACAGATTTGGAGGAACAAACAATGATATCCAAATAATATTGCAGAAGGCAAGAATAATTTTCAGTGCATTCTGTGATATATGGAAATAAAAAAAATCCCTATGGTAAGAGATGTATGTAGAAGGAGAGTGACAAACACAAAGAGAAGAAAAATTGAGATAGAAATAATCTTCTTCGTCTTCGTCTCCTCCTCCTCATCCTCCTCTTCCTCATCCTCCTCCTCCTCCATCATACACTCTCAGACAGCTACAAATGTTTTCAAAGAAATCAGTAGTCAGTTTGAGGCTATTTGAATCTCTGTACAGCTTTTCCATGAATGGTACTGGTGTCAGCCATATGCACTTTCTTTGTTCCGCATTTGTTGGGCAACGTTTTAGACAAACATGAAAGGGATAAAGAAGACATGGGAAGACCTTGAGCGAATGGCACAAGACAAAAAGGCTTGGCTCATTCCGTCACTGAAGGGTAGAAATGATGCAAAGTAGTAGGTTTCAACATTATGAGAAAGTTTTTTTGTAATCCTTTCAATGAGCGACTTACAACCTGCATAATCATGGGTAACCATTACTCGTGATGCAATGATAGTATGTTAAACCAAGGTTTGTTTGTTTGTTTTTGTTTTGTTTTTAAAATTATCACTTAAACCAAGACTATAGATAAAGAGGTACCGTCTTAATTGCAAAGAATTTATGACAACATACCATACAGAAAGGAGTTCTGTGTTATTATTTGAGTGTAGTGACTGCAGAATAAAGCTTAACCTGCTGGAAATGGGAGTGTCATGGGCTTAGTAGATGGATTCATTCAACACAACTGGCGCGCCATACAATGAGATAATTTCAACACAGTCGACGATAATGCGAATCAGGTCAAGTCCAACGAAAAATTTTTGGGCTCCATATCTTTCAAAACATGTAGTAATAATAATCATATGTTGCATTCAGACGTCCAGTGTCTGTCGATTGTAGAAGCATATAATATAGCATACAATGGAGGAATGCATCTCAGTTCTGGCCGTTATGATTAGAGGTCATTTCGGACACGACATGACCCAAGTTCTGCAGCATCATTAGTTACTGACAACATCGTTACAAAAAAACTTCAATAAACTGGTTACTATACTTCTCTGTCAAGACAGTAAACCTTCATGGCCAATAATAGTTTAGTGGCGGCCTCTCAAACATAGCCACTTGAAATAAAGTCTCCACAGATCAGGAGCATGAAAATAGACATCTTCACTAGTCGACGTACAATGAAGAAAGGCCCAGAAAATTAGCCGTTGGGCTACAATAGCAGACGACGCATACGTCATATAGTTACCAATTACGTAATAATATCACGGCGTTCAATACAAGTGCTTTGACGCACAAAAACTAGCTAATGCAGACAGCTGTATCTCCAATAAAGAATGGGCATACGCCTGTGTGCAAAAGCATACACAACAATTGTTAAGTAAATAATTCAAACATTAAAATATGACTGTTAAATCATCTGGAGTAGAAGTTATCTATCAGTGGCATCTAGCAAGTTAGTGGGTCATTAGTCCCATCTGACACTGGAAGCTTCCTGTGTGCTGGGCCTTGTGTTAAAACAAGTGTATGTGATGACATCAGGCAACATCAGCCAACACCCTACTGTCACAGAAGCAAATACAAAAGCCCAGTGACAATAGATACAAAAATGTATGGAATTAGATATGGAGAATTTTTAGGAAAAAGAACTTTGGCGTAGATAACAACAGAAATCATCATCAAAATAAAGGAAAGACAAAACACCAAGGACATCCATCCAGCAAAATGGAGTTACAAATTATGTATGTCTGGGTCTGACTTGTTACTAATAATTTTATTATTATAAAATATTCCAATAAAAAATCCTATAATTTTTGCTTAAATTATTTGTTTGTGATTTTTTTATTGCACTTTTGATTACAAAATTGTTATTGTATTGTTATTGTTGAACAATTTGTATTTATTAACAGTTATTAAACTTTAGCCAGGTTTTTTCAAGAAAATATTGGCCATTCCTTGCATGAAAAAGTCGCTCCTCTATGGTATCCACTCTGGGCTTGGTATTGGACTTGCATATTTTTTGCTTACAGGTAAGTTATGTTTGTGGTTATGAAAGCATAAGCAGATTCAGGGGTTGTTTAGGATTCTTACTGTTCTTAATTTTCATTGTTTCATTAATCAGTAATTAATTATGCTTTAGTTGTATGTAATACCTTGATGATAACAGAGATGATAAGCTGAGATGCAAAGAATGAACCAGAGTTAGGGCACTGTACGAAGGATGGCCACCGACCGAGCAAAGTAGAATCAATTTGTTGCTGCCCTACAAGACACCACTAGGCGTGATGGCCACTGACTGCTTTGACAGTTGTCGACTATGGATTGAAGAAGAAGAAAACAGTTGGATAAATTTCAAAATTTTGACTAATTAAGCAGAGAAGTAACACCTGTGCTGTATGTGTGTTTATGTATTTTTTTTCTGAACTCAGAAGTGTCACGGACTGATTCACAGAAGAAAAGAAAATGAAAAATTTTTTTTTTTTTTTAGAGGACATTACACACTGTAGGAAGTAATTTATAGGAGGTAACACTTTGTAGAAGTCTCCTTTTTAAAAAAAGTAAACTTTCTCTAGGGTTATTATTATATCTTGCTTTAGTCTTCATTTTCTGAATCTCTTATTTGTTACGTGATAGCCTGCATTCATTTTTCCTTTTCAAAGTCTTCATGTTCTATTGTGATTATTTTCATTCTCTATCTTCATACACTTCATTTTCACTTATTGTGTTCATTTTCTGTTGCAGTAGCTTTCCTTCTTTGTTAAAATGTCACTTGAAGAGTGCATTCAATAATGGTAGAAACTGTAGTTGCTTGTGCCAGGTGCACTATATGTGAGTATTGTAAACAACAGTTTTTTAATTTATGGTCATGAATCTTTTATTTCTCCATGGAAGATAAAGCTATAATTGTTGTTTCCCAGTGGGTTTCAAGAAAGGGAATATCTGGTTATTATAATATATTGTGTCATTAGAGTATGTCCTGTCCATATTTACTTTCTGTCTTTTTTTTTCAGATGGATTGGTTTGTTCAGTTTAGATTCCTCTTATAAAGTTTGAAAGTTCTATTACCAGTCAGTTTAAATTATGTCTTCCGTCACCAGGTAATGTATCAAAAGCAACCAATTGGGGAACTGGAGGTTTCTTGCTCATTATGTATGGAACTTGGTGAGTGATGAAAGTAGTTGAATTTTGGTGTGTCTTTGGATACCATCTGTGTGTATGACTTGGCTTAAATTAGGGCTGGGATCTTTAATGATTAATTAATTGATTAATCAGTTACATTTTTAAAATTGATTAATTGATAAAACAAGCTTTTATTGATTATTCCATTTTTAGCAATATTTATGTTTTTTCTTTTTTTTTTTCTTTTTTTTCTCTAACCAGCGGCACTTGAGCTTTCCAGCTCTTTTGGCCCAATGACATGTCATTGCGAGGCTGGGGGGTCATTGGACTTTCCTTCCAACCCGGTCAGGAGCTTCGCTCCTTCCCATCCATACGGGATTTATGTGCAGGAGCCGTTCAGGTTATTCAGTCAAATTTCCGGTCGTAAACATTCCTTCAAACGCTGACGCCCGGGTTTGAACCATGAAAACCTGGTTGCCAGTACAACGCCGTAGCCATTACACCAGCGCGGCATGTTTTTTCTTAAATGCAAGAACATTTGCTATGTTAGAGGTCTGTGATACGGAATTTGGCAAGTCTGGTCAATAATAATAAATTGTTTGGTTGTTACTTTTCAGTAGTTTCATTATATTTTCATGACGATGTTGCCTGATAACAAGTAAAATAAATAAAATCTTCAGTGATTTAAAAAAAATATTTATGATTTTTTATAATGTATCAAGTCATGTAAGGAGAGAACAAGAAAGTATTCAGTGGGGTACTGGAAGATGAGACAGGTATGTATTTCAGAGCTGGCATTTGCTGATGATGTTGCCCTGATTGCTAAATCAGAGGCACATCTCCAATCCAACCTGCAAGTCTGGAAGGAAGAGCTGGAGAAGAGAGGGATGGTCATAAGTAGCTCTAAAACAAAATCCATGGTGATATCACGAGAAGAAAGAAGACATCAGATTAAGCTGGGAGAACAGGTCCTGGAGCAGGTCGACCACTTTAAATATCTCGGAGCTATTATAGACCGAAAATGAGACATCAAAGAAGAGTTGGCCACTCGAAAAGCAGCAGCTGGGAGACTTTTTCAGGCCATAAATTGAGGATTCCTCAGCAAGAGAGAGGTTGGTAAGAAAACGAAGATGGCTGTATACCGCTACACCTTTGCCCCAGTCTTGATATATGGATGCGAGTCATGGGCAATGACTACAACCCACAAAAGCCAGATCCAAACCTCAGAAATGAGGTATCTGAGGAAGGTGGTTGAAGTAACAAGAAGAGACATGGTCCGCAACCAGACGATACGTCAAGGCCTAAAATATCACCCCCTGCAGACCCAAGTAGAACAGTCCCAACTAAGATGGTTTGGCCATATCTGCAGAATGGGAGAAGATCGGCTACCATGACAAGCATGGGAAACAAAGAGCCAGGGATCCAGACCCCCAGGACGACCCAGAGTCCGCTGGGAGGACAACATTAGACAATCTTTGAAGGACCGAGGACTAGAATGGAACCAGGCTAGGAGGAAGACAGCCGATAGGATAGTCTGGCGCTCTCTCTTCCAAACCTCTACACCTCATGGTAGAAGGGGAACGACTAAGTAAGTAAGTATAATGTATCAAATCGTTCAAAATGGATAGATTAATCTTCGATAAAGAAATTTGATTAACTGATTACGATTTTTTTAATCAATCCCAGCTGTCGTTTAAATAAAATTAAAGTGTCTCTAAAGCAGGAAGTATTCAGATGACCAGAACATGATGGATCAATTGATAGTTCTAATGAGAACAAAAACCTGTGTTGGAAATCTTGACCAAAATGTTTGGTAATTAAAGAAATAATCTGTTATTGTTGTTCAGAATCAACATCATTGCATTCTAGGCAAACCCATAGTTGCTCAGTCTCCCTCGGCAAATGTTGAAGGGTGTGAATGCTGATTGTCCATGAGCCGCTGATTGTATACATGCCTGACCCATCTTCTCATACGAGGGTGAGTCAAATGAAAACCAGAAATATGTTATAACAATAAGAATAATCATGCCATTATATTGTAACTTGCCAATATTGTTGTCCTGGATGTCTCAAGTGTCATGCACGCGCCATCGCTGTGATGACGCATAAGGTGACGTCACAATGACGTTTTAAAGATGGCCGCCCCGCTAGTGGAATGCACTAAAAAGCAGCAGCGTTCTGTTATTCAATTTTTGATCAGCAAAGTGGTGAAACCAATAGAAATTCATCGGCGAATGAAGCTCAAGTATGGTGATGCATGCATGTCAAGGTCGCAGGTGGATGAATGGTGTACAAAGTTCAAAAACAGCGTAATTTCTGTGACAGATTGTTCATGACCGGGTCAGGCACACAGAGTAGTGACTCCAGAATCGATAGCAACCGTTGAACGACTCGTACACGGAAACCGCCGATTGACTGTGGATGATATTGCCACACATCTTGACATCAGTCACGGTTCAGCACACCACATCATCTCTGATGTGCTACAGTATCACAAAGTGTCTGCAAGGTAGGTGCCACGGCAGTTTACTCCAGAATTGAAACAACGACGCATTGATGCTTGTCAAGAACTGTTGCGGCGATTTGAAACAGAAGGTGGTGGTTTCCTATCAAGAATTGTTACTGGTGACGAAACTTGGGTTCACTACCACAAACCTGAAACAAAGCGAGCGAGCAAGGAATGGCGCCATCCCTCCTCGCCGAAACCGAAGAAGTTCCGCACGCAGCCATCTGCAGGGAAGGTAATGCTGACTCTCTTTTGGGATGAGCGAGGCGTTATTTTAGAGCACTACATGTTCAGGTCCGATGAAGAGGTACAGCGTCGTAGTTTCATTTCTGGATTAAGCTGCCGTGGCACCCACGTTGCAGACACTGTGTGGTACTGTAGCACATCAGAGATGATGTGGTGTGCTGAACCGTGACTGATGTCAAGATGTGTGGCAATATCATCCACAGTCAATCGGCGGTTTCCCTGTAGGAGTCGTTCAACGGTTGCTATTGATTCTGGAGTCACTACTCTGTGTGCCTGACCCGGTCGTGAACAATCTGTCACATAAATCACGCCGTTTTTGAACTTTGTACACCATTCATACACCTGCGACCTTGACATGCATGCATCACCGTACTTGAGCTTCATTCGCCGATGAATTTCTATTGGTTTCACCCCTTCGCTGATCAAAAATTGAATAACAGAACGCTGCTGCACTTTGGTGCATTCCACTAGTGGGGCGGCCATCTTTAAAATGTCATTATGACGTCACCTTATGCGTCATCACAGCGATGGCGCGTGCATGACACTTGAGACATCCAGGACAACAATATTGGCAAGTTACAATATAATGGCATGATTATTCTTATTGTTATAACATATTTCCGGTTTTCACTTGACTCATCCTCGTATATTCATCTCAAGACCGAGAAATTGCCTGGAAGAATGGAAGGTGGTTACAAGAACATGAGGATTGTAGAAACAGTTGTTTTTTTCTCAACACAACCAAGAGTGTGCATACTAATAAACAGATCACACTAATATAACTTTTTTTTAAAATGAGTTGAATGTAAGAACAGAATTTAGTGAATTCTGAATTTTTATACTGTGATTATATTTTTTCATAACACGATGGTAAGAATAATACTTCAGTATTTATATTGTTTCACTTTATTATTTCGCTGTAAGTTGTAATTTTTCTGTCTATTCTGACCAGGGGGGTGTGTCGCTATAAACATGCTCAAGAATGGTATATTGCTGAAAAGTTGCAGAAGGAAAAAGAACAGATACAAATTATTGACCCCAAGGATGTATGACATTGCAGCATATTCTTGATGGTTGTTTGTGTAGTTCCAATCCAGTTAAACATGTTTTATGTGTGTATCTTTGTATGCCAGGTCTTATTACGAATTAGAACAGCTACCTTAGATGTTTGTGTGCAGATGTAAGACCTGCAGGTCTTTCCGTATATATTTCTTTTTGCATTTATTTTAAATCACATCTTGTGAATCCAACTTTTATCAGGTTTAACTCAGCCTCTCTTATCGAGGAATCTTATTTTTTCTTATTTACTAGGGAATCCCAAGTCAGAAAGTAGTGTCCAATTTAACATTGAAAACTGATATTTTGTGTATTGTTTACAAATGTCTGCGACTTTCAGCATATTATTTTGCACTTCTCTGAAACTTAAGCAGCACAGTTTATTTAAATAATGAAGAGAGCTGCTACAAAACTGTTACTGGAAAGTTCAAAAAAAACAAACATGAAATGGTAATGGAATCAGTTTTATAAATGAACAATGTACTACAGGTCAATGTACTACAGGTCTGTATACTTTTGTCCAAAATCCTTTGGGACAGCTGTGTTTCGCAAATCAGATTTTATTTAGTTTTCAGATATCACCAAAAACATATTAGAAAAGTAGCCCAAAATAGCCCAATGTGTTTAAAAATTTGCCTAAAGTGGCCCAAATAGCAGGGCTATGGAGTCGAAGTCGTGGAGTCTGTTCTTTTTTAAGGGGATCCTGAGTCAGTTAAAAAAAAGTTTGGACTTCGACTCTGAATTTTGTGCCATATGACTGGTAAAAAATTGTAGTTGGAGTCAGAGTTAGTAAAAAAGCTTGGACTCTGACTCCGAATTTCATGCCATATGACTTGTAAAAAAAACTGTAGTTGGAGTTGGGAAGTCAAGCGTCTGACTTCAAAAATTTCAAGTCTGAAACTTTTTTTGGCCGACGACAACCCTGCAAAATAGTCATAAATTGCCCAAACTGTGGTAAATAAGTAGCGCAAGGAAACTTTTAATATTTTGGGTGTTCGGATAAAAGGATGCAGACCAGTTGAAACATATCATGTTTGGGTTTGGGACCCAAAGATGCAGCAATAGAGAAATGCAGTCAGCGACCCATAGCTTGACTGCTTGCATCAGGGTCAGCGAACCAGAGCTAACCAAGACCCTACTCCACCTCCACGTGGTGGTCCTGGAAACAGGCTGCATCAGTGCAGTCTGGCTGAGCAAGTAGGGATGGCAGAGGGAAGGCAAACCCGGTCCCAAAAAATGTTGTGCTGAAGTCAGATGTGTTGACCGAAAGGTGCAGATATCACAGCTCCGGCATAAACAGACACAATGCAACCAACGTCCTTTTCAGGACGAACGAGGAAGAAGAAGATGTTTGGGTTGACACTTCATCAACCACAGCCAGAAAAGGGTTAATTATGAACTTTTTATTTCTTCTTCGTTCGCCCTCAGACATCTACATTAATGACTCTAATAAAGGCAGTAGTCAGCTCAAGGTTCCTGAGATCTCCAAACAGTTTTTCCTGGAGTAGAGTAGGTTGTTGCCATCTGCTACTCTGTTCATTTCTTAATGTTGGACAGGACTGCAGCAGGTGTTCAGCTCTCGTTTTGGCTGGTACCGCAGGTGCAGAGATCTGTTGCACCAATTCTCTACTTGTTTTAAGTACTCTTGATTTAGTTTTGTCTTAAAGCATATGTGTTTTACATACATTTAATATTCGCTTTGAAGACCTTTTCATACAGAAAATGTAGTGTTAAAATTTGAATTGCATATTGAGTAAGACTTGACAACCACATTACAAAATTCCTTCCTTCACCTTTCAGCTGTCCTTAAGGTGCATGGGCCCTCAACAAACTTATTCCACATCTTCTTGTCTTGTGCCATCACCTCAAGGTCTTTCCTTGTCTTCTTCATCCCCTTTATGTTCTTGCCTCCAGTTCTGTGTTCTCTTCTTCATGTTTTCTGTGTTCTCTTCTTCATGTTTTCTGTGTTCTCTTCTTCATGTTTTCTTTTTTCTCTTCTTCGTGTTTTCTTTGTTCTCTTCTTCGTGTTTTCTTTGTTCTCTTCTTCATGTTTTCTGTGTTCTCTTCTTCGTGTTTTCTGTGTTCTCTTCTTCATGTTTTCTTTGTTCTCTTCTTCATGTTTTCTGTGTTCTCTTCTTCGTGTTTTCTGTGTTCTCTTCTTCATGTTTTCTGTGTTCTCTTCTTCGTGTTTTCTTTTTCTCTTCTTCATGTTTTCTGTGTTCTCTTCTTCATGTTTTCTGTGTTCTCTTCTTCATGTTTTCTGTGTTCTCTTCTTCATGTTTTCTGTGTTCTCTTCTTCATGTTTTCTGTGTTCTCTTCTTCGTGTTTTCTGTGTTCTCTTCTTCATGTTTTCTGTGTTCTCTTCTTCATGTTTTCTGTGTTCTCTTCTTCGTGTTTTCTTTGTTCTCTTCTTCGTGTTTTCTGTGTTCTCTTCTTCGTGTTTTCTGTGTTCTCTTCTTCATGTTTTCTTTTTCTCTTCTTCATGTTTTCTGTGTTCTCTTCTTCGTGTTTTCTGTGTTCTCTTCTTCGTGTTTTCTGTGTTCTCTTCTTCATGTTTTCTTTGTTCTCTTCTTCATGTTTTCTGTGTTCTCTTCTTCGTGTTTTCTGTGTTCTCTTCTTCGTGTTTTCTGTGTTCTCTTCTTCATGTTTTCTGTGTTCTCTTCTTCATGTTTTCTGTGTTCTCTTCTTCGTGTTTTCTGTGTTCTCTTCTTCATGTTTTCTGTGTTCTCTTCTTCATGTTTTCTGTGTTCTCTTCTTCATGTTTTCTGTGTTCTCTTCTTCATGTTTTCTGTGTTCTCTTCTTCATGTTTTCTGTGTTCTCTTCTTCGTGTTTTCTTTGTTCTCTTCTTCGTGTTTTCTGTGTTCTCTTCTTCGTGTTTTCTGTGTTCTCTTCTTCATGTTCATGTTTTCTTTCTGTGTTCTCTTCTTCGTGTTTTTTCTGTGTTCTCTTCTTCATGTTTTCTTTTTCTCTTCTTCATGTTTTCTGTGTTCTCTTCTTCGTGTTTTCTGTGTTCTCTTCTTCATGTTTTCTGTGTTCTCTTCTTCGTGTTTTCTGTGTTCTCTTCTTCATGTTTTCTGTGTTCTCTTCTTCATGTTTTCTGTGTTCTCTTCTTCGTGTTTTCTGTGTTCTCTTCTTCATGTTTTCTGTGTTCTCTTCTTCATGTTTTCTGTGTTCTCTTCTTCATGTTTTCTGTGTTCTCTTCTTCGTGTTTTCTTTTTCTCTTCTTCATGTTTTCTGTGTTCTCTTCTTCGTGTTTTCTGTGTTCTCTTCTTCGTGTTTTCTGTGTTCTCTTCTTTGTGTTTTCTGTTGTCTCCCTCTGCATCTCTTACCCTGGGGATTCAGAACAAGAACTACCCGGTAAGGCTGTCAACAGGTTTCCTTAGTGTGTGTCCTATCCATCACCAGCGTCTTCTTCACATCTCTTGTTCCAAAGGCACTTCTCTGTTTCTTGTTATCAGTTCCACATTAGTGATCTTGTCATACTACTTCACTCCTTCTATTCTATGTAAGCACCCATTTATGAAAGCCTGTAGCGGTTTGGTTGTTGTTTTACAAAATTACTGGTTCTTATTTTCAAGTTGAGAGGAAACAGTTTGCATCATTGTGTTACCTTCTGCTGTCTAAAGACTACCCTATTCCGTCTCCTTTGATCTCCCTATGTTTGAGTGTGCATGTCAGTAGTCTTGTTTACAACATCTTGGTTTATATATTAACTTGATTTAAAAATTAAATTCTGATGCATATGTAAACATGACGAGCTATGTTCTTGGATGTTAATATTCATTTTACTGACTGCTTTTTGAACCACTGATTAAAAAATCACTGTTCAGTGTTGAAATGAAGGACTGGTACATTAGTATCATTAATTTAACATTCTTTTGGTGCTATCAGCTAATGTTGCATACTCTGGTATAGATTATTTGTTTCCTGTGTTATGCTTTAATTTATTTATGATTTCTAAAATATGGAAGTTCACCACAAAAGCATCACGTGTGTTTGAATACTTTTTCCCTAGAGCATTGCTGCTTCATATTAATAGTCACAAAAAACTTGTTTTTTTAATTGCCATAGTCACAGAGCAAACCATCCTGTTATACTATGAGCTTATACATTGTGCATATGTGTGTGTGTCTACATGCATGTGCTTGTGAGTGTAAAATATTTCTTAGGAACATGTTTTTCGTGTGCTTATATTGAAAATAAGATAATTGAATTAACACAGGAGCAGAAGGGAGTGAGAAAGGAAGACAGAGAGACTGATTTCACTTGTAAATCTATCAGGAGCAATAGTTTACAAATACATCACAATTATAAGGTTATAAATTAAACATAAACAAAATATGGAGCATGGGAGTAAAAATCTGTGAATTAAATGCAAGCAATTTTTTTGTGTGTATAGAAATACTTTTGTAATAGATTGAATTTTTCATTGGCTGTCCATTGTAAAGTGTCCATTGTAAAGTGTTCACTGTGGACTGCAGTAATTGTACATTGTGATAGGACAGAAACTATTGCTGAAAGTATTCATGGAATTTGTATTAAATAAACCATTGTTATTGAAAATACTTGTTTTTACATTTGTATTATTTACTAGGATTATTTAATGTTAGATAAGTTAGTTGCTTATCCTTTACAGGACGTGGCAATCAACCCCAGCTTTTATTGGCTGTTTGTGATTTTTCTAGGCAATTTTTTCATTCAGTAGTTTGCCATTGCTTTCTGAACGGTACGGCGCTTATACCATTGTTAAAAATCCGCACAAAGCGATCAATGTTGGATAATACTTCTGTATTTGATACTATGAAGTGCTTCTTTTAAATTAAATCTTAAAGACTGCTGATGTTCTGAATTCATCTCCATATTGTGTGGACAACAAGACAAGTATAATTATCATGCATGGAGGCATATCTGGAGTCATCTTTATATGATGACCAGCTATGCGCAATGCTACAGTATACATGTGGAAGTGAACCTCTGTTTGTGAGGCTAATTACTCTCTCATTGACTCTTGAAATCATCAACACACTTCCAAGGACTCCCCTGTGGTAAAACTTGTTGAGAACCCAGCATTGCTCACTAAGCTTGGAGAAGTCACTTAAGCTTCAGACATGATCCTTTGGCTTTGACCTGGTTGACTGCATGCAGGAGGATCTCACTATGGACCCAGTGATAGGCAGGGGGAGCTGAGAAGTGGCTGTATGTAGGACGTGACAATTCTTTGGGAGATCCCAGAAACAGAACACAGCATTTTAGCTCTGCATAGTTAGAGAGCACCCTTGGATGGCGGGGAATACACAGTGTGCCACGCACTTCTTACTTCTAGCTTGGGACCAGATGTGACGGTCCTTTAAATGTAAGCCAAGCTGGAGAAAATGGAGCTCATGACTTCACCTCAGTACGTTTTGGAGTGACAGAAAAGCCACAGGAAAATCCTACATCTACAGTGTAGATAATACCAAGGTATCTTCAACTTGGTATTGGCTGCAAAAGAGCGAGAAGCTCAGCAGCCCTAGTTACCCAACAACAACTCTACCAAAGCTATGCCCTTATGTTCCTCTTAAAGCATTATCTTCAGATTCTTCATCATGCCTTCAATTTTCTGACCAGTGTTCATGTCTCAGATCCACCAAAATAAAAATTTTGATGCAGGATATGTATGAATGTATTTTTCTTATTAGGCAGTATACCCTGGATCCACTTAGGATCCTGTTACATGCCCACTGAGGCATATTGGGAATACAGTGTTAGAGCATATTTTCTTGACCATCGGCACACTAGAGGTGATGTGGTCGGCATCATGTCTAGAGAGCGAGAAGCTTAGCAGTCCTAGTTCAACAACAACAACAAGAATAATTTTCATTTTCCTTTGCGCTCCATAGGAAGCGTGGAGCCACCACTGAAGCTGGTTTTCCTGCACCAAGTATTCACTTGCTGTTGTGGTGGTTGTTTTTGTGGCAATTTGTTTTATGCATGCGCAATACATAAATAAGTTGATGTAAGCACAAGAGCTTACAAGAACAACAACAACGGCAAATGTTATAGTTCAAGAGTGTGGCTACTTCTCGATCGTAAGTTGTGTGACAGCTGAAAATTCAAAATATCCGCAGTTTGTTGTTATGTATCAGTAATTACTTTTAAAATGCTCAAAACAGGATATGAGTTATGGTTAAGATTAGGTTTAACGGTCAGTGTTCTGAGATTTATAGCCGCTTATTGTTTACAAGAAAACTAAATGCTGGTAATAGGATTATGTTTAGTGGTTTAGCATTAGGATTTTATTGTTTACAAGAAAACTAAATGCTGGTAATAGGATTATGTTTAGTGGTTTAGCATTAGGATTTAGTCCTAAGTAAGTTGTGTGACAGCTGAAAATTCAAAAAATCCGCAGTTTGTTGTTATGTATCAGTAATTACTTTTAAAATGCTCAAAACAGGATATGAGTTATGGTTAAGATTAGGTTTAACGGTCAGTGTTCTGAGATTTATAGCCGCTTATTGTTTACAAGAAAACTAAATGCTGGTAATAGGATTATGTTTAGTGGTTTAGCATTAGGATTTAGTCCTAGGCTTAGGATGTGGAGACAGATATATAGTAATGTAATTCTACATCATGCTTTAAAAAATATTATAATGGGCTACTGTTGGAGTCGGATTTCCTTATGTTATTACGTTTGAAGGTATTGACGATGATGGGTGAAATTGCCAGTTCATGCTAACAACGCGAATTCTAAATCAAACTTCAAGTATGTCAATTCCGAACTTTGGTAACTGAAGTATACTGCCAAGGCGGGTCATAAAGTTCAACGAATTTATTCACATACACGATTCACAGTTACGAACATGGTATTCAATAGCAGACTAGACGTTTGATACATGGACGATCAATAATAAAATAGGATGATGCAAATCTGGCATAATGTTCCTAATGGCAATGTACGTCTTTCCAGTCAGTTCCATTATCAATATTCTTCCTTGCTAAACTAGCATTCATACAATTAAACTGTCTTTATGATAGTTTCAAAGACATCGGCCGTTGACCTTCTCCAAGGACATCGGTCATCATATACATCTTTAATAATACACGAACATGCATCCATAAATACTGTCCTACTCAATTGACTCTTTCAATAAAATGCTCAGACAGTTGATTAATCTTCAGATTCAAACATTTCTTCATCAAGATAAATACAGGTTAGATACTATCCTTGGCTAACCTCTCCATACGTGCCAAGACCAAGATGTCGGCACTTCATAATACATTTTTTTAAGATCCATCTTTATCATATTTTCGCTCGTAGAATTATCACTACGTTTCATAAGTGAAGCAAACGGCTCAGCTGATCCATTCATGAAATCCTGACGTGTGGATTCCAGCTAGATGCCAGCAAGAGTGGAGACATCACTAAAATCATATATAATATATCTTATTAATCTCTGGGTGCGAGACTTACGTATACCACATTGACATGGGCTTCTGATAAGAAGGCCAGTCCTCCATTATCGAAATAATTCCCACTGATAAGGGACACAATAATATATTACGGACGAACGGTCCGGCTTGACCCTTCAACATCCCTCTCTGACGTCATCTCCTGATCTTAGAAACCCGTGCGCTATGAGTCTCTCAAACACTACATAGTGCACGCACGTGCGTGATAAATCATACGCACAAATAATATTCCTATCATAAGAATGGTGCGTAATCTTTTAACACAGGCAGGACTTAAAACTGCCATCTATGTAAAAGTACGCAACAGTATCCTTATCACTCCCCCTTAAAAAAAAGTTAATTATATTAATCTTTTTTTTCTAAGTAATTCGGAGAGGTGAGTCAAACTACATCAATATCTAGAAAAATAATTCATAGTTAAAATATTATACCATAAAAAGAAAATGAATATTAAATAGAAATCAAGACAACTAAACCATAGCATGCATTAAAGCATACATCCACAATCGACCTAATTTGGTACGATGTGGTGAAATTCAATGAAAAAAATTCAAAGAAAGTTGGAAATCAGAACCAAAAAAAAGGTAAAACATCCAACTAAGTTTCCAAAAGAAAACAAAACAAACTAAGACATGATTTCAAATGAAAAAAAGAAAAACAATGATGATGTGTAACAAATGACAAGTGAATTATGAACCGAAAAAATGAAATTAAAACACGCAAAGTGAATAAACAATGCATAATTCAAAACGCTAAGAGAACAACACACTTAATGTTTCTAAAATTAATAAGGTGAACTAATCATCTATAAATATAAATAGCATGTACCATGAGTGGTAGATATAAGTATGAGGAGACACATATAAACTATTAGTGAATGTAAACTATACCAATACTTGAGAAATTAAATTGATTCTAACTAATCAATAAATTTCTTAATTAAAAACAATCACTAATTACACATTCATTTAATTGCTAACAGTCTTACTAAGTGCTCCTGTTATATTAAAATCGTTAATAAAATATGAGAATCTGTTCATTTATTTTCCATGCACGATGAAAAAATATTTATTTAACACATTACGTAGTCCAGTATGTTCATTATGAATATTGATTATATCTGTATACAACAGACAACAATGTTCCCGTACCAAGAAAATTGCAAGATCTAAAAAATCATGTTTCAATGCAAACAATTAGTCTATCTTGATAGTAGTGTCGGTACGAATAATCCTGATCCATACGAAGTCTGTATAGAGTTTAGGTAAAGAACATAGTTCCATGATCATCATATTCCAATTGAACGATTCTCTGTAGAGGCGTTTACATTTCTGGAAGTTGTTCTGGTTCGACAGGTTCGCTCGGACAGCGTGACAAACAGTCCGCAAACACGTTTTTAACTCCAGGTATTGAACGAATTTCGAAGCTGTAAGGTTGTAAGGCTATAGCGTACCTTGTTGACTTTGAAGATCTAACGTCTTTCGTATTAAGAGCTGTGAGAGCCTTTTGGTCGCTTTCAACAATAAAATGAGAGCCTAATAGGTAACGTTCTAGTTTTGTAATAGACCAGACTAATGCAAGGAGCTCCCTGTCCAGAACTGAATATTTCTGTTCGGTGGTCGTCAATTTTCTCGAAACGTACATCACGGGGTGCAAGGTGCCAGAATATTCTTGCATCAAAACACCGGCGATCCCGTATGATGACGCGTCACTACGAAGAATAAAAATAAGATTTTTGTTAGGCAACCTTAAAACTGGAGCTTGTGAAAAAAATCTTTTAATTTCATCTAACGCGATTTGATGCTCGTTAGACCACTGAATTACGTTAGCTGTCCCTTTTCTCAACATAGAAGAAAAAGGAGCAGTTATAGTAGACAAATGAGGGATAAACTTAGCATAGAACTGTATTAGTCCCAAAAGAGATCTAACTTGTTTTTTTTGTCTTAGGTGCTGTGATGTTTAGAATTTTAGAGACATTACTGTCCTCTGTATACAGTATGCCATGACCAATACGGTGACCCAGAAAGGAAATGTCGTGAAAACCGACAAATGCCTTCGATGGCTTCGCTGTTAGATTATAATCACGTAATGTAGACAGTAAAGAATTTAATCCCTGAATATGCTCATCCCATGAGTCGCTAAAGAGACAGATGTCATCAATGTAAGTAATGACATCGGGACGATGAGAAAGCACGCGACGCATCATGCGTACAAAGGTAGCAGGTGCGTTTACTAAACCAAATGGCATAAAATTCCATTGGAATAGACCACGTGGTGTCGAGAAAGCAGTGAGTGGTTTTGCTTTAGGTGTGAGTGGCACTTGCCAGTATCCCTTAGAAAGGTCAAATTTAGAGAAGAAGGTAGAATGTGCTAATTTGACCAATAAGTCTTCCAAGAGGGGCAAAGGTTCGGCATCGAATTTTGTCACTTTGTTTAATTTTCTGTAATCTACGCAAAGACGAATATTGTTGTCTTTCTTTCTAATGATCACCATTGTCGTGTGGTGAGTCACTGGGGCAACTACGACAGTAGTTTTTGCCAGGAATAGTCTATGAGATATTAGATATAAGGTCTCTAGAAATTGGCTCGTTAAGAAAGAAAAAAAGACCTATTCGAGATAGGGACAAGAAGACAGGAATGCGAATGCTTTCCACTAGACAGTGTTTTCTAATAAATTATGGAAAGAGTTCTGTTTCCCCACGACCTTAGCTTCTGCCCTTAGATCCCGTAAAGAAAAAGCCCCCAACCTCATCTGAGTAGAGAAAGGTTCCTATAGGTGAATATGTAACACCGACAGCACGAGTGATACATTAACAAACTCTTGATAATGATCAACTGATCGTTGGGTTTATTAATGAATTATCCACACATATAGGGTTAGTAATGGTTAGAACGTGATGATGGTGAAAGACGATTCACACAAAACACACAGATGAGATAATAAAATTACAGTTAATTAAGTAATAGTTAATTAAGGATGAACTGGTGTAGAGTGAAATGATGATGTGATATGATACATGTTACCAAAATGGTGAGTACTCTACACAGTCCATGTGTCTCTAAATGCTTCTCCTAGATATGAGGATTCACATGTATGCATAAAATGTCCCAAGTTGTTATACGTTATGTCGAATGGGGTATCTCTAAGTCGAGGACGTTCTGATGAATACTGTTGTCGTACGGAGAACGCTGACGAGATATTTATGTATATTCCTTCACTGTTTGAGTATATCTCTGTAGTGTGGATCAACAGTTAATAGTTGTCATATGAACAAAAGGTCTGTGGTCTAATCTCCCGACGGTACTGGTCAGACTGGATATCTTCACGAAATGTTAGTGATATGTAGACTCATAATCTTGCGTATGTAGTCGTGATTCATATACTTTCGAGTCTGCTTCATAAAATGCGCTTAAGAGTGTGTTGCACGTGGTATAAATATGTGATTCCTCTTTTGAGCTCTTTTGCTTGACTTCAGATAATAATGATCTTTCGAGTGATTAGAGTTTATGATGACTCTGTATTGAACTTGTGATAACGATGTATTGAACTTGTGATAACTCTGTATTGAACTTGTGAGCAAGCAGTATATGGTGACGAAAAATGCTGCGTCCACCTTATGACTTGTGGGTGAGACAATATTCCTTTTAAATTGAGGAATGAAAGATGTCCTATGGCGAATTCTGCTAGCCAAATGTCCGTTTTTGATAACTTATTTCTGGTTAGACGTCAGACACGTTGCGTGTAGACTCAGACTTCTGATGAACTGAAGACACACAAAAGTCTTCGTAAGTTTTTCACATTTAACATCACTGGTTGACTTTCATTTAAACTACTGCTCATTATTCATCTCCCTCTCTCTGAGTTCCATTCTAATGATGTTAAATATCTTGTGCATGAGAGTGTGTGCATATGGGAGACTGTGATGATGATAAAGGTGAAATATGAACTATTAATTACCTTCTATCATCCTATCATCTTCTATGAAAATCTTCTGATTTTATTAATCAGTTATGCCAAGAATTATTTGAAACTTTATCTTCCGCACATTTTAGCTGTGAGGTTAAAATAAACAAAATTAAGAAAATGTATTAATAAGTATAAGATCTACTAACCTTCTTTTCCCTTCGCAAAATCCTTTAAGAACACAATTAATCACGGAACTGAATTATCATCCACTCTGAATAAACACGTGTATTAGGCTATGCGTTTTTGGGTTTGATCTCTTCCTCACAAGGTAAAAACCTGGACTGCCTCACTCTAGTAGATTATGCGGTATTATATATTTCTGGAAGTCACCCTGCCCAAGCTGGGCGTCCAATGTGGTCAACCCACGCTTGTCTGAACCGCGGCCACGTTTTCCCTTGGCCAATCTGGGCGTCCAATGTGGTGTCACAGAAATTACAGTTTGATTAGGATGACCATATGTGTTTTTACCAGATTTATCACGATACAATGTGGGCTTCAAATGATAATGTCAGGCATGTGGACTCAATCAAAGGACTTTATTTCCCCCGATGAAAGAACAAATGTGGTTCTCTAGATACCGGTCGCGAGTAATCACAACAATGAAATAGCAAATGTGGATCGCAAATATGAGATGAGAGAGCAAATGTCGGAGAAAATACAGTATGAAGAATGTAGGAAAAGATGGAGCAATAAGGCCTTTGCGCTCGTTTATCACAATAGCCCCTCCTCAAGTGTGATGTCAATCGTACTCAGGAGAGCTTAGACTTCTTGCTCGGGATGCTTTAATCCTTTTCCTCATCTACGTTTTTCTCTCCGGTTTCCACCCTTTCCTCTACTTGTCCGTGCTCTTCGTCCTGCCTCATAGGATGACGGCTTAAAAAATCCGCTCCTACGTTATGTTTTCCTTGGATATAGTCCACTTGGAACGTGTAAGGTTGTAGAACAAGCGACCACCTCATCAGTCTAGCATTCAAATTCTTTGAATTGGTGAGGAAGGTCAGAGGTTGGTGATCACTCTGGATTGTAAATTTCCTTCCGTACAGGTATGCTTGAAATTTTTGTATTCCCCAGACGAGGGACAAACATTCCTTTTCGATTGTGGAATAGTTTTGTTCTGCTCGGTTTAACTTCCGACTCGCATATGCAACCGGAAATAGATTTGGGGGGCTTCTGTCATCTGGCTGTAGTAATGTAGCCCCGATTCCAATGTTACTGGCATCTGTGCGCAAGATGAATTTTCTAGTTAAATCCGGAAGCCGTAAAATAGGTTTTGTGGTGAGTTTCTCTTTTAAGAGTGCATATGCATGTTCACATTCTGCTGACCATGTCACTTTATCTGGGTTTCCTTTCTTGGTTAGCGACGTAAGCGGCGCACAGAGGCTATTAAAATCCTTTATATATCTCTGGTAGAATCCACAGAGAGATACAAATGACCGGACATCCCTTTTAGTGGACAGTCTCGGTGCATTTCTCAGCTTCTCAACGTTTCGAGTCTCGGGAAACATGGTCCCATGGGATATAGTATGTCCTAGGAATTCTAGCTGTTCACACCCAATTTGACATTTGGTTGGGCGGGCGGTTAGTCCCGCTTCTCTGAGTCTGTTAAACAGCAAGGATAGCGCTGATATATGTTCTTCAAACGATTCAGTAGCTACTAGGATATCATCCATAAAATTGCTGATGGCGGGATGATTCAAAGGATCCAATAACTTTCGCATCATCCTTGTGAAGACACTAGGAGCATTGTTCAGTCCAAATGGCATCACATTAAATTCGAAGTGTCCATCTGGAGTACTGAAGGCTAACAGATTCCTCACCTCAGCTTTTACCGGTATTTGATAGTACCCTTTACTGAGGTCGATCTTTGAAAAATAGCGAGCCCTGCTCAGCTTAGTAAATAGCTGGTTCTGGTCCGGTAACGGTTCTGGCTGGAACTGTGTTAACGCATTCAGCTGTCGGTAGTCGATGCACAGGCGGTGTTCTCCACTGGGTTTGCGTAACAGCATCACTCCCGCACTGTAAGGGGACTCCGACTTCGAAATTATGCCTTCCTTAAGTAAGTAATCAATTTCTTGCTTTAATGCCGTCGCCTTGGCATACGGAATCGGATAGGTTCTCATTCGGACGGGCGTAGGATCCGTGACTTCCATGTCAAACTCCATCAGGTTTGTCCGGCCCGGTTTGTCTGTCAGAGAGTCGGCGTGGTTTTCCATCAATCTCCTCACACTTTCTTGCTGGGCTTCCGTTAGGGTGGAGCTTATTTTCACATCTAAATGTGATTCCTCCTGTTTCACCGGGTACTCTACGGATGATAATGGCTCTTCTTCCATTTGCATAGCAATGGCCATAGTCATGAGGTGCGCTGGTTCGGCAGGGGCTCGCTCGTAAAACTTCTTAAGCAGATTTAAGTGATAAATTTTCTGCTTTCCGTTCACGGCGATTTTATAGTTGTTGCGAGAAATCTTTTCCGCCACTTTGTAGGGTCCCCTCCAGCAAATCTGCAATTTATTACTGCTACTTGGCAGAAGAAGTAGCACCTTCTCTCCTACTGCTAGTTCTCGGTCCTTCGCATTGCGATTGTAATATTTGGCATGTTTCCGCCTAGCCTCCCGTACTTTCGCTGTGGCTAATTCCCAGCCAGTCTTCAGGCGTTGTTTCAAGTCTGTGACGTACTGGAAGGCTGATGTGACAGTGTCGTCTGCCTTGGCATCTGTCCATGTTCTTAGTAATGCTTCTAATGGACCTTTAATAGGTCTTCCGAAGAGTAATGTGGCCGGAGGAACTCCAGTTGACGCATGCGGTACTTCCCTATAAGCAAATAATGCGGCAGGAAGATACTGATCCCAAGTTTCTGGCTTCTCCTGTGCCAACTTCCGAAGAATAGAGGTGAGCGTCCCGTTAAACCGCTCTACTTGCCCGTTACTTTGGGGGTGATAGGGCGAAGTATGGATATGCCTAGTCTTGAATATTCTAAGCACCTCCTCTGTCAACTTGCCTCTAAATTGTGACCCGTTGTCTGTGAGAATTTCATGCGGGAAGCCCAATCTAGTAAAGATATTCAGTAAAGCGTCAGCTACATGCACTGAGTCGCATGCTGGCATGGCTATGGCTTCGCCCCACATGGAACAGGTGTCCACTAAGGTAAGGATATGGGAGTTCCTCTTCTTAGTTCTCAGCAGAGGTCCAATTATATCCACGGCCACTCTTTCAAATGGGGTGCCCAAGATTGGCATCTCCCCAAGGGTCGCGGGTGCCGTCCAGTGTTTTGGTGCAACTTTCTGGCACTGAGGACAAGACTTGACGAAACGTTCAATGTCGCCGGTGATCCCTGGCCAATAATAGTGGCAGGCAATCATTTGAGTCGTGGCGCTCATTCCCATGTGTCCACTAAATGGGATAGAGTGGCCCATCTCAAGCACCTGGTTCCTATAGGTTGCAGGAACTACTAATTGGTTGTGTTCCTGTCCTTCATTTCCAGCTCGGCGATACATCAATCCATTTTTCATAAAGAAGTCTCCCTTGGTAGGTGGGTTGTGTGTTCTAGGTAATTTTTTAAAACAGGGCGCCAGTGTGGAATCTTCCATTTGGGCCCTCTTCAATTCCTCGGGGAGGATATTGGTAGGAGGTTCCTGCTCTGCGTCTTTTCTTGACTGTCCTCTAGTCTGTACGGCCGCCATGACTAGTGGTTGAGTAGGTTCTCCAAGGAACACATATCTACATCCCAAGATTAAAGAGTAGATTGGTTCTTCCATGATAGCTGCACGAATCTCTCCTGTCACATAACGAGATTCCACTCTGATAAGTGCAATTGGCAGTGTCATGGGTGCAACATCCTTCGTCAGACCTTGGATGTCGACACTCTCTTCTGTTATCTGGTCAGGGGTGACAAGAGATGCCCTGACCACCGCATCAAAAGTCCTGTGTCATAAAGGCACTCCACAGATTGTCCGTTTACGAGGACTGATTCGATGACAGGAGGATGAGAAACGTTTCCGGTTCTCTGCTCCTTCCGGGGTGACGATTTTGTCTGCAGACAGGCAGCATGTTGGGGAGGAGGTCTGCGCTTGCACTCATTAGTGTTGTGATTGTTCAAGCGACAGTACTTGCACCATTTATCTCCCTGTCTCTGGTGTGGCGCAGCATTTTTCTTGTTTTGCTCTTTGTAGTTATCTTGTTTGGCGTGCTGTTTATGCGAGATGTGTGGTCCTTTGCTTTGTTGGTCTGGTTGGGAGCGAGCAGGTTGCTTTGGCGCCTGATCCGAAAACTTCTTTCTGGCTCCTTGAGACTCCATGAGAGCATTTTGGAATCGCTCTGCCAGTGTAAGAATATTTTCTAACCGGTCAGCGCCGTTTTCAGTGAGAAATCTACGCATTTCCACCGACATAGATTCTTTCAGTTGCTCTATCACAATCAGCTCTTTCAACCCGTCATAGTTCTCGGCAAAGTTTCCCAGTGTACACCACTTCACTAGGTAGTCTTCAATACGGGCTGCGAACTGTGAGAAAGTCTCTCCTGCATCCTTCCTAGAACCTCGAAATTTTTTCCGGTAAGCCTCTGAATGAAGCTCGTACCTCACCAAGAGAGCTTTTTTCAATGCCTGGTAGTCATCTTGCTCTCCGGCCGGAAGTTTATTAAAAACTTCGTAGGCGGCTCCTCTTAGGCCCTGGGAAAGTTTCAAGTTCCACTTCCGTTCTTCAAGTCCAAACCCTGTTGCAAAGCGTTCAAAGCGGTCTAAAAAGGCGTCCATGGTATCATTCCTTTCTGAAAAAGGTTCCAGCGGAAAGTTCATGGCATTGGGTGGCGCAGGTTGCGAAGTAGGCACACCATCTGAGCGGGGTGAGTACCCTCCATCACAGTTGGAAGCCGCTGCACTTTTTGCCAGCTCTATTTGATTGGTCTGTCCCTGGATTTCCAGTTGCTTCATCATAAGTGCATGCTCTGCTGCGGCTTTCTCTTTTCGCTCCGCTGCTTTGCTGCTGCTTCTTTCCGCTCCGCTGCTTCTGCTGCGGCTTTCTCTTTCCGCTCCGCTGCTTCTGCTGCGGCCTTCTCCATTGTAAGTTTCTGCATTTCCATCTCTCTTTCATGGAGTTTATCAGTTTCCTCGCTTACATATTTCATCAGGTCTTTTCCACTTAACCCGAATTCACGCCCTGCCTCCATCAAACTATTTCTAATTTTCGCAGCATCTGCCATGATATGCAGTACGGGTTTGCGAAGGGAAAAATTGGCAGTGACCTCCAAACAAATTTAATAGACTCGCACAAGTAATTATCTCTTTAAAACCAGCTAGGTTTAAATTAGTAATCAAGTTCAAATAGTTCTTAAAAATCACTCACTCAGCGTATTCTGAAAAATTAATTAACAGATTATCTCGAAGTTTCTATGAAAAATTTACTAAATATTTATGATAACAGTTTCTCCAGCAGTTACTGAAAAAAAAAAAAAATTTTCAGTTCCCTACAGTATCCTCTGTTCTCAAAAAGTGTTTACTCTGTCCGTTTGATACTCAATTTAAAAAGTATCACTCGTGCTTTAGAGATATAAATTATCCCCCCTATGAAATAGACAAATTATAGTAAGTGTCAGTCTAGGAGATAATCCCTCGAAATGCCAACAAATTTTGCAATTATCGCAATTGTAAAGCAGGGATGAAAATGTGATTTATCACACTTCTAAGTCCGGGTTCACTAATCCCAAGACGAGCCCACAATTGTCGTGTGGTGAGTCACTGGGGCAACTACGACAGTAGTTTTTGCCAGGAATAGTCTATGAGATATTAGTTATAAGGTCTCTAGAAATTGGCTCGTTAAGAAAGAAAAAAAGACCTATTCGAGATAGGGACAAGAAGACAGGAATGCGAATGCTTTCCACTAGACAGTGTTTTCTAATAAATTATGGAAAGAGTTCTGTTTCCCCACGACCTTAGCTTCTGCCCTTAGATCCCGTAAAGAAAAAGCCCCCAACCTCATCTGAGTAGAGAAAGGTTCCTATAGGTGAATATGTAACACCGACAGCACGAGTGATACATTAACAAACTCTTGATAATGATCAACTGATCGTTGGGTTTATTAATGAAATATCCACACATATAGGGTTAGTAATGGTTAGAACGTGATGATGGTGAAAGACGATTCACACAAAACACACAGATGAGATAATAAAATTACAGTTAATTAAGTAATAGTTAATTAAGGATGAACTGGTGTAGAGTGAAATGATGATGTGATATGATACGTGTTACCAAAATGGTGAGTACTCTACACAGTCCATGTGTCTCTAAATGCTTCTCCTAGATATGAGGATTCACATGTATGCATAAAATGTCCCAAGTTGTTATACGTTATGTCGAATGGGGTATCTCTAAGTCGAGGACGTTCTGATGAATACTGTTGTCGTACGGAGAACGCTGACGAGATATTTATGTATATTCCTTCACTGTTTGAGTATATCTCTGTAGTGTGGATCAACAGTTAATAGTTGTCATATGAACAAAAGGTCTGTGGTCTAATCTCCCGACGGTACTGGTCAGACTGGATATCTTCACGAAATGTTAGTGATATGTAGACTCATAATCTTGCGTATGTAGTCGTGATTCATATACTTTCGAGTCTGCTTCATAAAATGCGCTTAAGAGTGTGTTGCACGTGGTATAAATATGCGATTCCTCTTTTGAGCTCTTTTGCTTGACTTCAGATAATAATGATCTTTCGAGTGATTAGAGTTTATGATGACTCTGTATTGAACTTGTGATAACGATGTATTGAACTTGTGATAACTCTGTATTGAACTTGTGAGCAAGCAGTATATGGTGACGAAAAATGCTGCGTCCACCTTATGACTTGTGGGTGAGACAATATTCCTTTTAAATTGAGGAATGAAAGATGTCCTATGGCGAATTCTGCTAGCCAAATGTCCGTTTTTGATAACTTATTTCTGGTTAGACGTCAGACACGTTGCGTGTAGACTCAGACTTCTGATGAACTGAAGACACACAAAAGTCTTCGTAAGTTTTTCACATTTAACATCACTGGTTGACTTTCATTTAAACTACTGCTCATTATTCATCTCCCTCTCTCTGAGTTCCATTCTAATGATGTTAAATATCTTGTGCATGAGAGTGTGTGCATATGGGAGACTGTGATGATGATAAAGGTGAAATATGAACTATTAATTACCTTCTATCATCCTATCATCTTCTATGAAAATCTTCTGATTTTATTAATCAGTTATGCCAAGAATTATTTGAAACTTTATCTTCCGCACATTTTAGCTGTGAGGTTAAAATAAACAAAATTAAGAAAATGTATTAATAAGTATAAGATCTACTAACCTTCTTTTCCCTTCGCAAAATCCTTTAAGAACACAATTAATCACGGAACTGAATTATCATCCACTCTGAATAAACACGTGTATTAGGCTATGCGTTTTTGGGTTTGATCTCTTCCTCACAAGGTAAAAACCTGGACTGCCTCACTCTAGTAGATTATGCGGTATTATATATTTCTGGAAGTCACCCTGCCCAAGCTGGGCGTCCAATGTGGTCAACCCACGCTTGTCTGAACCGCGGCCACGTTTTCCCCTGGCCAATCTGGGCGTCCAATGTGGTGTCACAGAAATTACAGTTTGATTAGGATGACCATATGTGTTTTTACCAGATTTATCACGATACAATGTGGGCTTCAAATGATAATGTCAGGCATGTGGACTCAATCAAAGGACTTTATTTCCCCCGATGAAAGAACAAATGTGGTTCTCTAGATACCGGTCGCGAGTAATCACAACAATGAAATAGCAAATGTGGATCGCAAATATGAGATGAGAGAGCAAATGTCGGAGAAAATACAGTATGAAGAATGTAGGAAAAGATAGAGCAATAAGGCCTTTGCGCTCCTTTATCACAATAGCCCCTCCTCAAGTGTGATGTCAATCGTACTCAGGAGAGCTTAGACTTCTTGCTCGGGATGCTTTAATCCTTTTCCTCATCTTCGTTTTTCTCTCCGGTTTCCACCCTTTCCTCTACTTGTCCGTGCTCTTCGTCCTGCCTCATAGGATGACGGCTTAAAAAAAAATCCGCTCCTACGTTATGTTTTCCTTGGATATAGTCCACTTGGAACGTGTAAGGTTGTAGAACAAGCGACCACCTCATCAGTCTAGCATTCAAATTCTTTGAATTGGCGAGGAAGGTCAGAGGTTGGTGATCACTCTGGATTGTAAATTTCCTTCCGTACAGGTATGCTTGAAATTTTTGTATTCCCCAGACGAGGGACAAACATTCCTTTTCGATTGTGGAATAGTTTTGTTCTGCTCGGTTTAACTTCCGACTCGCATATGCGACCGGAAATAGATTTGGGGGGCTTCTGTCATCTGGCTGTAGTAATGTAGCCCCGATTCCAATGTTACTGGCATCTGTGCGCAAGATGAATTTTCTAGTTAAATCCGGAAGCCGTAAAATAGGTTTTGTGGTGAGTTTCTCTTTTAAGAGTGCATATGCATGTTCACATTCTGCTGACCATGTCACTTTATCTGGGTTTCCTTTCTTGGTTAGCGACGTAAGCGGCGCACAGAGGCTATTAAAATCCTTTATATATCTCTGGTAGAATCCACAGAGAGATACAAATGACGGACATCCCTTTTAGTGGACGGTCTCGGTGCATTTCTCAGCTTCTCAACGTTTCGAGTCTCGGGAAACATGGTCCCATGGGATATAGTATGTCCTAGGAATTCTAGCTGTTCACACCCAATTTGACATTTGGTTGGGCGGGCGGTTAGTCCCGCTTCTCTGAGTCTGTTAAACAGCAAGGATAGCGCTGATATATGTTCTTCAAACGATTCAGTAGCTACTAGGATATCATCCATAAAATTGCTGATGGCGGGATGATTCAAGGATCCAATAACTTTCGCATCATCCTTGTGAAGACACTAGGAGCATTGTTCAGTCCAAATGGCATCACATTAAATTCGAAGTGTCCATCTGGAGTACTGAAGGCTAACAGATTCCTCACCTCAGCTTTTACCGGTATTTGATAGTACCCTTTACTGAGGTCGATCTTTGAAAAATAGCGAGCCCTGCTCAGCTTAGTAAATAGCTGGTTCTGGTCCGGTAACGGTTCTGGCTGGAACTGTGTTAACGCATTCAGCTGTCGGTAGTCAATGCACAGGCGGTGTTCTCCACTGGGTTTGCGTAACAGCACCTCTCCCGCACTGTAAGGGGACTCCGACTTCGAAATTATGCCTTCCTTAAGTAAGTAATCAATTTCTTGCTTTAATGCCGTCGCCTTGGCATACGGAATCGGATAGGTTCTCATTCGGACGGGCGTAGGATCCGTGACTTCCATGTCAAACTCCATCAGGTTTGTTCCGGCCCCGTTTGTCTGTCAGAGAGTCGGCGTGGTTTTCCATCAATCTCCTCACACTTTCTTGCTGGGGCGTTCCGTTAGGGTGGAGCTTTATTTTCACATCTAAATGTGATTCCTCGTGTATCACTGGGTACTCTACGGATGATAATGGCTCTTCTTCCATTTGCATAGCAATGGCCATAGTCATGAGGTGCGCTGGTTCGGCAGGGGCTCGCTCGTAAAACTTCTTAAGCAGATTTAAGTGATAAATTTTCTGCTTTCCGTTCACGGCGATTTTATAGTTGTTGCGAGAAATCTTTTCCGCCACTTTGTAGGGTCCCCTCCAGCAAATCTGCAATTTATTACTGCTACTTGGCAGAAGAAGTAGCACCTTCTCTCCTACTGCTAGTTCTCGGTCCTTCGCATTGCGATTGTAATATTTGGCATGTTTCCGCCTAGCCTCCCGTACTTTCGCTGTGGCTAATTCCCAGCCAGTCTTCAGGCGTTGTTTCAAGTCTGTGACGTACTGGAAGGCTGATGTGACAGTGTCGTCTGCCTTGGCATCTGTCCATGTTCTTTTTAGATAATGCTTCTAATGGACCATTTAATAGATTCTTCCGAAGAGTAATGTGGCCGGAGGAACTCCAGTTGACGCATGCGTACTACTTCCCTATAAAGCAAATAATGCGGCAGGAAGATACTGATCCCAAGTTTTCTGGCTTCTCCTGTGCCAACTTCCGAAGAATAGAAGGTGAAAGGCGTCCCGTTAAACCGCTCTACTTGCCCGTTACTTTTGGGGGTGATAGGGCGAAGTATGGATATGGCCTAGTCTTGAATATTATAAGCACCTCCTCTGTCAACTTGCCTCTAAATTGTGACCCGTCTTGTCTGTGAGAATTTCATGCGGGAAGCCCAATCTAGTAAAGATATTCAGTAAAAAAGCGTCAGCTACATTGCACTGAGTCGCATGCTGGCATGGCTATAGGCTTCGCCCCACATGGAACAGGTGTCCACTAAGGAAAAGAATTATGGGAGTTCCTCATTATCTTAGTTCTCAGCAGAGGTCCAATTATATCCACGGCCACTCTTTCAAATGGGTGGCCCAAGATTGGCATCCATCCCCAATGGTCGCGGGTGCCGTCCAGTGATTTTGGTGCAACTTTCTGGCACTGAGGACAAGAACTTGACGAAAACGTTCAATGTCGCCGGTGATTCCCTGGCCAATAAATAGTGGCAGGCAATCATTTGAGTCGTGGCGCTCATTCCCCCATAGTGTACCACTAATTGGGATAGAGTGGCCCCATCACCTCAAGCACCTCACCTGGTTTTCCTATAGGTTGCAGGAACTAACTAATTGGTTTGTTTTCCTGTCCCCTTCATTTCACAGCTCGGCGATACATCAATCCACCTTTTTTTCATAAAGAAGTCTCCCTTGGTAGTGGGATTTTTTGTGTTCTAGGTAAAATTTTTAAAAACAGGGCGCCAGTGTGGAATCTTCCATTTGGCCCTCTTGAATTTCAATTCCTCTGTGAGGGAGGAAAAAATAAATATTTGGTAGGAGGATTCCTGCTCTGCGTCCTTTTCTTGACTGTCCTCTAGTCCTGGGTACGGCCGCCATGACTAGTGGTGGTTGAGTAGGTTCTCCAAGGAAACACATATCTCTACATCCCAAGATTAAAGAGTAGATATGGTTCTTCCATGATAGCTGCACGAATCTCTCCTGTCACATAAACGAGATTAACCACTCTGATAAGTGCAATTGGCAGTGTCATTGGGTGCAACATCCTTCGTCAGACCTTGGATGTCCGACACTCTCTTCTGTTATCTGGGTCAGGGGTGACAAGAGATGCCCTGACCACACCGCATCAAAAGTCCCTGTGTCATAAAGGCACTCCACAAAGATTGTCCGTATTAACGAGGGACTGATTCGATGACAGGAGGATGAGAAACGTTTCCGGTTCTCCCTGCTCCTTCCGGGGTGGACGATTTTGTCTGCAGACAGGCAGCATGTTTGGTGGAGGAGGTCTGCGCTTGCACTCATTAGTGTTGTGATTGTTCAAGCGACAGTACTTGCACCATTTATCTCCCTGTCCCTCTGGTGTGGCGCAGCATTTTTCTTGTATTTGCTCTTTGTAGTTATCTTGTTTGCGTGCTGTTTTTATGCGAGATGTGTGGTCCTTTGCTTTGTTGGTCTGGTTGGGAGCGAGCAGGTTGCTTTGGCGCCTGATCCGAAAACTTCTTTTCTGGCTCCTTGAGACTCCATGAGAGCATTTTGGAATCTGCTCTGCCAGTTGTAAGAATATGTTTTCTAACCTGGTTCAGCGCCGTTTTCAGTGAGAAATCTACGCATTTCCACCGACATAGATTCTTTCAGTTGCTCTATCACAATCAGCTCTTTCAACCCGTCATAGTTCTCGGCAAAGTTTCCCAGTGTACACCACTTCACTAGGTAGTCTTCAATACGGGCTGCGAACTGTGAGAAAGTCTCTCCTGCATCCTTCCTAGAACCTCGAAATTTTTTCCGGTAAGCCTCTGAATGAAGCTCGTACCTCACCAAGAGAGCTTTTTTCAATGCCTGGAAGTCATCTTGCTCTCCGGCCGGAAGTTTATTAAAAACTTCGTAGGCGTGCTCCTCTTAGGCCCTGGGAAAGTTTCAAGTTCCACTTCCGTTCTTCTTTTCAAGTCCAAACCCTTGTTGCAAAGCGTTCCAAGCGGTCTAAAAAGGCGTCCATTGTATCATTCCTTTCTGAAAAAGGTTCCAGCGGAAAGTTCATGGCATTGGGTGGCGCAGGTTGCGAAGTAGGCACACCATCTGAGCGGGGTGAGTACCCTCCATCACAGTTGGAAGCCGCTGCAACTTTTTTTGCCAGCTCTATTTGATTGGTCTGTCCCTGGATTTCCCAGTTTGCTTCATCATAAGTGCATGCTCTGCTGCGGCATTCTGCTCTTTTTCCGCTCCGCTGCTTCTTGCTGCGGCTTCTTTCCGCTCCGCTGCTTCTTGCTGCGGCTTTCTCTTTCCGTGCTCCGCTGCTTCTGCGCGGCCTTTCTCCATTGTAAGTTTCTGCATTTCCATCTCTTCTTTCATGGAGTTTATTTCTTAAATCAGTTTCCCTCGCTTACATATTTCATCAGTCTTTTTCCACTTAACCCGAATTCACGCCCTGCCTCCATCAAACTATTTCTAATTTTCGCAGCATCTGCCATGATATGCAGTACGGGTTTGCGAAGGGAAAAATTGGCAGTGACCTCCAAACAAATTTAATAGACTCGCACAAGTAATTATCTCTTTAAAACCAGCTAGGTTTAAATTAGTAATCAAGTTCAAATAGTTTCTTAAAAATCACTCACTCAGCCGTATTCTGAAAAATTAAATTAACAGATTATCTCGAAGTTTCTATGAAAAATTTACTAAATATTTATGATAACAGTTTCTCCAGCAGTTAACTGTTACTGAAAAAAAAAAAATTCAGTTCCCTACAGTATCCTCTGTTTCTCAAAAAGTGTTTTACTCTGTCCGTTGGATACTAAATGTAAAACGTATCGCTCGTGCTTTAGAGATATACATTATCCCCCCTATGAAATAGACAAATTATAGTAAGTGTCAGTCTAGGAGATAATCCCTCGAAATGCCAACAAATTTTGCAATTATCGCAATTGTAAAGCAGGGATGAAAATGTGATTTATCACACTTACTAAGTCCGGGTTCACTAATCCCAAGACGAGCCCACAATTGTCGTTGTGGTGAGTCTCTGGGGCAACTACGACAGTAGTTTTATTGCCAGGAATAGTCCTATGAGATATTAGATATAAGGTCTCTAGAAATTGGCTCGTTAAGAAAGAAAAAAAGACCTATTCGAGATAGGGACAAGAAGACAGGAATGCGAATGCTTTCCACTAGACAGTGTTTTCTAATAAATTATGGAAAGAGTTCTGTTTCCCCACGACCTTAGCTTCTGCCCTTAGATCCCGTAAAGAAAAAGCCCCCAACCTCATCTGAGTAGAGAAAGGTTGCTATTGGTGAATATGTAACACCGACAGCACGAGTGATACATTAACAAACTCTTGATAATGATCAACTGATCGTTGGGTTTATTAATGAAATATCCACACATATAGGGTTAGTAATGGTTAGAACGTGATGATGGTGAAAGACGATTCACACAAAACACACAGATGAGATAATAAAATTACAGTTAATTAAGTAATAGTTAATTAAGAATGAACTGGTGTAAGTGAAATGATGATGTGATATGATACGTGTTACCAAAATGGTGAGTACTCTACACAGTCCATGTGTCTCTAAATGCTTCTCCTAGATATGAGGATTCACATGTATGCATAAAATGTCCCAAGTTGTTATACGTTATGTCGAATGGGGTATCTCTAAGTCGAGGACGTTCTGATGAATACTGTTGTCGTACGGAGAACGCTGACGAGATATTATGTATATTCCTTCACTGTTTGAGTATATCTCTGTAGTGTGGATCAACAGTTAATAGTTGTCATATGAACAAAAGGTCTGTGGTCTAATCTCCCGACGGTACTGGTCAGACTGGATATCTTCACGAAATGTTAGTGATATGTAGACTCATAATCTTGCGTATGTAGTCGTGATTCATATACTTTCGAGTCTGCTTCATAAAATGCGCTTAAGAGTGTGTTGCACGTGGTATAAATATGCGATTCCTCTTTTGAGCTCTTTTGCTTGACTTCAGATAATAATGATCTTTCGAGTGATTAGAGTTTATGATGACTCTGTATTGAACTTGTGATAACGATGTATTGAACTTGTGATACACTACTGTATTGAACTTGTGAGCAAGCAGTATATGGTGACGAAAAATGCTGCGTCCACCTTATGACATTGTGGGTGAGACAATATTCCTTTTAAATTGAGGAAATGTAAGAGAGTCCTATGGCGAATTCTGCTAGCCAAATGTCCGTTTTTGATAACTTATTTCTGGTTAGACGTCAGACACGTTGCGTGTAGACTCAGACTTCTGATGAACTGAAGACACACAAAAGTCTTCGTAAGTTTTCACATTTAACATCACTGGTTGACTTTCATTTAAACTACTGCTCATTATTCATCTCCCTCTCTCTGAGATTCCATTCTAATGATGTTAAATATCTTGTGCATGAGAGTGTGTGCATATGGGAGACTGTGACTGATGATAAAGGTGAAATATGTAACTATTAATTACCCTTCTATCATCCTATCATCTCTCTATGAAAATCTTCTGATTTTATTAATCAGTTATGCCAAGAATTATTTGAAACTTTATCTTCCGCACATTTTAGAGTGTGAGGTTAAAATAAACAAAAATTAAGAAAATGTATTAATAAGTATAAGATCTACTAACCTTCTTTTCCCTTCGCAAAATCCTTTAAGAACACAATTAATCACGGAACTGAATTATCATCCACTCTGAATAAACACGTGTATTAGGCTATGCGTTTTTGGGTTTGATCTCTTCCTCACAAGGTAAAAACCTGGACTGCCTCACTCTAGTAGATTATGCGGTATTATATATTTCTGGAAGTCACCCTGCCCAAGCTGGGCGTCCAATGTGGTCAACCCACGCTAGTCTGAACCGCGGCCACGTTTTCCCCTGGCCAATCTGGGCGTCCAATGTGGTGTCACAGAAAATTAACAGTTTGATTAGGTATGGACCATATGTGTTTTTACCAGATTTATCACGATACAATGTGGGCTTCAAATGATAATGTCAGGCATGTGGACTCAATCAAAGGACTTTATTTCCCCCGATGAAAGAACAAATGTGGTTCTCTAGATACCGGTCGCGAGTAATCACAACAATGAAATAGCAAATGTGGATCGCAAATATGAGATGAGAGAGCAAATGTCGGAGAAAATACAGTATGAAGAATGTAGGAAAAGATGGAGCAATAAGGCCTTTGCGCTCGTTTATCACAACCATAGATGATGAGTATGGTGATGAAGATGGTTCAATTATATTTAATCGAAGCATCTCATCCAATTCCTTATCAACCTTATCACGAAAGTGTAAAGGGATAGGGTATGGACGGACTCGAATAGGTATATCGTCAGTCAAAAGAATATCATGTTGGATAATTGACGTATGACCTGGGATGTCAGTGAGAACATCCACATACGAGTGCAGAATTGAAGAGACTTGCTGACGTTGATCAGCAGAGAGAGTAGAAGAAATAGTGACGTCATTCCAATTCTCAGTGGAATGAAGTGGTACAACTGGTATAGGCAATTGTACATCATCAAAAGAAGATTCTTCTTCTTGAATAACCGATAAATTAGAGTAGTGTTGAATAGGAGGGGTGGGTTCGTCAGCTGCTTGGAACACTGACTGTAGATAATCAGGACGTGAGTAATACTCCTTCAACATGTTAATGTGGAAGGTTTTATGTTTGCCATTAATATCCACGATGTAGTCAACATCGGATATTCTCGAGATGATCCTAAAAGGACCTCTCCAAGTAATTAGAAGACGATTGTTATGAGAAGGTAATAGAACAAATGCTTCGTCGCCAGGAAGAAGCTGGCGAAGACGTCTATACTTGTTTGCAAATAGACGAGCTTTTTCTTTGGCCTGTTCTGATGATGCAGTAGCTAATCTACAAGCATCTCTATGATCGACTCTTTCTCAACGAGATAACACACTCATAAGAGGATTAAGTTTCCTCTTCCATTATTTTCTTCAGAACGGTGTAAGTCGTTAGAATTAACGACTGATTGGTCTGTCGCGTGGAAGTTGGTTTGCATGCCAAAAACAAGTTGGAAATGGATGAGAAAAAACCAGTAGCTTGATTTTGTACGCTCGCGATAAGCAAAAAAAGAGCAGCTGGCAGGACTCGGGGTCCCCAATCCTGAGGGTGATCTTGAGTCATCTTACCCAACAACTGCTTGAGTGTTCTATTTAGACGCTCAATTAACCCATTTGACATCGGATGATAAATAGAACTGAAGAGATCTATCTATTCCTAACGTCTTCATAGCCTTAGACATGGGATTTCGGAATAAAACTGGACACCATGAACCGACATAAGATCTTACGCGGAAAACCAATGCGTGAAAAGATCAACATCAACGTCTTCTGCTACACTAGCCGATAAAAGTGTTCTTCAGAGGTAAGGCCCTCAGGCCAACGCGTACACATATCAATACCAGTAAGTATGTGTGTATTACCTCTGTGGCAGATGGAAGCATCGGACCAATGGAAATCAATTAGCCATTTTAATCAAATGGTCTAATAGGGATGTCCCGCACCTGAATAGGAAGCGGCATGAAATGGACACCCGTAACTTTAACCTCTTGACATATCAAACATGAACTACAAATAGGATAGTGACATCTACTATGGACCGCCAAGGCCAGTAGAAATGCAGATAAGCAATCCTAAAAGATATATTTTGACCTCATATCTGACGAGGACGATCTGTACACTTTAAAACCAAGTAGAAACACTGCTACGGGTCCTGATGGTGTACAGTATCAACACATCAAGCAGCCTGATGGCAGAGGTATTACGAATATAGTGATGGATTTCAACACCAGTATACAGAATGCTGAGGTGCCGGAAGAGTGGCTACATAGCTACCTACGGCCAATTCCTAAACCTGGTAAAGATCCCACACTGCTTAGCAGCTATCGAATCATTACATTGCAGAATGTCTACGGCAAATTACTTGAGAAGATAGTGGCGAGACAATTAATGAACCACCTTGAAAATGCACACATCCTCCCTGATATCCTGAGCAGTTCTAGACCAAAAAAAGTGTCACGGGGTAACGCTGGAACATTTGCGTACGATGTATATGAGGGCTTCTAGTGTAAACAAGAAACGGTGGCTAGGGCAATTGACCTATAGGATGCTTACAACAGTGTTGACTTTGCAACATTGATGGACTGTGTAAACGAATGTGGTGTAAACCTATGGCTAACAAGGTGGATAGCAGCTGCCTTAACTGAGAGAGCAGTTGCATTTCGCTTGGGAACATGGACATCAGAACCAATGCACAGTTGCCCAGGATTACCCCAGGGTTCTCCATTATCACCGGTGCTGTTTAACATATATACAGCAAAAATAGCTGCAATCCAACCAACAGGTTTGGGACGAACATTAACTTTTGCCGATGACTTGCTCATTTACAGGACTGGTTCAGATAGAAATGAAATGGTTAAAAGCATACATGAGACACTTCAAGCAGTTTCTAAATGGTGCGACGAAACCTGCTCCAAGGTCAACCCCAAAAAAACGTTGGTGCTCCTTAAATAACTCCATATTGAAAGCAGATCTTCCAGACATTACTCGCAGTGGACAGAAAATTGAAATGCAGAACAATTAGAAAGACCTTGGAGTAACATTCGATCGTGGGCTATCATATAAGCACCATGTTGATCACATCATGAAGAAGTGCAAGAGAGGTCTGGCAGCCCTAAAAACAATGGCTGCAGCGCACCTGGAGAAGAGACTACTGTTTCTCTTGTATCATCAGCTGGTCTTGTCTGTAATCGAGTATGGCCTGGGAATACTCACGCTGTCAGCATCACAATGTAAACGACTGGAACGCATTCAAAACGAAGGAAGGCGTATAGTCTTGGGCTGCACGCGAGATACCCCTATTGTGATGATGCGGCACATGTTTGGATTGCTGTCAATTAGATCCAGATATACGATGACCCAGGTAAAAGCGTATATGCGTGTAACCACAGACAAAAGGCATCCCCTGCATGGGAACATAGCTGTCATCATAGGAGCGAGAATAAAGAGGGGGATGTCATGGATGGCGCAGGCAGAGGAGATTAATAGACAGGTGACCCCAGTTGAAAATATATTCAAGGGAGAAGAGTAGAGTAAGTCAGATGAGAGCTGGATGAACTACCAGCAAGTGGTAGAGAATGCAGAACTTGGGTCAATAGGAGAGCAGAGCTGGAAATTGATCAGCTTATAAATGATAATGCTGGGGATGATGATGCAATTGTGTACTCTGATGGGTCTGTAATCTGTGGTAATAAATCAGGGTGGGGCTTCTCTGCTAGAGTAAAGGGCAGAACCGTCGCTGAACATAGCGGGGCTTACATGATTTTTTTTTTTTTTTTTTTTTTTTTTTTTTTTTTTTTTTTTTTTTTTTTTTTTTTTTTTTTTTTTTTTTTGCGTACGCCCGCTAATACTCGAGGCGAAATCTCAGGTTATTACTATGTCTAACCTGACATTGATTTTACGTGAGTATCCCTTTTTACTTGTACAGAGACAGGTGTCCCTCGCCATTCAGGCAAATACTCTCCGATTTCGGAGGTACCCATTGCAGCTGGGTCGGCTCAGGAGCCGCCAATCCCTGGTCGACGACACTCCTTCAAATGTCCTCGCCAGGTCTCGAGTTAATCCAGTCCAATTCCCGGTCGACGAAAAATCCTCAAATGCCGTCGCCCGGGTTTGATCCTGAATCACCCGGTCGCCAGAGCGGTGTTGTAACATGATAACCTCCAACATGAGAATGGATGTAGAGGCAGTTACTGCTACCTTAAGATGGCTGTCTGAGACTTTATTAACAAAGGCAGTTATTGTATCAGACTCACAATCCATGCTTCGAAAGGTCCAAAATTGTTGGCTTCGACATGAATGGAAAACCTCGATAGAAGCATCGAATCTTCAAGAACTGATATGGATCTACTGTCCTGGTCATGCCAGGGTACGTGGCAATGAAAGAGCTGTAAATAAATATTACACACACATAAAGGTATGTTTTCAGGCACTAGTGAATAATAAAGAAGTAGAAAACTAGACAACAGAAAAACAACAGACGTGAGTGGCTTACCGGGGAATCGAACCCAGGACCTTCCATGCGGCACCCTCGCCTAGCTATGGAAGCTACTTCTTTATTATTCACGAGTGCCTGAAAACATACCTTTATGTGTGTGTAATATTTATTTACTGTTTACATGCCTCGGGTTTCCCTTCTTTATGTGTTTAAAAATGAAAGAGCTGACAGATTAGTTTCAAGAGCACCCATAAAAGGTGCATTGGCCATTTTCTATAAGGAAGAAATACTGAGGGCAATTCACGTTCGTCTATTAGAGAACGACACTGCAATCGATGAATCATTAAGGATAAGACTGCTGGAATTTAGCATCAAACGTAAGACCAGCAGGGATGAACGTATGAGAGGACGTTTCCGCCGTGTATACAACCAGTGCGCAACAGGAACAATTAGCATTTATACCCTTCGACATTTGCTGAGGGAGACTGAGCTCTTATGGGTTTTCCCTGAGTGCAATCACGTCGATTCTGATTAACATTAACTCTTAGGACATCCAGGTCGGCATTATTCTGATTCATTATCGCTGCAATTACTGATAGCGCATCTGTGAAGACAGCTATTTGTCTCAATGAGCTTTCTTCTGTCATTAGGACTTCTGCTGCAGTTTTTAAGACCTCTGCGTCTGCTCTGAAGTTACTTGAAAATTTTCCTGTTGTGATTGACAGCTTTTTTATGTGTGCCATTGCGCGCAAAAAGACCGTTCACCTCCATCTTCTGTTGCATTTGTTACTGATCCATCTGTGTATGCATGGATCCAGGTGTTTCTGGGTAATGTTTCTCTTTGTATTTTGTGGTTAGGATTCTTCTTTCTGCTTCATTCTGGCTGTTCTTTCTCTCAATACCAGGAATGTTTTCTATCATTGCTGTTGTTTCCAAACTGGTAGCTTGTGTGCAGTGTAGATGAGCTTAGCGGTTGATATTGCATTGATGGGGTGTGCTCTCATCTTTGTTTTGATTGTTATTACAAAGTTGCTTCGCTTGAGTCTTCCCCTTCCAAGTCCATTTATTCTCTTGTACATGTGGTGGTCTATCAGCCTCCTGAATTTATCGGCTGGGCGCTGCCATCTCTTCTATCCTCCATTGGCTGGATGTATGTAATCGTTTCTAACTCTTCAATGGGTGTTGGCGTTATGACCCCTCCGTTATGATTCTCATTGCTTGGTTTTTGTTTCAGTTTATTTTATCAAAGTTTGACTGAGTTGCTATTGACCATGCTGCAATGCCATATTGCAGGGGGAAAAAAATGAACGAATGAACCACAACTTTTATTCTAAAAACCTTGATAATTACCTAACATTCCGCCCTTTATCTTAAACTGTGTTCTGTATTCTAATATTCATAAATACGTTAGAAGTTAAAAAAAAAGTGTAGTCATATTGCAGATTGAATAAGAAATCATAATTAAATTCAATATTTATGCTAAAAATGAAGCAGACCAGCGGTAATCGTCAACTTTACTGTTCAGAGCAGCTAGCCAGTCACTACCGTTTACAGAGAAAGCCGGAGTAAGGTGGCAGTTCACGTCACAGGCAACATTTGTTCCTGCTACAAGACCGGTCTCCGCTCCCCTTTTAAAACATTTTCGTTAAAAGCAACAATTCGTGCAATTAATTCAGGGGTTGGCGTAAGGTATGGCTCTGAGACACGGAGAACAACAAAAACAACAACCAATAAGCTACAGACTTTTATAAACGGGTGCTTGCGTAGAATAGAAGTACTCAAATGGTATGACAAAGTCACAAATGTGGAATTGATGACAAGAACCAGGCAAGTGCCAGTGGAACAAGAGTTGAAAAGAAGACGCTGGCGAGGGATAGGACACACATTGAGGAAACCTGTTGATAGCATTTCAAGGCAGTCCTTGTTCTGAAATCCACAGGGAAAGAGAGGCAGAGGTAGACCAAAAAACACATGGAGAAGAGAACTGGAAACAGAGGTGAAAATGATGAGGAAAACATGGAAAGAACTTGAGCGGATGGCACAGGACAGGAAGACTTGGCATGTGTTTGTTGAAGGCCTATGCTCCTTGGGGAGCTAAAGGGTATTGATTGGCGTAAGGTAGATCCAAATTTACTGGTATATACAGGAGAGGATTTGGTAGATCTCCACGTGACAGAGGGGAAAAAGAGAAAGAATTTTTAAGCTTGCGGAATTTCCAACTAGCCATCTACCTCGGGAATTTAAATGACAGGTATGCCAAGGATTAAAGGGCTTTTCCAGCATGGATTCCCAGTAAAAATTCACGAGCTAGCTTATAACTGCCCTGTTGTTAACAAGGTGAAAAGGAATGAAAAAGCCCGGGGTATTCAGGATGATACCCAATCCACCAATCATCTGCCATCATTACTTTTTTATATTTGTTTTTTGTTTCTTTCTTTGTTGGCTTTATTTTTTGGGGGAAAGGGGTGGAAGGAGGAGAAAATACTTAATTTAAATATAAGAAAAATCAGATTGCATTATCTTGAATTTACTACATTATATATTCTAATTATAACCCATCAAAGGTTGAACGGGATACTTTGTCTTTAAAAACGAGCTAGTTTAAGAGAATTCACTGTAATCGTGAACTTCGTGAGATACAAAAGCGATCCTGTTTTTTTGTTGTTGTTTGAATGCACTCAACATTCGATAAAATATCATTAAGTTTGAAATTTCTACCGAGCAGATCGTCTGGCAGAGATAAAAGTTATAAATAGGCTGCACTTATGCCAAATAATCCGATACCCGGTACCTGCAAATTTTATCAACCTGAGGATTTTATCAACGTAGATCTTTAGAGGTCCCAGTGTTTCGAAAGTAGATTAGCACAACTCCTGGGTTTCCTGAGCTGAATTAATTAGGGACCTAAGACGCGTCAACAGTGAGAAATGCCATAGTTAGACTACTTGCGTCAGGGTCAGCGAACCAGAGCCGACCAAGACCCTACTCCACCTCCAAGTGGTGGTCTTGGAAACAGGCTGCATCACTGCAGTCTGGCTGAGTGAGTAGGGATCGAAGAGGGAAGGCTAACCCGGTCCCAAAAATGCTGTGCTGAAGTCGGATGTGTCGGCCGAAAGGCGCAAATATCGCAACTTCGCTGTAACCGGACACAACGCAACCAACGTTTTTTTTTTTTAAATTAATGAAGAAAAATATCCCGTTCAACCTCTGATGGGTTATAATTAGAATATATATATTGTTTTCAATTCCAAATAATATGAAAAACCGCCGATATGAGAAAGTGGCATCACATTTGTCAAATTATTGTAAATAGGGACAATCACAATTGTGCTTTTACATTAAATAAATAAATTTAAAAAACAAAATCAAGAAGAAACTGAACAAGAATAATATTAAAGTGGAGGGTTGTAAAGCCCTCGCAGTTCCAGTTATATAACTGACTTTAACAGATAATTAATTGACTTTCATCTGTTAAAAGTCATAAGCATTGTAATAACAGCATCCGATCTTCACCTTCCCAGCCACTATATATTAACATTTGTGCGTGTTAAATATTGTTTGACTATATTATGCAACCAACGTCCTTTTCAGGACGAACGAAAAAGAAGAAGAATAACAATTAATAACAAATCTCGACTAGTAACGCGAGATGTTACGAGAGATTTGTGCATAGAAACAGTAGCTGTTTAAAAATGGCTGGAGTTGGTGACAAACAGCGAAGGGTACCAATCACCGCTGATTTTGGGAAAAAATTGTTTCGATATAATACTCCTAGGTACAGTAGGAGAACATGCGTTATAGCATTTGTGATATGAGCGATATTGTTACGCTGTCATTATATATCAGCTGTTATCTCGGCGCCGAAAGTCGGCTGCTATGTATCGCCGTTTGTCTATTGCCGTCTCATGGTAATCACCCGACAGTCTTGTGAAACTAGGTATAATAGACAGAAGGCCGCAGTGTTGCCGTGCGGATATCCATATTTACGTAATATCTAGCTGTAACCCCCAACCCTGTTTCGAGCTTTGTCAAACAGCTAGCCTTAACCTAACACCAACCCGGTTTCGAGCTTTGTCAAACAGCTAGCTTAACCTAACACCAACCCTCTTTCGAGCTGTGTCAAAAATACTAACGTTAAAAAAACATTGAGTCTATATTAACCTCCCTCCTCCCCCCAAAAAAAGAACAAAAAGCAAACTTCCAACTCGAATATCGATATATTCTCGGCAAACATGACAGTCTGTTGTCTACTGTTACCTAATTCAACCTCCAGTCCATCTCTTGATGTTATCTTCCCATTTATAGTGTTGTCCTCTTTCCTGTTCGCCTTCATTGTTTCCATTACGGTTTTCAGAAATGTGTTATACACCTTTATATTTTATTTCAATAATTTTGAGCTCTTGTTAATTTTGTTTTCATGTTTAGTTTGCCAAGTGCTTCTTTGTCTTGTCTTGTGATGATGAGTGCCATATTCTTCTATGTAGTGCAAACCCCCCCCCCCCCCCACCACCACCACACACACACAACGTATCTACATTTCAAAGGCCTTAGTTCTTCTTCGCACTGCTTGTTATTGTCCATGATTGTGCACTATTCAGTAATCTTCTTCTTCGATCCTTAACCACCGACCGTCAAAGCAGTCAGTGGCCATCACGCCTAGTGGCGTCTTGTAGGGCAACAACAAATTGATTCCACTTTGCACTGTCGGTGGCCATCCTTCGTACAGTGCCCCAACTCTGGTTCATTCTTTGCATCTCAGCCTCCACAGTCCTCCGCCAAGTTGTTTTTGGTCCTTTCGCTTTCCTTCAGGGGTCCAAAGCATAGCTGTTCTTGTGATGGCATCGGGGTCTCTTCTGAGGACATGACCAACCCAGCTCCAGCGTCTGCCAGCTATGATGGTATGCATGTCCTCTTGCTTGCTACGAGTAAGCAGATCTTGGTTGGTGATGGTATTCGGCCAAAAGATTCGGTGAATTTTTCTTAGGCATGTTGTGTGAAAAGAGGACAATTTTGACATTTCCTTCTCTGTGACTCTCCAGCATTCCGCACCATAGAGAAGCACAGAAAGCACGCAACTCTGGTATAATCTTAATTTTGTGCTTGTGCTGCACCGGGAGGACCTCCAGATGCCATTTAGGCCAAAGAAGGCTGCTCCTGCCTCATTCACTCTGATGCCGATGTCTCCGCCCGCCCCACCGTCCGGTGTCACCATGCCCCCTAGGCATGTGAAGGTATCTGTCTGTACCAGTTGCTGATTCCTTACTGATATGGGCTCAGGGTTGCTCACATTGAGCGTCATGACCTCAGACTTCTTTAAATTGATGCTCAAGCCCACCCGCTGGCCAAATTTATCAAGTCTATCCGTTTCTTCCTGGACGTGCCGATGCGAATGTGCCAGCAGAGCAACGTCATCTGCACACTCCAGATCCTCCAATGTTGAAAATGCAGTCCATCCCACTCCTCCCGGACCGCCCTCCGCCGCCCGGCGCATCACCCAGTCCATGACTGTTAAAAATAGAGTGGTTGACAAGGGGCATCCCTGTCGCACTCCTGTCTTCACCTCGAAGGTTAGGTTGCTCTGCCCAGCACTACACGTAAAGTTGGCACAGAGGCTCCCTATGATTGACACCATGCAGCCCGGAACTCCACAAGCCCTCAGCACTTTCCATAAACTGTCCCTACGCATGCTGTCAAAAGCCCCCTCAAAATCAACAAAATTCATGTAAAGCTGTCTTTGCTATTCTGAGCACTGCTCTATAATGTTCCTGAGAGTGAATATATGGTCTACGCATCTTCCGTTCTTTCCAAATCCTGCCTGTTCTTTCCTCAGTTTGCAGTCTACTGCCTTTGAAATTCTCTGTATATATATCCTGCCTAGTATTTTGCTGGGAACTGAGAGAAGAGTGATTCCTGTCCAATTATTGCAGTCTGAAAGATCTCCCTTCTTGGGCAATTTGACAATTATTCCTTTGTTCCACTCTGATGGTGTTGTCCCCGTTTTCCACACTTGTGCAAATAGTGGTTCTAATAGTTCTGCTGCTAGCTCAGGGTCTGTCTTAAATAGCTCTGCATTTAAGTTATCATGGCCCGGAGCTTTACCGTTCTTTAACCCTTTGATTGCTGTGATGATTTCTTCTTTTCGTGGAATGTCTGTATTTACATCTAGATCGTTTTCAGCCTCAGGAACATTCAATTGTGTCTCTGGTATTTCCTTGTTCAGAGTTTCTCTGAAGTGCTCTGCCCATCTTGTTTCCTGTCCCTCTGCTGTCTTGATGAGATTTCCTTGCTTATCTCTTACTAATGTAATATTGTTTGCACCTTGTTTTCCGCTGATGAATTTAGTTATTTTGTATACTGTGCTTTGTTCATTTCTCAGTGCTGCCTCTTCTGCCTGTTTTGCAAGATCGTCTAGGAAATTCCTTTTGTTGGCTCGGGTTTGGCGTTTAACTTCCCTGTCCAGTTGACTGTACTGTTCGCTATATAGTTGCTTTAACCTGGGGGACTTCGCTTCTGTTTTCTTTCTTTTCATTTCCTTTCTCATCTTTATGGTGTTTAGTGTTTCTGGTGTTATCCAGTCTTGCTTCTTCCTTTCCTGGAATCCTAAGCATGATTTGCTACTTTCCTTATATATTGTTGAAATGGTGTTAAAATTCTGGTCTATATCATCAGTCAATGTCTTTTCCTGGCTTTTGGCAAATTGATATCGTTTCTTAATGTCGGCCGCAAAAGCTTTTCTGGTAAGGGGGTCCTTCAATTTGCTGATGTCAAACCTTTTCTGTGTAGTTATAGTTGGTCCAGCCCTTCTTAGTTTCACTTTCAGTTTTGCAACTACTAAATGGTGATCGCTTCCCACATCTGCACCTCTTCTTACCTTCACATCTTGTAATGCATGTCTCCATCTACCGTTAACCATGATGTGGTCTATCTGGTTTCTGTCCCGACTATTTGGGGATTCCCATGTTAACTTGTGAATTTCCTTGTGTGGGAAAAGTGTTCCTCCAATGACCAGGTTGTTAATGCTACAGAAACTTATTAGCTTATCCCCATTTTCGTTTGCTATTCCGCTGCCGCATTTCCCCATTGTTCTTTCATTATATGTATTGTGTGTACCAACTTTCGCATTGAGGTCTCCCATTACTATAACAAGATCATATCTAGGTGTGTCCTCCATTTCTTTCTGCAGTTGTTGATAGAATTCATCCTTGACCTCCTCATCGCTATCATTCGTTGGTGCGTAGCATTGTATTATTGTAGTGTTGGTGAATCTCCCTCTCAATCTCAATCGTATCAGTCTGTTGTTGATGGGTTTCCATTCCAGTAATGTCCTTTCTATCCCTTTCTGTAGAATAATGGCTACGCCTTCACTGTGCTGTCCATCCTCTCTTCCAGAGTAAAGTACTGTTTCTCCTGTTGCTGTTTTAACTTTTCCTGCCCCTGTCCATCTGCTCTCGCTTATCCCCAGGATGTGTAACCTATAGTTTCTCATTTCTGCCGTGACCTGTCTTAGTTTACCTGTCTCGTACATTGTCCTGACATTCCAAAATCCTATTCTTGTATCCTGTTTTGCGGTCAGGACATCCGTTTTCATGTCAGTGGCTTCCTTTCGGCTTTCACCACTGACAGTCATACGAGCCACAGACTCCGAATGTCCATCCCGCAGCAAAGTTTGTTCATTTGATGTTGTTTCCGTAACTTCATTGTTTTTTTTACATAGACAGGGGTGTCAGCCCTATGCTAAAACCCCCAACCTGGAGGACCAGGGTACCAGCTTTTGTCTGACCCCTACCCACACAGACCAGTCCAGCTTGGTTGAACCTACCAGGAGTAAAACTCCCACTGGCATAGCTCTGGGGATTGTCAGGGTACGCAAGCTGCCATACCGCTACAAGGTATAGGTACCATTGATGGCAGTATTCAGTAATGAAGAGTATATTTTCCCACTTGTTGACAGTAATTTTTAATTTGTGAATTATTTCATTGAATGTTAATATCAGTCTCACATTATTAAATGCAGTTTTAATCATTTCTATTCACTTCTTGATATCTGTTTCACATCTACAATCTATTGTTGTTATGTTTCCATGGTGTAAGGAACTTTTCACTTGTTCCAGTATCTTTTCATTTTATTTTCTCTGTTGAACTGCTTTGCTGATTGTCATAGTGCTTGCATTGTCATCTATATTCATGACTGATTTTTTTACTTTGTTTTGGGAAAAAGATATTTAAAAAATTAGAATCTTCAACTCGAATGTTAAGTTAGTCCTATTGTATACAACAAGAAGAAGTTACAGACTTTCATAAATGGGTACTTGCTTAGAATAGAAGGATTGTGATGATAAAATAAGATCATCATTGTGGAACTGATGACAAGAACCAGACAAGTCCCAGTGGAACAAGGGATAAGAAGAAGACGCTGGCAGTGCAAAGGACACACACTGAGGAAACTTGTTGACAGCCTTACAAGGCAGTCCTTGTTCTAGAATCCTCAGGGCAAGAGGCGTGGAGAGGGAGGCTGAAAAACACCCCAGAGATGAGAGCAAGAGACAGAAGTAACAAGAATGAGGAAGACTTAGAAAGACCTTGAGCTGATGCCACGGGACCAGGAGGACCTGGCTTGTGGTTGTTGAAGGTCAATTAAAGAACATTGATTATAATTGTGCATACCTATACACAGCCCCACCCACTCAAACCCACATACAGATTTTTTAAGACAGAAGGCTATACATATACCACATTCACTATATTTTACCACGGTATATACCTTCTTAGCAAGCCACAAATTCACAGTTGTATCACCATGTATCTCAAGTGGGCTACACATACATGCGCACACCCATCACACACACACACACACATATCTGTCTCACAGTCAAGTTTTTGCACTTCCAATTCTATAATACAATTGAGCAAACTATCCCTTATCAAAAACACAATGGTACTCTTTCTATAGAGCACTAACAGTCCAAATGGGATGCATATCTGGCTTTCAAAAAGCCCAAATCGCAACAGACGTAATCTGTATTCTGACTCAAAACTCGTTCACCCTCACAAGAAGTCCACCCACAATAATTATACTCCAGAACATAACTCCTACTCGAGAAACTTAACTTCCCTTGCGATGACAATCTTAAACACCAATTATCCATACGTACCGTAAGTGAATAATATTAATATGCCATTTAATCAAGTGAATTCTTTGTCCTTTACCCCTAACCACATGCATTATCACCATCATGTGACAGTGACAAGAAGCATCACTGCCACCCTTAAGCTCTTTCAAAGAGTTCTGTAAGCTGTTCTTCATGAAGAATTCTACCTTTGTTGTCTTCAGATGTTTCTTTATGAGGTTAATAACTTATGGGGATTCCATAATGCCTCATCAGATTTCAAAGCGATTTTGTCTCATTAGCAAAACGACTTTTCGTAATTTAAAAATCCAATGTAAAGTGGTGTGCAGTTTCAGGTTCTGTTTCACTATTATATAATGTATGGCTATCTGTTTGTACTCAATTCAGTTTTGTTGAGATCCTGCTTGTACTACACTCAACTGTCTATTGATGGTTTTCATCTCTCAAGAATGATCCTGACTGGCATTCTCTGGACTGTGTTGTAAACTTCCTTAATAGAGGACCTTCATTTATCCTCATTGGCTTAGTCGAATCATCTGAATTACATTTTTTGGATGACATGTTCTGTTTTTGAAGCTGTTGTTTGCTTTAAGTTTCTACTTTATGAGGTAGACAGCCCCATGGCCAACTTTTCTTAAATTGCCTTCTATGACAAGCATGGCAAGGTACAGTGTTACTGCTCTTTTCTCACCTTTCATGCTCAGTTAAATAATAGGGGATACACTCATGGATACACTCAGAGATACACTCATGGAGTCGTCCCCCCAGTTGTTTTGCAAGGTGAATGAAAGGATTAATGTCATGATTTGCTGCTTTTAACTTCTAACTTTGCATTGGCAGGATCCCAGAATATTCTAGAGCACACCCAGTTATACCTAAGCTGTATGTGCCAGAATGGAAGACTGATATGCCAAACAGGGTCACCATAATACAGGTAAATATGTGGAACAGGCGAGGTCACCATAATACAGGTAAATATTTGGAACAGATGAAATCACAATAATACAGGTAAATATGTGGAACAGATGAAGTCACAATAATACAGGTAAATATGTGGAACAGATGTCATCATAATACAGGTAAATATATGGTCCAAACAGGATCAGCTTAATACTGTCAAATATATGGAGGCAACAAATACAAGTTTTAAAAAAAAAAAACTTTTTAAATAATTGAAAAATACCAAAATATCTTCATTATTCATCAACATTTTCCTTTGTGCTCTTTATTAAGTGTGGAGCCACCACTAGAGCTGATCCACTTACAGGAAGCCCACACCAAACATTCACGTGCTGTGGTAGCTGTGGTTTCTGTAGCAGTTTGTTTGACTTGATGAGGCTGCCAGCCTCATGAACAACCTCATATTAGCCTCACCTTTTATGACATGCCTAGGATTGTCCAATTCTTTCTTTATCTCTTCACAGATCCCAGGAAACTACACAGGGCAACCAAAATATGGAAGAGGCTAAACTACATGACTGTTGAGAATACTCTAATGATCAGATGACCACCTGCTATAAGTTTCCTATCACTACAGATGTTTCTCAGCTTCACTCTTAGTTGTTGCCTAGAAAAGAGTCCTTACATACACAAAGGGTCATAACTTTCTTCAGCTTTTTGAGCTGTAAGACTGTTGCCATAAACATGACATTTCTTAATAGTCTCTATTCAGTTTATATTTTTTATCTCATTCAGGGGCATTTCTTTGCTGTTCATTCATTATTGTCTGGCTACCCCCTTAGTTGCCTGCAACTTTTTCAGTATATACTATTTTAGTGTCTCTGTTAGCTTTCGTTTGTTTTATGTGCCCATGCCATCTTATGATACTGATTATAGTTGTAGTCAGTACAGGTTGTGTATTTCCTTATTTGTTGTTAAAAGTACAGGTAGTTCAATAACAGATAGTGCCATAAAGGAGTGAAGCGTTAGAGACTATTAGGTGTGAGCTTTATGATATGGGGTGACCAGTTCTCATCCTTACTGCTTCTACTATTCCCTAACTCAGGAGCAGTGTCTATCCATTTACATCTGGGCAGACTGGAGAGTGATGATACCAGTTTTTTGGACTTGCCCTTGAGAAACATGTGCTCTGACCACTATGCCAATCAATGATCTGTTTCTTATTGTTATCCATTAATTAGTCCTAATTTTGTTTGAATGATTGAACCTTTCATTATTTTATACATAGTGTTACTAAAAGCTGTAGCTGTGCTGTAGCATGACTTGTTATTTGCAAAGATAACCTGGTCAAAACTTTTGGACTTAAAGGTATGAGCCTAACAGGTTCCTTCATAGCCATTCACCACCTTTATTTATTGTTTTTGTGCAGGCTTTGTATGTCTTCCCATATGTAAATAGGAAGTAAGTGGAAACATTGTTATGTTAGCATGAGCTTTATATATATATATCTTATTGGAATGTCTTGGTATGTCTGTAGTGAAGTGAGCGAGCTCTCCATGACGTTATAACTGAGGGAAGCAATCCAAATCCAAGTGAGGGAAAACAGTTACTTCCCTTGACAACTAATTTTTTTTCTTCAAACATGCACAGATGTCTTGACCTACATTTTGCAGATGACTAGGCTCTTCTGTATCATAAGTATAACCAGATGCAAGACAAAATGAAAATACTCGATGAGAGGTCACAGCAAATGGGTCTGAAAATACACAGGGAAAAGACAAAGATAATGAGAATAAATGCAAGAAATGATAAAAATGTCAAACTTGAAGAAGCATCAATACAAGATGTAGAATCATACACATATCTTTCCAGCATTATAGACAAAGTTGGAGGGTCAGACAGTGATATCAAAATAAGAATACAAAAAGCAAGAGAAGCTTTCATTGCATTGAGAAACAAGAGATCAAGAGAAATCAATTCCAACACAAAAATAAGAATCTTCAACTAAAATGTAAAGTCATTTCTATTGTATGGCTCTGAAACATGGAGAACAACAAAAACAACAACCAAAAAGCTACAGACTTTCATAAATAAGTGCTTGCATAGAACTGAAGGACTGAAATAGTATGAAAAGGTCACCAATATAGAACTGATGACAAGAACCAGACAAGTGCTAGTGGAACAAGAGATGAGAAGAAGACGCTGGCAATGGATAGGACACACACTGAGGAAACCTGTTGATAGCATTACAAGGCAGTCCTTGTTCTGGAATCCCTAGGGAAAGAGAAGCAGAGGTAGGCCAAAAAACACATAGAGAAGAGACTGAAGTGAAAATGATGAGAACGACATGGAAAAAACTTGAGCTGATGGCAAGTGACAGGAGGACTTGGCATGTGTTTGTTGAAAACCTATGCTCCTTGGGCAGCTAGATGGTATTGAATGATTGATGCACAGTGTCAACTTGCATTTGCTTTTAAGGGAGCAGTAGTCAGCAGAGTGATGCATTTATCACTGTTTCGACATTTTTGTTAAACAAATATTGTGATGACCACTATATTGTGACTAAGAATACAAATATCTTGCTCAATTCTATTAGGCATTATATATATATATATATATATATATATATATATATATATATATATATATATATATATATATATATATATACATATATATATATATATATATATATATATATATATATATATATATATATATATATATATACATACATACATATATATATATATATACATACAAGGGGGCTTCAAATGAAAACCTTAAATTTGCGATAAAAATTCGAAACGCCGTGCCAATGTCATGTAAGTTGGCAGTATTGTTGCTAAGGACGTCAATAGTGTCCTGCAGGTGGCATCACGATGCAGACGAATCACATGACGTCACAGTAGGAGTTTAAAGATGGCCACCCACTAGTGACATGCACCAAAGAGGAGCAGTGTTGTTATCCGTTTTTTGAACAGCAAAGGGGTGAAACCTATAGAAATTCATCGGCAAATGAAGGTGCAGTACGGTGATGCATGCCTGTCACTCCAGCAAGTGTATGAGCGGAGTAGGAAATTCTGAACCGGCGTGAGTTCTGTGACAGACCATTCTCGACCGGGTCAGGCACACCGAGTAGTGACCCCAGAGTCAATTGCAGCAGTTGAACGCATTGAGGACCTACACTTTGAGTGTCTTCCACATCCGCCGTATTCGCCAGACCTAGCTCCAAGTGATTACCACATCTTTGGACCACTCAAAGAGACAATGGGAGGACAGACTTTCAGGTCCGATGAAGACGTGCAGCAGATGGTGCATGAGTGGCTACACACGTGACTAAAAGAATTTTTTCTTGAGGAATCCATGCACTTTGTAGTCGCTGGGGGACTTGTGTAGAATGCTATGGTGACTACGTCGAAAAATGATACAGGTGCGTGTCACTTTTTCTTAATAAATCTAGAAAAAAAAATATTTAAGCTTTTCATGTGAGATATATATATATATCTATAACCATGAGCATAGATGGTTAAAGTTATACTCTTTTTGAATAGTATTATTATTTGACAGAATGCAAGGCTCGGAACTGTTCCTACCTTTGAGCATGATGAGAATCTGTTCCTGGAGAAGCGAGAGCAGATGCATTACAATGTGGAGAACTGGACCAGAGTTAGTGAGAAAATTTGCATCCCTGCCAGAGCTGAGCTCCTGAGGCCGGACTTTCACCACGAGACATCCAGATATCAGAGTGAACTCATGATGAGGCGCGATGAAAATGCGGTTTAAATTTAGTACACCTTTTGTCAGATTTCTTGTGCACTGTGTGTCTAAATATCTTGTTATAATTCAGGAGGATACTAAAATGAAGCGTTGGTGTATATCTTGACATACAGAAATAAAAGCTCCTGTTAGTGATGATGCTACAAAGCTGTTATTAAAGTCAAAGATAAAATATTGTGTTACCTAGGTGATCTCATTATCGTCATTATTTTCCTTTTCTTTCCTTATGGAATATGGAACCACCACAGCAACTGGTTCACTTGCAGGAATCCTGCACAAAGCATTAATATTCTGTCATGACAGTGGTTTCTTTAGCAATCTGTTTCACTTGATGAGATTGCAGGCCTCATGCATAACCTTATATGAGTTACCTTGTACACTATGCCTGAGGAAGCAGCAGATCTATTCTTTTTTTTTTTATCTCATCAGAGATGAGGTGGCCTGTCCCATGATCTCACTATATGTACAGTATTAGTTTCTCAGCATCTTTTTTCAGTTGATGACTTCACCAAACTTAAGTTAAATAACATATCTTGTTAGTTAAGCGCCATCTCTTTACGTACACTAATAATATAAGCTGTGAAATGTTATGTCCTTTCAGAATTCTGGTACTTCTTATGTGATCTTCTGATCATCACCATCTTCATCATCACCATCATGATCACCATCATCATCCCCATCATCATCACCATCATTATCACCATCACCCTCATCATTATCCCCATCATCATCACCATCAACATTATCACCATCATCACCATCATCATCCCCATCACCATCACCCTCATCATCATCCCCACGATCACCATCACCATCAACATTATCACCCTCATCATCATCCCCATCATCATCACCATTATCACCATCATCATCATCACCATCATCATCATCAGTACTTGTCAGCTCCCTGTGGATCACAGGCCCTCAACAAAGACAGGTCAAGCCCTCCTGGTGATCCTCTTAGGTGAACATTAAAGAAAGTAACATCAGTGAAATATCACAATGCAGAATGAATGTTTCATATCACAAGTCAGCATGCTGTGGTTATGCTGTTTTACTATGTGCAGATCTGTTACTGCTGCTGGTCTATGCTAATATTTTTACCTGCAATAAAACTTACTCTGCTTTTGTCAGATCCTTCTGTTTTTGTGTGTGTGGTTTTTTCATTTTGTTTTGTTTTGTTTATTTTTTTATAATAGTCATTTTTTTACCTGCAACATCCAAAGCTGTTTAATGTAATTCCAAAATGTTAAATATTCACCATTCATTGGCTATGTCATAGATGTTACAGCGATGACTAAATTTTCACTGTAAAAAAAAATTATAAATATATATATATATTTGTAGGTGTCACGTGAAAGATAATTTATTTTACCATCTTGTCCATAATTTGATTACTCCTTTAAATGTTCTGTTTTCCGAGACATTTTGCATTTTCGTTTCTTTCATATTCTACCTACATTTTTTCACCTTCTCAACCCCACCCGAGGTTGTTTTCGCTGGCCAGCTGCGGTCAGCTAACGCTAGACGTAATGTTATCTAAACGCACCTGTTCAACCAGAGAAACATTTCTCGGGTCCGCTTTAAGTGTTAGAACGAGCCAAAGAATGTTTCTGTGAAAGAAACGGTTCGTTAGCGGCGGGTACCCTCTGTGGTCCCAACAGGGGAATTTCTCCGGTCGCTTTAAAACGTTTGATGATGAGCGGCTGGTACCCTTTGAGGCCTGGGGAACTTTCGCACGATTTCTTTTGTCTTACTCTAGATTACGTCTTTCGCCGAACTTCTGTAGAAATACGCACGCCAGGTGTTCGGGGGGAGCGTCCCTTGTGATCTATAAGAGTAGACTGGTTTTAATAGACAAAGACATTCGTTAATTTTCCTGGCCCGTAGATCACCATTATGGAAATAAGGCAAACATTAACACAGAACTAAATGTTTTTCGCCTATTTCTTGGCATTTTCTCGGGGTGAGTTGACATATCTTATAATTATTATATTAGATTCATGTTAGCTTTATATATCTGTTAGGAAAAAGAATTTATTTCTGAGGACTTCTCCTAGTAATCTATTCAGTGATAAGGTAGCGCTGTCTACGGCCTATTAAGTGGTGCTTAAACTGTTACGGTTTATCATGGGTTAAATGTTAAACTTACAATAACAGATATTAGGCGTAGAATCAGTCCACGAATGCTTACCATTGGGTTAAGAGTCAGCAAAATTAACTGTCATTTCTGTAAGATAATGTCAGGTGTGGATTGTTCACTTTAAAACTGAATAGTGAGATGCAGGTAATAACTCTGGATTATAGGAGATAGTCACTTATTCCTTTTGATAGATATTTTTAGTGGCAAGGGAGGATCATTTTATGCTTACTTGTGTGGCTAGGCACTAGTCTATAACTTTCACTGAAAGCAGTCACCAGGCATAGATATAATTATATCGTATGATCTAGCCACAACTGTATTATTATAGCAAGAACATTGCATTTTCTTTGTACTCATTTTGTGGAAATGCTAATATATTTCCCAAAGGGGACATACGATTTATTTGTGTAATGTCAAATGCTGTAATCTGTTTATGTAAATTCATTTAATGTTGTAAGATGAATAAGCATATTCATTTAACTGTAACTACAGGTTAGGTTTCCTGTATGTTGAGATTGGGAGAAGAGGAGTAGATTTGGCTGGCAGAACATTTAATGACAGTTACATGGGTGTACAAAAGATGTTAAGCCTATGCGGGCGCGTGTTGATATTGATATTTTTAAGGAACAGGAGACATGGTTAAAGACAGCCCTAAACTATCATAGCAATAACTACAATAAATCTAATCCCATAGTGGAGCGAAACTTTCTGTATAAAGTTAGTGTGATTTTAGCGTTGCTTGAAGTTAAAAGGTGTCTCTTTTGGGTCTCAGTTTCAGGAAGACCGAATCGCTAGAGCAAACTTCAGTCAGGGTTTCTGTATACATCTAGCAACGAATCGTCAACCCCGTTCCTGAATTAAAACCCCTTTTTGTCAACGCCAAGTTAAGCTCACGCAGTGCAACGGAGCCAACGCTAAATCTGGAATCGCCAAACGCAGTAGTAGTTCTCTACTCGCCTATTGGATTACCAGCCAGAGCATTGCGGCTTCCAGAATATCAAACCCGCTCAGCATGCCTATAGCAGAATTCCATATCACCCGCCTTTTTTGTGCCTAAACGGGGCACTCAGCAAACCACAGCCAAACCAGTTTAAACAGGATTTACAGCCAAGCGGAGCCTTGCGCCGGATAAGCGCGCCTGGGTCTCTTTGTCCTCAAGTGACTTCTTCTGGTGTATTTCCTGGATATTTAAAACCTCGCACGTATGAGCAGCCATCTATGGACAGGGTCGCCCAGTTCAATCAGTTGGTCAGCAGGAGATAAACAGCGTCCCCCAGCCCAACTCGCGCCAGTAGGGGGGGGTCACCAACGATAGCGCCTATACAGTGATGTTATTCAGGTTAATTCCATCACCGATGGAGGATATATACGAAAACACCACTTACTGGAGTTACTTCAGCTGGTCCCCGAAAACCGAAGGACTGTCACTCGATTATTTATCTCTTTGTGTTCTACAGGTTTTATGAATGGTGATCTGTGTGTGTGGTTGTTGGTGTATATGATTATTGATGAATATTTGATTATTGATGTAATTTTATGTTGTTATGATGATATGCATTATTTTCATGCTTTTCTTCTTTAATAAGTTTTACACATTTATTAATGCGCTGTTCACGACCTTTCCATCCATATTTGTATTTTTTAGCTCTTTACTATAATCTCTATGTATGATAAGAGAAAAGAGAGAGAGCAGGAGGTGCTGAGACAGACATAAGTGAGTTGAGGCTTGGAGAGAGAGATCATTTTGATAAATCTTCTTCCAGGTTGTCTCAAGTCCATCTCCTATTTACACCTTATCTAAAGTGTAATCTATAACTCTGTCAGTCCACTATCCCTTGTCGATTTCACTACTGTTGTCCAACTCGACAAATACTCTACACTCTAACTCAACCACGACAAATGGGAGCCCGTCCGAGATTCTAGAACCCATCTAGTACGACATTTAATATGTGCTCGTTCCGAAGATGAATCTCTCACAAGATTCTATTCTGATTCTTAGAGTTTAGTGTTCGGCAGATTATAGGAATTTCTTTCCCCTAGACATATCGAACTATTTCTTTTGGAGGAAGTCGGAACAGCGTTTTTTCTCCACAGCAATCATAAATATTAAGTTACATTTATTGTTCATGCTACACATGAGACAGCTGGTAAAGGTTGATGGTATCACTGCTGAGTTTTTGGTTGACAAATCTGACGACTATTGTTGTAAAAGTCAGAAAAAAAATTTTTTTTTTTAAGCGTTAATATTTTTTCAGGAGTAGCTCTTTAATCTGAGATAAGAAGCTACAGATAGTCAGTTACTAGCTTGCATTTGTACCAAGGGAGGGTGTTCATTCGGACGATAGTAACCAATCCTCTCAATAGCTTAGTACTGACAGAATTGGGGTGAAGTGATAGTAAGTTTTACATCACTTACATTTTTTGGAGTTTTTTGGGTTTTTGCTTGTCGATCAGAGTAGCTACAAACTTTCTTGTTTTTTAAAGTTCCCAGGCTAGCCTAGATTTTATTGATTATTAAGTTAATCAGCATCTAGTGGACTAGGTAACTAAGATCTCTAGGTTCTATTCTTCTATAGTGTTTGCTCACCCTGATATAATGGCCGATCTAGATAAAATGCATAGGATTGCCCTCGAGGTAGCTAAGTACATGGAGTACAAGGATAGCGAAATCCAGCCCTTTCTAGAATTTGCAGTAAGCCTGCAGGATCAATACGAGGTAGACAATTGGTTTGACAGCCGTTTAATCTTGGCATGGTCCTGTAAACAAACCGGGGAGAGTGAAGCATTCACCCGACAGTATGTAGAAGAAGTGATAGAAGATGAGAAGCAAAGGGAAAAGCAAAGACAAGAACGGGACAAGAAATTGGAAATGGAGCAACAAGAACGGGACAAGCAATGGGAAATAGAGCGCCAAGAAAGGGACAGAGAAAGCCAAGAAAGGAGCAGGCTACACCAAATCAGAATGAATGAACTGGATAGCCAAATTCGGAGGATGGAAACAGATACTAAATGTAGTCACTCTAATTCCCCTTCTACTGTGCCCTTAACGGTCAACGCCCCTGCAAACCTTGCGCCCATGAAAGAAAACTTGCCTGCTAAAACCGAACCCCAACTCCAGAAAATTGACTTTCCTTTGGACTTGGATCCGAAGCCCAAACAAGGAAAGAATTTACGTCGGGATAGCAGACCTAAGGCCACGGGGAAAATTACGCAACGTTCCCAGGCATGGAAACTGCTCAAAGGTGAAAGAGGTGCTAACAAGCATTGTAATACGGATTGTTCCCGTCTGGCAAGCGGCGAACCCCGAGCCTCTCACGCTCCAGACCGAGCAGCACCTAACCGACACGTGACGTCGAGAAAAGGGAGCCACACCCTATCACGTTATATTTCGCTAGATTCCCGGCCGGACAGCGAAAAACCATATGCAGAGGCGTATCCCTCCAACTCAACGATCGTAGAAAGGAGGTGCCGCTCCTCTTATCACCCTGAGCTTAAAAGGTGCAAGAATAAGTCGCCTGCTAAAAGGGTTAAACTTTCCAAACCGTTCCAAGGAACTTTGGAAAAACACACCGAGAGTTTTTTCTCGGGCACTTCGCGATCTAACGGGATCTCAAACCGTCCAGTCCTTTGCATGCAGTCTGCGGGGCCTGTCAACCAGGAAGTGGATCTAGCATTGCAGGACAAAGTTCAACTGACGCCAGTAACTTCCTCAGGGGAGGGCAAAGTTGACGTTTATGATGGACACAGGGTTCCATGCGAAGGGATCCCTGGTATTCCATTTGAGTCTCTCACACTTCTCAGGGCAGAAGACAGTGAGAAAAGCTGCCGTACTACTGTACAAGGAGCCATTGTTGAGAGCCTTGGCTCACGTCATGCTAGTACCGGTGAAGCGACTCAACCAACTCTGCAACACGCAGATATTACCTATCTGTCTTCACGGATAGAAGCTACGGAGATCTGTTATGATTTAGTAGAACCCCAGAATGCGATAGATTACTCTTTGCTTCAGGCAGCAGAGTTTTCTCATTCAAATCGCATTATTCCAGTGGTCTCAACCCCACTGATGGACAGCAAAGTAGTCGCCTCCGCCAGGCCATTACAGAACAACTTGATCATTTCCGTTGACCAAGCCAGAGTTGTGCCTGGCAAGGCAAGGAAAGCTCCAGACCCGCCTTTAGACGGCACAGGTCTGAAGATTGATCAATGCTCCCGCCGAAACAGCGGAGTAGGTGTGGAGAGGCAGCAGAAAAATGCTAGCATTTCTTCGGCCAACGACCGGCTGTATTTGCCAACTAGGATTACACGCGCGCGGAAAACCCCGACAGACTACAGCTATCGAGGGTTATTCAAGTCCGCGACAGGTAAACCCATAACGGAAATTAAACAGCCCGAGTCCAGCAACGATTACACTGCACATAACAGGCGGATTACCTATGCAGTGGCCAGTGAGTTCAGGCGGGGCCGAAACTCACAACAGGTGCGGATAATTTTCCGGACCATGGACAGACAAAGCAAATTGGGGAAGGAAGGTCATGTTCACACGGAAACAGATTATGTCAGTGTTCAGTGGCCTCGCAAAATCCCATTCGCTGAACGTCTATTAGACAGAGGGAAGAAAAGAAATGAACTCGGAGCTAGGCATACAGACAGACAGAAATTGGAAACGTATTTGGTTTTATGAGTATAGGATGTTCCAATGACAGGTAACTAAAGACGATGGAAAAGATAAATTACTGTCATTTTTGTCCGTATTCCTCGAACTTTAAAAGGGGGGGGCACTTGTCACGTGAAAGATAATTTATTTTACCATCTTGTCCATAATTTGATTACTCCTTTAAATGTTCTGTTTTCCGAGACATTTTGCATTTTCGTTTCTTTCATATTCTACCTACATTTTTTCACCTTCTCAACCCCACCCGAGGTTGTTTACGCTGGCCAGCTGCGGTCAGCTAACGCTAGACGTAATGTTATCTAAACGCACCTGTTCGACCAGAGAAACATTTCTCGGGTCCGCTTTAAGTGTTAGAACGAGCCAAAGAATGTTTCTGTGAAAGAAACGGTTCGTTAGCGGCGGGTACCCTCTGTGGTCCCAACAGGGGAATTTCTCCGGTCGCTTTAAAACGTTTGATGACGAGCGGCTGGTACCCTTTGAGGCCTGGGGAACTTTCGCACGATTTCTTTTGTCTTACTCTAGATTACGTCTTTCGCCGAACTTCTGTAGAAATACGCACGCCAGGTGTTCGGGGGGAGCGTCCCTTGTGATCTATAAGAGTAGACTGGTTTTAATAGACAAAGACATTCGTTAATTTTCCTGGCCCGTAGATCACCATTATGGAAATAAGGCAAACATTAACACAGAACTAAATGTTTTTCGCCTATTTCTTGGCATTTTCTCGGGGTGAGTTGACATATCTTATAATTATTATATTAGATTCATGTTAGCTTTATATATCTGTTAGGAAAAAGAATTTATTTCTGAGGACTTCTCCTAGTAATCTATTCAGTGATAAGGTAGCGCTGTCTACGGCCTATTAAGTGGTGCTTAAACTGTTACGGTTTATCATGGGTTAAATGTTAAACTTACAATAACAGATATTAGGCGTAGAATCAGTCCACGAATGCTTACCATTGGGTTAAGAGTCAGCAAAATTAACTGTCATTTCTGTAAGATAATGTCAGGTGTGGATTGTTCACTTTAAAACTGAATAGTGAGATGCAGGTAATAACTCTGGATTATAGGAGATAGTCACTTATTCCTTTTGATAGATATTTTTAGTGGCAAGGGAGGATCATTTTATGCTTGTGTGGCTAGGCACTAGTCTATAACTTTCACTGAAAGCAGTCACCAGGCATAGATATAATTATATCGTATGATCTAGCCACAACTGTATTATTATAGCAAGAACATTGCATTTTCTTTGTACTCATTTTGTGGAAATGCTAATATATTTCCCAAAGGGGACATACGATTTATTTGTGTAATGTCAAATGCTGTAATCTGTTTATGTAAATTCATTTAATGTTGTAAGATGAATAAGCATATTCATTTAACTGTAACTACAGGTTAGGTTTCCTGTATGTTGAGATTGGGAGAAGAGGAGTAGATTTTGCTGGCAGAACATTTAATGACAGTTACATGGGTGTACAAAAGATGTTAAGCCTATGCGGGCGCGTGTTGATATTGATATTTTTAAGGAACAGGAGACATGGTTAAAGACAGCCCTAAACTATCATAGCAATAACTACAATAAATCTAATCCCATAGTGGAGCGAAACTTTCTGTATAAAGTTAGTGTGATTTTAGCGTTGCTTGAAGTTAAAAGGTGTCTCTTTTGGGTCTCAGTTTCAGGAAGACCGAATCGCTAGAGCAAACTTCAGTCAGGGTTTCTGTATACATCTAGCAACGAATCGTCAACCCCGTTCCTGAATTAAAACCCCTTTTTGTCAACGCCAAGTTAAGCTCACGCAGTGCAACGGAGCCAACGCTAAATCTGGAATCGCCAAACGCAGTAGTAGTTCTCTACTCGCCTATTGGATTACACTAGTCAACAAATTTTCAAAAGTTATTTGTACCAGAAATTAAATATACCATTTCTTATTGATTTTGACATGCTGATTTCAAATATCATAATGAAATTTACCAATTGGCTCTGGTTTTTTTTTTTAAATGATGAATTTACATTACAGTAATACAAATAATGTATGCTTCTTTAATTCTCTGGGGTGAACAGCTAGTCTTTCTACTTTAGCATTATAAAAATTGTGGTTACATACTCAATTAATTGATATTTCAACATAAAATGATAGAAAAAATAAAAACATTATTTAAAGTTTACATATCATGTTTTAAAAAGGCACATTTGAACCCATTCCGTCATTATTCAGTAGCTGTTCGAGCTCTCTTTGCTTGCTTCTTGTAGTCAATCGATGAGGTGTCTCTTGTCACAGTTCAACAGTAATCAGCAAGCATTGAAGGGCTCCAATTGCCTTGATACCTTGTCTCCATAGCAGCAATGTCCTAGTGAAATCGTTCACCATGCTCATCACTGACCGCTCCACAGTTTGATGTAAAGAAATCCAGATGAGAATCCAGAAAATGAATTTTCAAAGACTCTTATACTTCAGAAGGAGATTTTCTACAATTTCATTGTAATTATCAGATCTGTTGTTTCCAAAAAAAAATTTGCTACCACTGACATAAATGCTAGCCATGCTGCTTTTTCCTTGCCATGCAACACGCAAAGAAACTCGTCATCATGAAGAATGTAAAGTTTTCGAAATTGCGGACCAACAAATACTCCCTCTCTTATTTTAGCTTCACTCAGTCTTGGAAATTTTCTGATGAGGTATTTGAAAGCCTCATCTGTTTTCTCCATTGCCTTGACAAAGTTTTTCATGAGACCCAGCTTAATGTGCAAGGGTGGCAACAAAATCTTGCTGGTGTCAACAAGTGCTGGGTTCTCAACGTTCTTACTGCCAGGCTGCAATGACTGCCTGATTGGCCAATGTCTTCTGATGTAATGGTCACTTCGTGCACGGCTATCCCACTCACAGAGAAAGCAACAGTACTTGGTGTATCCACCCTGTAGTCCAAGCAAAAGAGCGACCACTTTTAAGTCACCGCAAAGTGACCAATGATGATGATGATCGTAGTTTATACACTTCAAAAGCTGCTTAATGTTTTCATAAGTTTCTTTCATATGAACTGCGTGACCAACTGGAATTGACGGTAACACATTACCATTATTCAACAAAACAGCTTTAAGCTCGTCTTGGATGAATCAATGAAAAGCCTCCACTCTTCCGGTATGTAATTGATTTTGAGGGCTGCCATTAAACCAGAAATGTTGTGGCATGCAGAAAAGTCACCCTCTTTGAAAAAGAATGTAATAAGCGGCTTCTGGCGGTTCCTATACACAGAAATTGTAACATCTTCTGCCAGGAGATTCCACTGTTGCAATCTGGAACCCAAAAGCACCGCCTTGTTCTTTGGTAAATTCAGATCTCTTACAAATTCATTCAGTTCACCTTGGGTTATTAAGTGTGGTTTAGTGGATGTAGTTTGCTCAAAATCTGGGTCGCTTGAGGTTGATGGTTCAGGACCACCAATGTTCTCTTCTTCATCAGTGGAAGCAACTGAAAATGATTCTGGCACTTTGGGAACTGGTAGGTCATCGCTATGTGGTACCGGACATATTGCAGAGGGGATGTTTGGATATTCCAGAGTCCATTTTATCTTCTTTGATATGCCTTTCCCAAATGTCCTAGGCATTTCTAACTACGATACTTTTGATAAGGACAAATGCACTAACTAATGGCAAAATTTTATCAGAGATAAGATATTTATACACAAAGATGATGTAATCATAGGTAGGATTGCATCATCAACTTCTAGTTACATTTTTATTGGTCATTAGAAAAAATTATGCAATCGCCCACAACAGTGGCGTCATATATATAAATTGACCGTAATTAAATAAACTAGTAGCATATATCTTGAAAACTAGAGCCAATCAACATTTTTTAATGTCATTTTCGTTTTCAGCACACCAAAATTAGTTAAGATCAGCTATTTTCATTTCTGGTACATTTTGGTTGTTGACTCGTGTTACCAGCCAGAGCATTGCGGCTTCCAGAATATCAAACCCGCTCAGCATGCCTATAGCAGAATTCCATATCACCCGCCTTTTTTGTGCCTAAACGGGGCACTCAGCAAACCACAGCCAAACCAGTTTAAACAGGATTTACAGCCAAGCGGAGCCTTGCGCCGGATAAGCGCGCCTGGGTCTCTTTGTCCTCAAGTGACTTCTTCTGGTGTATTTCCTGGATATTTAAAACCTCGCACGTATGAGCAGCCATCTATGGACAGGGTCGCCCAGTTCAATCAGTTGGTCAGCAGGAGATAAACAGCGTCCCCCAGCCCAACTCGCGCCAGTAGGGGGGGTCACCAACGATAGCGCCTATACAGTGATGTTATTCAGGTTAATTCCATCACCGATGGAGGATATATACGAAAACACCACTTACTGGAGTTACTTCAGCTGGTCCCCGAAAACCGAAGGACTGTCACTCGATTATTTATCTCTTTGTGTTCTACAGGTTTTATGAATGGTGATCTGTGTGTGTGGTTGTTGGTGTATATGATTATTGATGAATATTTGATTATTGATGTAATTTTATGTTGTTATGATGATATGCATTATTTTCATGCTTTTCTTCTTTAATAAATTTTACACATTTATTAATGCGCTGTTCACGACCTTTCCATCCATATTTGTATTTTTTAGCTCTTTACTATAATCTCTATGTATGATAAGAGAAAAGAGAGAGAGCAGGAGGTGCTGAGACAGACATAAGTGAGTTGAGGCTTGGAGAGAGAGATCATTTTGATAAATCTTCTTCCAGGTTGTCTCAAGTCCATCTCCTATTTACACCTTATCTAAAGTGTAATCTATAACTCTGTCAGTCCACTATCCCTTGTCGATTTCACTACTGTTGTCCAACTCGACAAATACTCTACACTCTAACTCAACCACGACAGTAGGAGCTTGACATTTGATGCTCGACTGAATCAATTTTCATGTGTCCTCCCTGGAGAGTAACTTAATGGTGGAGGTGTATCATTGTTGTTGTGAAATCTACACGTCTTTATCTATCTATCTGCACCCCCTCACACTGATAACTAGTCATCAGCTGGAAACTGTTCCAGTTAAAATACCGCTTTTGATCTATGTCCAGTCTTGGGGACATATGAGGTATTTCATGGAATACATGGTTCAACCACAAGTGGGTAATAATTCGAGTATATAACATTTTTTTGTTTAAAATACAAAGGGGCAGTCTTGAAGGATGAAGGATTCACTACAGAACTACTAGGAAGAACGATTAAAACAACAGGGGTGTTAGCAAAACGTAAATCAGCATAGGACTTGAAAATGCATTTCTCTTTGACCAAACTTAGTTTTTCAGCCCTGCCTAGTTATTTCTGGGTCCACATATGTATGCGAAAATTCGATCATCAGTTTGTCATCCTTTTCTTGTCTCTTTCTTGCACGCCATAACCACCAGTCACATCTTCCACTTGTCAATTTCCAACTTTTACATTGAAGTATCCACGTATTATAGTAGTACCATGCGATCTACACTGTGCCACAGCAATGTCAAGTTCACTGTATAATGATCCGGTTACGTTTCCTGCATTTTCCACTGTTGGTATGTATATTTCGGGACAACCGAGAAAACAATCACAGCTGGCAGGCGCTGGAGTTTGGTTGGCCACGCCGTATCTTGTGGCAGTTGCCAGCGATCCGCATAATTGGTGAATTGTGAACCTCCAATACTAACTATACCCATGTGGTTGCCAAGAGTGTCTAACATTACGCGCTACAGAAAAGTGGCGAACAACGAACTTGAGAGCAGACATCCCTGTTGAACACCATTCGTTGTGACGAAACATTCTCCTGTTTGTGCCTTTAATAAAGACTGCACTGACAGTTTTTGAATGTACAATAATTGTTCAATGACTTGAATGATGTTATATTTCTCCACCATTGCCCACAACACCTCATGCTAAACGATTGTGTGTCGTCAACCTGTTGAAATGATACACCCCAGTTGCATGCTGAGCTATTACGATATATCAAATCGACCATAGAGGTGATTGTAATTATGAAAGTCAGGGTACTTTACCACAGTTGATTTCATAGGCTCGGCAGCACAGGTGATCGGTCATCTTAGAGTGTTTGTTGTTACCCTATGCAAAGGTATGAGTAACTTTAAGTTACTATTACAGCACAACATGATGTGTTGACGAATCTTTAAGCGTGGAGGCTTCAGACAGTGTATACAGCTTCAGCTTAGTTAGTAATCCTTTTCAAGAGTACCTTTTTTCAGGGTTTCATCATTCTAACGGATATATACTATTAGTTCTTTTCAGGAGTACCTTTTTTCAGGGTTTCATCATTCTAACAGATAGAAACTATTAGTTATTTTCAGGAGTACCCTTTTCCAGGGTTTTATTATTCTAATGGATAGATTCTATTAGTTCTTTTCAGGGCTCAGTAGTTATCAACGCTGCTAGTACTAGCAGTCGTTTTCATGACTCTTCGGGGCCTTCATGCTAGCTGATAGATATTGCTAGTAGTCCTTCGCAGGGCTTAATATTTATCAATATGTACTAGAAGTAATAGAGTTCACTTATTGTTGAATGGGCATTGCATTTTGATATCTTCTTCTTTTTCGCACACTCTCAGACGAAGTGGCGTCACTAGGGTTGGTGTCTCATGGTGTCACCCCCATGGACCTCCTCCCGTACCAGACCATACAGAATCCTTAGTAATGTTTTTTTGTACTAATGTTACACGTAAATCGTTATTCCCGTATATCATTGAACGTAATGGCAATAGTAGTGACATAAACAACTAGCAAAATAAAAATTACACCTTTAAATTACAATATCATATTCACAACCTAAATGTATTTACATTTACATAGTTTCATGTGGTTAAAGTGAAAATTCGGTAAGAAAACAATAGAATTCGAAGTAAAAACGTAGGTCTATTGATACAGTACATGTAAGCTGGGCTTACGAAACATGTTTTTGTGGTTATAACTAACTACAGAGATATTTTTATAAAAAATAATAAATTTCTGCTGAAACACTGCACACAAATTTTATAGACAGTTATTTTGGCGTCACCCCTCTGAGGGTGTCACCCGGTGCGGTCCGCACCCCCTCCCCCCTCGCACCTCCCTAGTGACGCCACTGCTCAGACGTCTACTTGAATATTGTCAAAGAAAGCAATGGTCAGTTTGAGGTTATTTGTATCTCCATAGAGTTTTTCCAGGAATGGTACTGGTGACGGCCGTACGTACGTTCTCTGTAGTTCATATGTTGGACATATTTGAAGCAGATGTTTAGCAGTCATTTTTTCAGTGCCATAGTTACACTCATCGGTAGTTCCTGTCTTTAGGTTATTGCAACAGATTTTGGTCTTGGATAAAAGGAACGTGCTTTGCCTAAAGTACGCAAAAACCTCCAGGAAACAAACAAATGTGTTGAAAGAACCTCTGCATATTGTAAACAACAGGTAATCTGGGCTGACCGTCATTGAACTACATGTGCACCACCGTTTTTCCGGCATCCTTAGTTCTTAAGCTCTGCTGGATTATCCGTTTTGCCGGATAAACAGGGGTCTGCATTATACTTCTGATCTGGACTGAGACGCTCATCAGCTACAAACTTGACAAATTCGTCCGCATGTGCAGCAGCTCCTTCACGTTTTGTGGAAGTTTTTTTTTTGCACACATTTTACGCATATAAATTCCGTGACGTTTCTTAAACCTTTGAAGCCATCCTGTGCTATAGTGACACTCATTGTCTAATTGACTTTCTTTATGGAGCAACAGGGCCTGGTTCCATTAATATGCTACTCGACAAGTTCACTCCATCATTCCGACGTTTTCGAAACAATTTCATCCACACTCGATCATGTTCAGTACTCTTTCCATCTATCATCATCAGCTGCCACCCCCACATCGAACGTCGGCTGTTTTGTTTTTATTTTTTTTTTTAAAAGCAGTCCTTTGTCTTTAGTTTTAACATAATATTTAAGTTAAAGAAAATGACAAGGTATTGGGTGGCTCTTTAATTTTGAAACTGAATCATTGAACGTCTCTACCATTTCTTGACGGATTACTTACAAAAGATCTCTGAAATCTAAATATAATAAATTATCGGCTTTATTTAGGTTGGTTTCAAGATTGAAGCCTGGTAACTTCACGCTACAGTCTACCCAGATGCAAATGGGTCCTCGATTCTGCTCTTGAATTAAGGAAGGTAAAGGCAGCGAGGAAGGAAAACGGTCGACCTGCCTCATAAAAAGCTCGACCTAGTACGGTAAAGCTTCTAACACTTCGCTACCTTACAGCAGTACGGTATCTGCTATGGGCCGGACGTTTTCTTTTCTGTGAAATAATCACAAATTTACAGGTAACTGCGGACGAGTACTGAGATTTTCGACAAAATGGAATTACCTCCAGGACGACCTAGAGTTCGCTGGGAGGATAATACAAGTACTAGACAATCTGTGAATGACCGAGGACTAGATTGGAACCAGGCCAGGAGACAGACATCCGATAGAATAGTATGGCGCTCTCTCTGGCAAACCTCTACACCCCAGGGAAGAAGAGGAATGACTAAGTAAGTCAGACAAAAGGGAATATGTACAATCCATTTAAACGTTGTTCATAATAGAAGACCAGATAATAGAAGGTGATTAAAAAAATGTTAACATTTATATGAGAGTACTTTTATATTTGAAAAACGTTAACATGATAACATTAACGATTGTAAAATGCAACTTCACTGCTTCAAAGGGTTTCCACTTGTTCGCCATCGTTGTCAACACATTTCTGGAAGTTGTTCCACGTAGACTGCACACTAGACATTGATCATAGGACTGGCTATTTCGTGCTCAAGCACATTATGCCTCTTCGCTGAAAGTCGGTAGCCTGTAAATGTTGGGTTCCAAATCCTACATATCCAAAAAGATGTTACAAGCATTAACACGAGCGACTTTGTCTGCAGGAGATAAGGCCTGTACCATCTGCACATGACATGGCCGCATCCTTAGGTCTTTATTCAAGATTCTCCATTCATTTGACTAGCGAAGACCACATTCTGCGCTGGTTTCCCTGGACTACGCAGGTTGCAAACGATCGGCCTATTTGAAACCGACCGCTGTTCGATTTGTAATTGTCAGCAACTCAGCCGGCTTTGACGAACTTGTCATAAATGCTGTTAATGGTTAATCTCGATGGCGGGTCGCTATTAAAATGTTCTTAACATTTGTTGCGAATAATTATGGGGGACTGAAAGACCTCCTTCCATGCTGCAATCTTTCTTCTTCGCCCCAAACTCGATCTGGTCGCCATTTCACCATAAAACAATGTTACTGCAACGACAAGAAAACACAACTCTAACGAAATATAATATAATATGAAAGACACTGAATAGAAAAAACGTGGCCTGTAAGTGTTAACATTTTTTTGAATCACCCTGTACAGAGAATGCCGTTACACATAAGGTTGGCAAACTGTGACAAAGGGTTTCTTCTTCTTCTTCTTCGTTCGCCCTGAAAAGGACGGTGGTTGCGTTGTGTCTGTTTACAACGTAGCTGTGATATCTGCACCTTTCGGTCGACACATCCGACTTCTGCACGGCATTTTTTAGGACCGGGTGTGCCTTCCCATTTCGATCCACACTCGCTCAGCCAGCCTGCACAGCTGCAGACTGTTTCCAGGACCACCACGTGGAGGTGGAGTGCGGTCTTGACCAGCTTTGATAGTTTAGACAGAGAAGCACTCTGGAAAATTACGGGACGCTGAAGAGTTCCTCATAAGTTCGTTAGCATGAATAGGAAAATATATGAAGACATGAAATATAGAGTTGTAATCACAAACATTTAACGCGACCATTTGAAATACGAACAGGAGTGCTACAGGGATGTCTCTTGTCAGCTTTCTGCTTGATGGTTTTATAAAGATTGGATTAGAAAAAACCGATACCAGCCACAAGAAAATTACGCTCGGTGGATTGTCAAATAGGTTCTGTTTCTGGACCTCCTTGATGACCTAGCCCTTCTAACGCTTAACCGACACCAGACTCTGGACAAAATTGAAAGGACACAATTGACGGTCGTAACAACCGGGCTGAAAATGCTGGTTGACAATGATCATGATACTATACGCTGCAACTGGTAACCAGGTTGCACTTACTGAAGCACACCTACGCTTATCTTCGCAATAACATATAGTTGGAAAGACATATAATAAAGTAACATTAAACAAATAGAAAGCAGGTAAGGCTTTCACTGCGTCGGGGAATATGTGGAAATCAATATAGATAAATTGCATAACAATAAGCGTTTTAAGCGAAAATGTCAAAGCAATCTTACAGTATGGCTCTGGAAAACGAGAACAAACAAAAAATGCACCCAGCAAGAAATTACAAACTTTCATAAAAAGGGTCTTGAACTTATGAGTAGAAAAGAAAGTTTTTATAGAAAATATCAACGTTCATCCTTCATTTACCTGTATTTTTGCGTCTTTCTATTTTTGAAGGATGATCGTGTTTAATACTTTATCAATTATTATATTGACATTAAAAAGAGAACAAACGAAAATGCACACTAGAAGTTAAGTTAATAAATAAATATAGCTAACTAACAAGGCACTTGCTGGACAGAAAGGAGGACAACAGCAAAGAAATACAGGGTGTCCATAAAAGAATGTACCTATTTCTTGTTTTTTCGCCAACTCGACCAGTGTGTGGAGAGACGTAACAATTTCCGGTTGCAACTCAACTGCGAAAGTTTCACTTGAAATACCCGCCGTGCGCATGCGCACTGTTTGTGGAAAATGGCGCTGACCAAACAACAGAAGGCGTTTTGTGTGGTAGAATATGCGAAAACGACGTCTGTTATCGCAGTTCAACGCAATTTTCGGCGACAGTTTGGGGTTGATACATCTGATATGAATTCCATTAAGCGTTGGTATATGAAATTCCTAGAGGAAGGTTGCCTGTGCAAAGGAAAAAGCACCGGTAGCCCGTCATGTTCGGAGGAGGCAGTGGATAGAGTTCAGCAAGCTATCCAGCACAACCCCATGAAGTCGGTTCGAAGGGCGAGTCGTGAGTTTGAAATGCCCCGCAGTACGGTATGGAAAGTGCATCATAAGCGGCTGAGAATGAAGGCTTACAAGCTGCAACTTGTGCAGGAACTCACTGAACCAGACAAAGCACTTCGCACGGCCTTCAGCGAGAACATGCAGAAATTGCTTGAGAATGATGATTTCGGAGAGAGGCTCGTGTTCAGTGATGAGGCGACCTTCCACATCAGCGGCAGAGTCAACAGACACAACGTACGGATCTGGGGTTCAGAACACCTTCATGCAGTCAATGAGCATAAGCGAGACTCTTCAAAGTTAAACGTCTTTGGTGCCATATCCACAAGAAAGCTTTACGGGCCATTTTTCTTTGCGGAAAAAACCGTTACTGGACTCTCGTACCTGGACATGCTCGACAATTGGGTGATGCCCCAACGTGAAGAGGACTCACGGGATTTCGTTTTCCAACAAGATGGAGCTCCACCCCCACTACCATGGAGCAATGAGAGGGTACCTCAATGAACATCTCCCACAACGGTGGATCGGTCGCAGTGGTCCTGACGATTCAGTGTTGCTGAGATGGCCCCCGAGGTCCCCAGACATGACACCATGTGATTTCTTTTTTTGGGATTTCATCAAGGACAGAGTCTTTGTCCCACCGTTGCCTCGAGATCTGGTGAAGCTGAGAGAGCGGATCGTTGGAGCCTTTGCTGCTGTTACATGAGACATGCTGATTCGTTTGTGGGAAGAAATGGACTATCGACTAGATATCTTTCGCGTCACGAAGGGTGCACATATTGAGTCTTTGTAAGGTACCGTATGCTTAAAAAACTTGCAGAGATTATCTTACTTTTGTGATAGAAAGCCTCCTCGTACCACATCATGGGGCCGAGAATAAATTTTGTGAAAAGGGTACAATCTTTTATAGACACCCCGTATAGGCGATAGACTCATCGGGAATCGAACCGAGGACCATACAAACAGCGGCATCGCCTTGCTGGGAAAGTAAATCGTGAAAGGACTTACAGCTAATCCCACACCCTAACAATTTTGTATCATTAGACGAGGTCACTCTCACGACACCAACACAACTATGGTTATCTCACGGGACCTATAAACCGTACTTAAGAACTTGATTACACGATGCAAGACAGTAAACATGGCTAACTGAAGTCATCTTCCACACAGAGCATCATTTGGGACTAATGCATCTTCAATGGCTTCTGTGAGGGAACAGAACTATGTGCTGAGTCTTGTCGTAGATTTTTGATAGGGGAATTAAGACTTGGGTTGGTCCCTTCTGAATAGATTAGAATAAGCGATAGCAACAGTGAGAGATAATAATAGAAATAGATTTCCACGAGTGAGATGGTAGAGATTAATAGAGTCTGTCCCTGAAATCGAGAATCTTCTCTCTTTCAGCCTATCTTCTACAACAGATCTAGAGGAGTCGGACAGTCCATTGACTATATATATATATATATATATATATATATATATATATATATATATATATATATATATATATATATATATATACCACTCACGTATACACACACATAAGTGACGACAGTTAGACGCACAGACGTGAAAACTATAACAATGGAATATAGATATGTTGGAACGAGCTGACCGACACGCTTGAATAAAGTTTATGTAAATTTATTAACATAAGAAAATTTTCCCACAACACATAAATGTTAATATCAAGCATAGAAAATACATATAAGGTAATGAATTACTACAAGTATAATAGGCCCATAGGTGTAATCTTTTCCCTCGATGTTTAGCCCACGATCCTGTTAGAAGAAAAGAGATAGCATCAAAGAGTCACGGATATATACACTATAGTCTCAGATTTCCCTCTAAAGTTGAGAACAGAATGTATACCCTAATCTATCCTAAGAGAGGAAAACCCGCATTTAGCAACAATTTGCATAAATGAAATTACAAAAAAATGTGGGAGCACAAATCATATCATAAAAGAATCACTCAGTCTGCTTTCACTCTGTTCTTTCAGCAGGGGCCCCTGTCTCACTTTTCTTACCTAAAATCTTGCTGGTGTTCGCCGATTGGCGCACGTTAGTACACACACACCGTTTAATCTGTCGTTCTTTTGATGAAGCGGATCCCAGCTCTGCAGATTTTGGTTTCATCCAATGGGTCCGAAGAGCGTCCTCTTCATGCGATAGTTTTCTTTTCAGATTTAAGTTAGTGTCAATTTACTCAGTTCAGGTAAGAATTAGACTTAAGCGGGCTCACAGTGTCAGAATAACGAGGTTTCCCTTATTTAGGAAAATGACCGGTTGGTAACTTCTCTCAATAGATAATTATTGGTCACACCACAATTAGTCAAAAATGTCGGAATGTTAATGATTTGTAATTTTTCTCGCCACAGGGCTGCATGTACATGAGAGTTTGTGAAGAAATATAATCTGGCTCAATAGGCCCAGTATAGGCATTTAGTCTTTAAAACCGTTAGTGAGATTTGTACTCTGTCTATTTCTGGAGGCAAACGCCCTGCCAGACATGTGTTAAATGGTAGACCCACGTGGTTAAAGATAAAAAATGTTTCCTCTCTCAGTTGTACTAAAACCGCTGGTAAAAGTTGGGCTGACCCAAAACTGTATAAGGAAGAGAAAAGTACAAAATACCTAACCACAATATTCGCTTCGGTTATAACTTACATTATAACTGCAAGCGTAGAGCTTGTCTTAACGTTAAAACTCCCGTGAAATAATTATTATCGTTTAAAAAAATCAACGGGAGCCGCGCTGGTGTAATGGCTTCGGCGTTGTACTGGCGACCAGGTGTTCATGGTTCAAACCCGGGCGTCAGCGTTTGAAGAAATGTTTACGGCCGGAAATTTGACTGAATAACCTGAACGGCTGCTGTGATAAACCCTCTGTGGATGGGAAGGAGCGAATCTTCTGACCGGGTTGGAAGGAAAGTCCTCCGGTTCCCCAGCCTCGCAATGACATGTCATTGGGCCGAAGGGCTGAAAGCCCAAGTGCCGCTGGTTAAGGAAAAAAAAAATCAATCATCATGAATTAGAAATACCTACGTATTTCGTCAATACCCAATGATGATTCAGTGCAGTTATAAGTTAGTTACAATATACTCGGTCTGGTTACTAGCAATTTAATTACATTTATTTACAGCTGCATTAGCTTTAGCTAGAAATAATAATTTATTCTGCTTTCCACTGTAACACAATGACTAGAGAATATAACCGACTTATAATTTATTCCCTCTGCACAGAAATCTAACAAGTGAAAATAAAATAGGCGATTTACCACTTAAATCACTCAACATTACTAGATATATAATATTACCTCCAAACAGAACTACAGGCGATCATCACGAAACTAGAATTATTCACTAGATAGGTATTCTAGAAGCTCGGCCAAATTGACGAGAAAACTAAGAACTTCGCTATACAAGCTTATTCTCTAGCACGAAGCGATCCGTCTACTGCAACTTAGGAGGACTGAATGAATGAAGTCTAACTACTGGGGTTTATATCTTATGAAAAGAAATGATTTCATAATTCTCGAAAACCCGAAATAGTTCCCGTCTTAACACCTACATAAAACTCAGACGACGGCAATGAAACTGCCAGACGCGTTTCACACCTGCCGCTACCTATGGTCATTCCCCAGCGATGCATGTTGGCGCCTCTCACACCTAACACCGAGAAACTTAACCAAGAGCGCCGTGTCAGATGAAAATGTTAGACGATTGTCTGCCATCTTATCCCTGTCGAGAACGAATTTCACACTATTCGGTCTACTCACGAACTTAGCTTAACAGCAATAAAAATGCGTTGCTACATAAGAAAAGAGACAGGCGAAGGTATGAATGGGAGAGTTATATTTTCACAATCAAACGAATGCGAAAAAAGAAAAAGGATAAAAGAGCGATAATAAAGTAGAAGACACGGGTAGAATAGAGAAAAGATATAGAAATTTATTAATCATAAATCTCTCTGCGACAGACGTCCCCCCTTTAAGATATGGAACCACTCCATGTCTACGTTATGGAAATAAAGTTCCTATATCCGTAGCTTCAGGGTGTCTGTTCTCTTCCCTCTCATCTCCCTCCTCCGTCTCTATCTAATTCCTACTCATGAAGTCTGCTCCAACGTTTTCTTCCTCTGGAATGTCTTCCGTGCGCGCTTGAAAGAGCGTCGCCGCTTTTGACATTTTTGAAAGTTTCCGTGTGATTGCAGTGGAATTTCCCTGCAACTATCGTTATCTTCGTCAGTTTTGGCAAACGCCAGGAGATGTTCGGAGGTTTACCCCGGTGTTTTCAAGTATTTCTTTAACAGGTTTAAATGGAAAACTTTCTCCTTTCCCTTAATATAGATCTGGTAGTTAGCCTTAGAAATCTTTTTCAGGACGGTAAACGGGCCTTGCCATCAGATACGTAGTTTGTTGTTTCCGGTGGGGAGTAACACAAAACTTTCTCCCCTAGTTGTAGTTCTCTCTCTTTCGCGACTTTCCTATATTGGTTAGAGTGCTTTGCACGTGCTCGCTTAAAGTTGATCGTTGCTAGGTCCCATCCTAGTTTCAACCGTTCCTTTAAATACGATACGTATTTACTGGCTGAGACAACTGTCTCATCAGCCTTCTGGTCTGTCAGCGACCTGAGTAAGGCTTCGAGCGGGCCCTTAATGGGTCTGCCGAATAAAAGCGTGGGTGGCGGAAATTATGTGGACGTATGTGGGGTTTCTCGGTAGCTAAATAGAGCTGCAAGGATAGAAAGATCCCAATCGTCAGGTTTCACTTGTGTCAGTTTACTTAACATCATGTTGAGGTTTCCGTTAACACGTTCTACTAACCCACTTCTGGCCAGAGTGTAAGGCTTTACGTAGATGTGCTGGTTCCTCAAGATCTTAACGATCTCATCCACTAACAGGTTTGGGTATGGAGATCCGTAATCCGTCAACACTTGTTGAGGGAATCCCAACCGAGTAAAAATCTGCACGAGGGTTTCTGCGACATGCTTGGCATCCGCGCATGTAAGCGGTATAGCTTCTGCCCATAAAGTGCATGTGTCGACTAGGGTCAGGATAAACTTGTTCCTTCTTTTAGTCCTTTGTAAGGGTCCTAAAATGTCGATCACTACCCGTTCAAATGGTGTTCCCATTATTGGCATTTCACCCATGTGGACTGGTGGCGTCCGTTGCTTGGGTGGCACACGTTGGCACTGGGCACAGGATTTAACATATCTGATAATATCAGTATTCATTCCTGGCTACCAATAATGAGTCGATATACGTTGGTTTGTGGCGTTCTGTCCCATATGTCCGCTGAAGGGAAGAGAGTGCCCCATTTCTAGGATTTGGCTTCTGTACTGTTTCGGTACTGGGAGCTGATTGTAACCTTGGTCAGGCTTGCCCGTTCTGCGATAAAGTACGCCATCCTTAGAAAAAATGTCCCCGTGCTGTCTAGGGTCCTTAGCCATGGGCAGTTTTCTAAAGCAGGGTGCCAAAGTAGGGTCCTTTTGTTGCGCTTCTTTAAGTTCCATAGGTAACAAATTTTGCGCAGGCTCCCGTTCCTTCTTGGTTTGCCCTCTCATAGTTACTGCTGCCACAATGGGCTCTTCCGGTTTCCCAATAGACACATATCTACCACCAAGTATGACTGGGTAGATCGGGTCATCCATAACAGCCGCTTTGATCACACCTCTGAAAAAATCAGAGTGGATCTCCACCAATGCAATTGGAAGCGCTGTAGGTGCATCACTCTTAGAAACTCCACAAAGTTGGACGGTCTCTTCTGTCTCTTGACCGGGTTTGACCAGGTGCCTGGCAACAATGCAATCAAAAGAAAGCCTCGTGTCAAATAAACAAAAAGTTGAAGAACCGTTCAAAATAACAGTACCTTGCGTTGAGGGTCTCCCCGCTGCAGGTTGAGAATCACTGACATTAATTCCACCTTGCGAGACTGTTAGCAAGCATCCGATGCGTTTAGGCTCGGTGTGCTGGCTCTGATCATATGTCCCGTGCTCAGGGGTTTTCCCTTTGCCACCTTGTCTTTTCTGACCGCGCTGCCATGTGGGAAGGTTGGATTGATCAGTCTGTTTGTTGTTGGTGGGGTACTTATTGTTGTAGAACTTAGACTTTTCAAGAGGGGGGTTTTGAGGTCCAGTTTCTCTGTGGTTATTTTGCATGAGAAGATAGCTCTAGATTATTCTTTCGAAAAGGCTCTTCTGTGTAACAGGGTAGACTATTAAGTAGCTACAACTGTTAGCCTTATAGTAAAGTATTTTATGAATGACTAGTTAGATAAATAAACCACTAGTCAAGAATCAATGACATCATCAGTCATGACACACATGAACCCATGATGTCATCAAACCTTGTGTGGCCTCCATACAAGTCAGACCGGAAAACATTTAGATTAGAGAGAACTTTAAACAATGGTTGGTCATCATCACATAGAAACAATAATTTTAGACTAGAGGATTCGTAGCTAGTTAGGTTAAAGATTATTTCAACAGTCCACTAGCCCCCAAGACCAATCATTAGAAGGTTTCCGGTCTTAACTCCAATGAGAAATACTTCCTCTGGCAAGCCATAGCACCAGACAAGTATAAAGACTGACGCATCTTAGAAACCAGACAGAGAGAGAGAGCTTGAGGCAGTAACTCAATGCTAGAGTCAAATCAACATAGGGCGTTCTTTAGTTTAGGTTTGGAGCAGCCTGGCGCTACGACTACTATTGAACGAAAAAGCCCTTGACTCCTACGGTTTGGATAATAATATCCATCTATGAGATCCTCTACCACCCAGGATAGTTAAGTGACCTAGCACTAATCCCTGCAACGATTGTATTTGTGGTTCACTCCACAGGATGTAAGTTCGCTTTAGTTATAATTGAAGTCTCGAATCGAATTTTCATTTCGTTAGGATTTCCACAGAGATAACAAAACGACTATAGTATATGAGAAACTCCGCAAGCCTTTCGTCTTAGAGGCTAAAGCTGGCAGTTTTGTTTTCCCCCACCAGAAATTCTTATCAAACTGCCACTGCATCATCTTTATTTTCATCAAACGAACTGAATAAAGTACACCCTTTTATATAACTATTTTGGATCCTTCAAATAATCTGTTCTAGTAAAGTTTCACTTGACTGTTTGAGTTGCCGATTATATTCAACGCTTCAAGATCAAATTTTGAATCCATCAAGGCACTTATGAGATCTACCAATTACCTGGGTTGTTCCTCCCTTCTGGAATTATTATCTCTGGTGATTAACCAGTATTTACCAGAAGAAACACAATAAGAAAAGTCCTGGAATTATTTCCCTTATCTCAAGTAAAATACAGATTTACATCCCCTTCCACGAAATCCACTATCACGATCTACACTGTCACACGAGCCTTGACTTTTGGTGCCGTTTTCCGCCCACTCATTCCTTCAACCGGTCACATCTGTCGGTTTACGTTTTGCGGTCGGCAGTTCGGCCAGCGCATCATGATATCGCTCAGACTTTTCCAAGATGTCTTCAAGCTTTTCTGCACCCTGCTCAGCTAGAAATCTCCGGGTGTCAGCAGACAAAGTGTTCTTTATCTGTTCGCATATAACGAACTCCTCAAGACCTTCATAGGTAGAGGCGAGCTGTGAAAGCTCAAGGCACTTTGTCAAGTATCCCTTCAAACGAGACGAGAACTGCTGAAAAGTTTCAGAGCTCTCCTTCCTGCTGTTGCGAAACAGTTGCAAAAACTTTCGCGCATTCATTTCAAAGCGCTCAAGTAAAGCTTTCTTCAACACGTCGTAGTTGTCTTGTTGGCTGCTTTCCAGTTTGGCGTAAACATCATACGCACTGCTTTTCAAAGCCTGAGAAAGCTTCATATTCCAACGCGACCTCTCTAACCCGTACAGAGTTGCCATTTTCTCAAATTTTTGTAACCACGTGTCAATCTTCTCGTTAGGACAAGGAAAAGATTCTAGAGCGAAAGCCATAGCGGTGAGTTGAGGAGATTGAGTGTTAGAAGGATCAGTTAAAGAAGAATGAGGAGAAGACTCTCCATTGCTGGAGGTAGAGGCAGCCTCACGACTTTGGACTTCTAGAGCTTTAAGAGCCATCTCATGCTGTCGTCGTTGCTCATTTTCTCTTTCCTCGTGCTGTCTCCCCTTCTCTCTTTCCTCATGCTGTCTCTCCTTCTCTCTTTCCTCATGCTGTCTCTCCTTCTCTCTTTCCTCATGCTGTCTCTCCTTCTTTCTTTCGTTCGCCCTGCGAATTTTCATTTCTTCATCAATGTTCTTCTGCTGTAATAGACGGTCTTCCGATTCTTTCCTCTCCGCTACTTTTTCCTTCTGCTCCACATCATATCTCTCCAGTTCGTCGCTGACAAACGCTTTCGCCTCCTCTCCTTGTAATCTCTCCTCCTCTGCTCTCTGTCTGAGCATCTGCCTAAGTTTCGCCCTCTCTGCCTTTGTAAAGAACTGACTGAGGCTTATACAAGAAGAAGTAAGAAAAAGGATACACTGGTTCCTTACCACTTACGAGAAAATACCAACAAAAGATGATATATTTTAACTGGGATATCTCCTTCTAAATAGTAGTATCTAACTATCGCTGCTATTAATCGGCAATAAAAGCTCTAAATGCAAGCGGCTATGCCAAATTAATGGTAGTTAAGATTAATCACTAACAAAAATAAGTTGCTACAGTGGAAACAAAACAATTATTGCAAAAATTCTAGAAGCAAAAAAAAATTCCCTAAAAATTTAATCCACTATCAAGTTCACCCCTGAAGTCAGATCGGGTAAGGAAGGCAATTAACACGACGAATAGTCCGAACGCGCTCCTTAACTTAGTTCAAACACCTTTCTGCTTCTACCCTGTGATTGTTTTTACAATCACAAAATCTACCAGCGGTTTAGTATTACAAAATCAACATATAACATAACTTCCGACAAAATCAACCTGTAAATCAAAATGTATAATATACTCAAAAATGCTGTGGAAAAAAACAATTTCTATACGTGTGGTCAGCAAGCCCATAAACAGATCGATTGTCTAGGGCAGCGGTTCCCAACCTGTGGTCGCGTACCCCTGGGGGTACGCGACAGGACGTTCAGGGGTACGCGAAAAAAATTGAGTAATGGCGGAAAAAAGATACATATGTCAACAGTGTAAAAGACAAGTCAAAAGTTGTGAAATTAATTCAACGCTATACTATACAACATGAACTATGTGAGACAATCTCCGCCGTTTTTCTTGCGCGCCACTGGCGTGCTGTCTGCTTGGACTGGCGTGTGTGAAATTCTATGGCGTTTCGTGTGACCACAATTCAATATTTTTACACAATAGTCTTCATTATGATGACTATGGGATTATAATTGTGCCGTTGAATATTTCATCAAAAATATGACTTGTTTGATCTTCCACACTATCTATGAACGTCTAATGTCCCGGAAGTAATAGTGTCGATTCTTGACCCAAATTTTACAAACGTGAGACAGTGAGACAGTGTTTTTATATACAGTGGTTTTTGTCATTGTTTTTACTTAACTTAAAGTGACTAATTGTTCAATTCGTGTATTATCAGAAATGGATTAGTGGTTGAAAACCGGTACAGTAAAAAAGCTGAAACATAATGTGGAATGTGATCAATCGCCAAGTACTTCTCAGAACACGCCTAAGACTTTGGTGCAGGATAGTGAAAAGACACGATCTTCAGTTTTACATAGAGCTAAAAAGAGAAAATACAGTGACAAATACATGAAGTATGGGTTTTCGTTTATAGGAGATGACGACTGTGCTAAGCCCCACTGTGTAGTGTGTCGGAAAGTATTATCCAATGGTAGTATGAAACCTTCGTTACTCTTGCGGAATTTACAAACAAAAAACCCCAGTTATGAAAATAAGGAACGCAATTTTTTTCAGCGCCTATCGAAATATCAGAATGTGACATCGTACTTGTCGTCAGCTAACAAAGATAACGAAAATGCGGTTGAAGCCTCCTACCGTATTTCTCGAAGAATGCAGGATATGTCTGACGATGTTGAAGCGACAATAATAAGTAGAATTAAAAATAGTAAATTCTTTTCTATTCAAGTTGACGAAAGCACAGATATTGCTAATTTCGCTGTTTTGCTTGTTATTGTGAGGTATTTGAAAAGCATTGAAGTTGAAGAAAACCTTTTGCTTTGTCATCCTCTGTCAGGGCTTACAAGAGGTGAGGATATATTTCATGCTATTGATTCTTATTTCAAAGAAAAGGACATTAATTGGTCTAATTATTGTGGACTATGCACTGACGGAGCCAAGTCTATGTCAGGTTGCTACTCCGGTCTTCGCGCTCGTGTCACGAAGGTAGCCCCCAATATAACCTGGAGCCACTGCTGCATCCACAGGCAAAGCCTTGCATCTAACCGCCTCCCTGGTGAATTATAAGTCGTTCTTGATGAAGCTGTGAAAGTGGTTAATTTTATAAAGTCAAAGTCCAAAAACTCGAGGCTTTTCAAAGCACTGTGCGAAGAGATGAATAATCTTCATTCTACCCTGCTCCTTCATACACAAGTAAAGTGGCTCTCTCGTGGTAAAGTCCTTACCCGGCTGTTCGAACTTAGACATGAAGTCCTACTTTTTTTTGAAGACCATCCTTTCCAACTTACTTCAAAGTTACACGACTGTGATTGGCATCAGAGTCTTGCATACTTATCGGATATTTTCCTACAAATAAACAATCTAAATTTGGCCCTTCAGAATAGCTGGGTAACGATCTTCAATGTTTCAGACAAAATTGAATCTATGATTAAAAAATTTGATTTTTGGAGGTCGTGTATTGAAAAAGGCCAGCCTGAGGTATTTAAAACTCTGCACAATTTCCTATCTGAGAACGAGCTGCACCTCTCCCAGGAAATGAGCGAGAAAATAATTGAACACTTGAAAAGGCTAAAATCATCTTTCGAGAAGTACTTTCCGAAACCTGGAAAAGAGAACTACTGGATTGTAAATCCCTTTGAAGAAGAATATTTCCAAGCAGCCACATTATCAATCAACGAAAAAGAGAAGTTGATTGAACTTTCGACTGATACTACTTTAATAGCTGAATTGAAAGGAAAATTCCTTATTAACTTTTGGGGAGACATCAGCGGAGAATATGAACAGCTGACCGACAAGGCGCTTAAGTTTCTGTTGCCATTTACAAATACTGAGCTAGTGGAGAGGGCTTTATCTTCTTATCCCTTTATAAAAAATAAATACCGTAGTAAACTGAATGCAGGTCCAGAATTGAGACTGTATCTTACATCACTTGAATCGGATTTAAAAAAAAACTATGTGCCTCAAAATAAGCTCAATGATCGCACTGAACATTTGTCATGGTCGCGTGACATGTATGTTATAAAAAGGGATTTCAACTTTTAACAATAACAACGTTTTTATTATTATTATTAATAAATTAAATGTGTTAATTTTTATTGTAACTTCTGATTTTTTAAATGTAAAAATATATGCACTGTTTGTTCACCTTTTTATTACATTGTTTTTTAATCCCGTGGTTGGCCCCTTTATATCTGGTTATAATCTATAAATTTTGAATAACAGCAACTATATTAATTTCAAATTTTTTGCTAATACTAGGGGTACAATTTATAGAAATGGGCTGCCAAGGGGTACGCAAGTGAAAAAAGGTTGGGAACCGCTGGTCTAGGGGATAGTTATTTTTAAAGATATTCAAACTCACAAGACATCACACTCTTACTCTATATCAGAATAAAGAAAATTAATGCTGCAGACGAGCTGATATTCGTATTTGCTCAGGACTAGAGTTCAATTCCCGGAAAACGAGCCACCATTCTGTCGTCTCGTGTTCCTATTCTAAGTTTAAAATCCCGTTAGACGAGTCCACATTCTGTCGTAGATTTTTGATAGGGGAATTAAGACTTGGGTTGGTCCCTTCTGAAAAGATTAGAATAAGCGATAGCAACAGTGAGAGATAATAATAGAAATAGATTTCCACGAGTGAGATGGTAGAGATTAATAGAGTCTGTCCCTGAAATCGAGAATCTTCTCTCTTTCAGCCTATCTTCTACAACAGATCTAGAGGAGTCGGACAGTCCATTGACTCTCTCTCTCTCTCTCTCTCTCTATATATATATATATATATATATATATATATATATATATATATATATATATATATATATATATATATATATATATATATATATATATATATACCACTCACGTATACACACACATAAGTGACGACAGTTAGACGCACAGACGTGAAAACTATAACAATTGAATATAGATATTGTTGCAAGTGGAACTTATGGAAGGGGAAGTAATCTTTAGAATGTTTTGAACAAATTAAATTTCGAGTTGCAACGCTTGATTAAGCGGATACTTGTCTGACTTTAGGATAGAATTATCTTTTCCTATTTTTCGGGTGACAGAGTACAGATAAGCGTGTGAACGCTGTTTAATGTATTTATTCTGTACTGTTTTGAGTCATGTGAATAGCTCGCTAGTCTGCATGTGTTATCGAGAACGGTGTTCAAGACAACCGAATCTCGTGACGGGTTTTTTGGCGGGACTAGTGTGTGATTTGGGGAGTTGTGTTTTGGGCGTGGACCGTGTAGGTCGAGTCCCAGTGTTTTTTGGATAATGTATGCCTACGTAGGATTTGAGAAAATGTCGACTTATATATTTCGCTGTGTGTACAGCCTATGTGATACACTGCAGTGAAGATTTGTTTAGGCCATATGAACCTTATTATAGCTGCCGTGTGATGCAGGCTTTGCTATGTATTGAAGTACTTTTGTAGGCCATATTGTGAAGATTAATGAAGCTGCCGGGTGATGCAGGCTTCGCTGTGTATTAAGGTACTTTTGTAGGCCATATTTTGAAGATTATTGAAGCTGCCGTGTGATGCAGGCTTTGCTATGTATTGAAGTACTTTTGTAGGCCATATTGTGAAGATTAATGAAGCTGCCGGGTGATGCAGGCTTCGCTGTGTATTAAGGTACTTTTGTAGGCCATATTTTGAAGATTATTATAGCTGCCGTGTGATGCAGGCTTTGCTATGTATTGAAGTACTTTTGTAGGCCATATTTTGAAGATTATTGAAGCTGCCGTGTGATGCAGGCTTTGCTATGTATTGAAGTACTTTTGTAGGCCATATTGTGAAGATTAATGAAGCTGCCGGGTGATGCAGGCTTCGCTATGTATTGAAGTACTTTTGTAGGCCATATTGTGAAGATTAATGAAGCTGCCGGATGATGCAGGCTTTAGTGCGTGTTGAAGTACTGTTTAGGCCAGGATGTGGACAGGCCGTATTATATATATTTAATGCAATGTGGAAATTATATGATTCGTGTTTTGCTGTCGAATGTGTGTCATTTATGTCATCGTGTCTGTGTTGTAACGGAATAAACAGTAGCGAACTGTTCCAGTCGTTTGCAACCCTTTTTGACTCCTGCATGTACTCTTACGTACGCACTGTGGTGTGCGAACATATCAACACACACCCAGGTCAACATTCCAGACACAGTGACAGGACAGCAGCACACATATATTGAATTAGCCTGTGTGGCGATGATATAGACCGAACCACTACACTCGCAACAGTGGGTGTAAACAGATTATATAACATTTAGACTTAGCGCCGTTATCAGCGGTGGTTTCAAAGACTTAATAACATTAACGTTTAATTACATTTATTGGAAATCAGAGTAAAGGGAGGTGTATCAGTGGTGGTTTTCAGTTAACAGGATCTGACATCTACGACTATTCGCGTCGATAGCCTAAGTGGCGTAGTTTTCGTATCATTGGATATGATTTAAGATGTGCCTGAGTGGCGTATACAATTAAGAAATTGTTACCTCTACAGTGATATGTACTTGAAGCAAGAGGATAATGTGAATCAAATTTTGTCCACCAGACCATAACATATCTAGAGGATCAGTCACTACAAGGTGGAAAGAATACATATGACTTGCACGTGACAAGAGTGTAGAACACTTGACTTTGTTATAATTAGCCTTATGTGGGCGTGGCTTGAATCTGGTGTACTTCAGAACTGTGACCTAAATATTATCTGCCTGGGTGGCGCATTTGAGAAACAACGCACGCTTTATTTGGTAGTATGCAACTTTACACTAGTAGCAATTGACGTCCTATTTCACGCCTATAGACTACAACAACGTCTGCAGTGGTCAAGAGCGTTCAATTAGACTTGGACAGTATTTGTACCAGCATTTGTACGGGTTGTGACAGATTTCTGCAATATTCGAGTTACCTGTGCCAGTTATCACCATCACAAGTTCAAGATGTTATGATACACGGAGTTGCCGTGTACATTTCAGACTACAGAAGAGTCAAGAGTTGTAGTGTGTGCTGTATTATGGTTCCTGTCAACTTGTGCATTGTTAAGCACATATCATATTGACGAAATTACCTGAAGAGAAATGAATCAAGTTGCAGTGCTTTCCCGCAGTGGAGGTTTTAGCAGTCTATGTGATATCTAGTGTCGTGGCGGAAAAGAAGCGGGATCATTGACAGATAAGTGATTGTGTCTTGTGTAAATTGTGTCACTTCATATATGTCGCTAGGCCTCCCTAATTGCTCATTTTGTTATTATTGTTGTTTATGTCTAATTTGACATATGATTAAGATTTGATGCATAGGTGTTAATGGCTGTTGACATATGTCGATTTTCCTGATAATGATGTGACTTGATAAAGGTGCTATAAAAAGGAATTGGTGATACAGAATTGAGGAATAAGCTCATTTCTTGACAAATAGTTAGCTTTGTGAGCTGGAAAGGTAATTGTCAAACCTTTTGCGACAGTAATTTGTCATAACTATAAGTGATTACTATATATAGTTGATTAAGTAAGTGAATCACCATGGATCGTGATATGTACCCTACAGATATAAGGCCTATGTTGGAGTCTGCATTGGTGGTAGGTAGAGATGGTAAGGGATTGAGAGGTGCACGACTTGGAGAATGGATAATGGATGATTTTTTGATTAATGTGTCAACATCCCTGGAGTTATTTGCTGAACACAACTTTAAGTTTGTTTGCAATTTGGTAATGGCCAAGGATTTAGTGAATTTGCTACGGCACCTTCGTGTGTTTTTGCAACAGTATATTGAACGTGAACACGGACATATAATGCAAAGCATGTTCAAAATAATCCACAACCATACATCTGATGAGCAGGAAAGGGAATTGAGAATTGAGAAACAAGCAAAAGTAAACAAACAAAGTGCTCTACAGCAAAGAGAGAATTTCCTAGAAGGTGTTGCTAAAGAGAACGAACTACAGGCAACTGTGTATAGGCTTAAAAGTGAGATACTTGAATCAAACTCAGAACTTTCTAGTGCACAAGCTACATTAAATTCAGCTTTAAGCAAAGTCCAAGACTTGGAAACTCAGATAGGTAATCTCACGCGGGAACTTCAAGAACAGAAAGAGATGTATGAGAAATTGAAGGTTGAGAGAAATGTCGGGGAGAAGACTTACATAGAAATGCTTCATGAGGTGATGAATGATAATGCGATGCTCAGTGATCAAATTGGGGAGATGAATATTGTACCCCCCAAGAAGAGTAATGAGATTATGGAAAACAATGATGATGTCCAGACTGAAACACTTCAGATAGAGTTGACTCAGTTGAGGGCAAATAAAGAACAGTACGAGAAAGAGACTTTAGTGGAGTTGACGGCTGAGAAAGAGAAGGTCGCTAAAATTGAAAATTTGCTAGCAGAAGAAAGCGACAAAGTTTTGGCTGTTAAGGAGTTAAATAAAAGGTTAAGTGAAACGATTTCACTTAAAGATAATGAAATTGCGGAAGCAAGAGAAAGAATATTTGGCTTACTAGATATGGTTTTGAAAAACAAAAGGTGCTCTTCTGTCAATGTTCACAATGATAGACAGAAAGTTGCGAAAAGTCAGCCCCATACACTTTTTGCTCAGAGAGATTTCATTCATGGTAAAGATAGATCTTATCGTGGTAAATACAACTTTAAAAGTTCTAATATTACTGATAGTTCCAGTAATAATTCTTGGCGTCAGAACAACAAAGATTCTTGTGTAACAGCCAGTTCTGTTGGTCAGGAAAAGAAAGGTGATATATTTCAGGTCAAGACTCATAAGAGCAAATATTTGTCTACTACTGGAAATACTCAGAAATTAATAGCGGGTGTTGAGACTATTACTACTTGTTCCAAAGATGAAACCCATATGCGGAACAATAGAGATACTATTGTTTCTGGCAGTTATCAAACTCAGCACAGTCAGTTTGAAACAATTGGTAAATATATTCCCATAAGGGAGAAGAAAAACAGTTCTAGTAAGAGAGATAACCCCAAGATTAAACAGTACCAAGGGAGATCAGTAAATAATAATTTTCCCTCTCGTAGATACTGTAGACAATTTAACAAATCTCAAAGTTTTGATTGTAAGAATGTTGGAAAGTATAATAGAGATAATGGCTTTTCAAATGTTGCTTTACATCACCAGAATAATGTTCCTCAACAAAAGACTAAAGTGATTATTTGTAAACAAGGCAACGGTAATAATAAGTATTTTGATCATAGATCAAATAATAAGCGCAATTGTGCTAATTTTGTTCAACATGAGCCCAGAGTCATTTATAATCAAAGTAAACAGAGTAAAAATAACAGTGGATGCTTGAATACTATTGCTTGCTCTGGTTGTTGTTGTGAATATAACACTTTGTTTCAGCGTAAGGCAGCGGCGACATTCAAGGTCGGTCATGTTGTCCCCAAGAATTCTATAATATCTACATGTGATAGAGAGAGCTAGTGACATCGTGAAGAGACCGGGTTTTTACGCAAGCCGGTGTTGGGTAATTGTAAATGTGATTTCTACGTTTTTCTCATTAAATTTCACTATTGAGTAAAATGGAAATTTTCATTTGTATTTGTTGACAGAAGCTACGTTACGATAAGGGTCAAGGCTTCTGTGACATATTGACGGTCAGAAATGTGAGTCAACTTTCCGCTCGAGTAGTCAACCGAAACCTGTCAGCGTCAAACTAAATCTGAGGGGTTGCTTTCTGAAGGTCAAGCATGTTTACAAGAGAGTGGGAGACTTCGCGTCTGATTTATTTTTTTTTATGTGAAGATAGTAAATATTTTTGTATTCTATATTAGTACATGACATGTGGTTGTTTTGAAATAACATATAATTTTGTTGTAATGATTATTTCTTTGCATCTTTTGATTGCCATAATTTTTGATTGTTGTTATTTTTATGTCGGTAGTTTGATGTCATGGTTAATTAATATATAGAACATACAGAGAAGATGTGTATTACCTGTTATGTTGTGAAATGTAATTTTGAAAATAGCTTGCATGTATCATACATGATCTTGTATTTGGATTTGTTAACTTTTTGTGAAACTTCGATTTTTCCAGAACTTGATTTTCTTGCCAGTCAGGCATGCAGATTATTTTCTTAGCAGATTATTTAAAAAAAAAAAAAAACATTTTTTTTTTGTAGATATTTTTATAGAACCTTTTTTATATTTCATATTAGCAACAGATTGTAGATTTATTTATAGATGTATATCTTATCGATTTGAATAAGAGATAAAGTTATAGCTAAATAGCATTGTACGGAGCTGAACGTAATTGTCAGCAGAAAGAACTTAAAGGATAAATTAAATTTACATGTGTTGATTTAAAGGTTTCTTCGAGATAGGATTTTTGTTTTATATTTCACTCATTTTGTTAAAATATTGATTTCATTATTAGGCTTTACTTAAAGTATTACTGAATTACTTAAAAATTAAATACTGTTTTTATGTAACTTATCGAGAAAAAAAATATGTTTGTACGGTACTGTTGAAAAAAATGATTTTTTTTTTTTTTGGCATTGTAATTTTTTGTTGTGTGTGCCCAGCATTTGACTTCGTGATATCATTGATATGTAGTTTGATTAGTTCTTGTAAAAAGTTGTTTTTTATGATGATGTATTTTTATTTTAGCGCTTCATTGTGCGTTGGTAGTATTAGTTATAGCAATGCTATTACTTGTTTGTTCGATGCCTATAATTTATTTATGTTAGTTTTGTATAACTCTTATAACTTAGTTAAATTACTTATTAGGTTTTGTTTAGTTGTAAATTATTTTTTGGTGGTATTAGTATAGATATACTTTGATATTTTGTGTTCGTGCCTTTGCTTTCTATCTGTCTTTGGTAACTATTCTTCATTTCATTCCTTCTTTTCTGTTGTCTTTTCGGTATGGATTTCATATCTTGTTTATACTTTCGTACCTCATCTTCGTTTTACTTGATTCTATTTGTATACTTTGTCTTCTTTCAACACTTATACCTCTATTCTTTGTATTGTTGGAGTGGTTATATGATTTGATATGATATATCTACTTATGATAGTTGTATTTATTTTACATGTAATTGTCCAACTTAATTATGAGTATATGGTATTGTTGAGATCTTACTTTCTTTTTTTTTACAGATCATTCTTCTTTTGATTGATCTTGTGTTTTCTCTTTCGATCGGTTGTTGTCGGTTTGGTTTGTACTAAATATACGTATACTTGAATTAATTTTGGAACTGAAACTGATCATATTTGTATATTTAGCTAATTTCTTTTTATACTTAGCTGATTATGCTGTATGCTTTAATTGCCACTTTTCACTTTAATGCTGATATTTCTTGTAAATATCTAATTTTGATTTAAAATAAGATATTTTTGTAGGCATATGTTAGAGCTTAATTGTCTTCTAAATTTTTCGTTTTTGGGAGTTAATTTTTTCAAAAAAAATGATAGAATCATTTTTTTTCCCGGAGCGGGTGGTAACTGTTGCAAGTGGAACTTATGGAAGGGGAAGTAATCTTTAGAATGTTTTGAACAAATTAAATTTCGAGTTGCAACGCTTGATTAAGCGGATACTTGTCTGACTTTAGGATAGAATTATCTTTTCCTATTTTTCGGGTGACAGAGTACAGATAAGCGTGTGAACGCTGTTTAATGTATTTATTCTGTACTGTTTTGAGTCATGTGAATAGCTCGCTAGTCTGCATGTGTTATCGAGAACGGTGTTCAAGACAACCGAATCTCGTGACGGGTTTTTTGGCGGGACTAGTGTGTGATTTGGGGAGTTGTGTTTTGGGCGTGGACCGTGTAGGTCGAGTCCCAGTGTTTTTGGATAATGTATGCCTACGTAGGATTTGAGAAAATGTCGACTTATATATTTCGCTGTGTGTACAGCCTATGTGATACACTGCAGTGAAGATTTGTTTAGGCCATATGAACCTTATTATAGCTGCCGTGTGATGCAGGCTTTGCTATGTATTGAAGTACTTTTGTAGGCCATATTGTGAAGATTAATGAAGCTGCCGGGTGATGCAGGCTTCGCTGTGTATTAAGGTACTTTTGTAGGCCATATTTTGAAGATTATTGAAGCTGCCGTGTGATGCAGGCTTTGCTATGTATTGAAGTACTTTTGTAGGCCATATTGTGAAGATTAATGAAGCTGCCGGGTGATGCAGGCTTCGCTGTGTATTAAGGTACTTTTGTAGGCCATATTTTTGAAGATTATTATAGCTGCCGTGTGATGCAGGCTTTGCTATGTATTGAAGTACTTTTGTAGGCCATATTTTGAAGATTATTGAAGCTGCCGTGTGATGCAGGCTTTGCTATGTATTGAAGTACTTTTGTAGGCCATATTGTGAAGATTAATGAAGCTGCCGGGTGATGCAGGCTTCGCTATGTATTGAAGTACTTTTGTAGGCCATATTGTGAAGATTAATGAAGCTGCCGGATGATGCAGGCTTTAGTGCGTGTTGAAGTACTGTTTAGGCCAGGATGTGGACAGGCCGTATTATATATATTTAATGCAATGTGGAAATTATATGATTCGTGTTTTGCTGTCGAATGCGTGTCATTTATGTCATCGTGTCTGTGTTGTAACGGAATAAACAGTAGCGAACTGTTCCAGTCGTTTGCAACCCTTTTTGACTCCTGCAAGTACTCTTACGTACGCACTGTGGTGTGCGAACATATCAACACACACCCAGGTCAACATTCCAGACACAGTGACAGGACAGCAGCACACATATATTGAATTAGCCTGTGTGGCGATGATATAGACCGAACCACTACACTCGCAACAGTGGGTGTAAACAGATTATATAACATTTAGACTTAGCGCCGTTATCAGCGGTGGTTTCAAAGACTTAATAACATTAACGTTTAATTACATTTATTGGAAATCAGAGTAAAGGGAGGTGTATCAGATATGTTGGAACGAGCTGACCGACACGCTTGAATAAAGTTTATGTAAATTTATTAACATAAGAAAATTTTCCCACAACACATAAATGTTAATATCAAGCATAGAAAATAATATAAGGTAATGAATTACTACAAGTATAATAGACCCATAGGTGTAATCTTTCCCTGGATGTTTAGCCCACCTTCCTGTTAGAAGAAAAGTGATAGCCTCAAAGAGTCACGGATATATACACTATAGTCTCAGATTTCCCTCTAAAGGTGAGAACAGAATGTATACCATAATCTATCCTAAGAGAGGAAAACCCGCATTTAGCAACAATTTGCATAAATGAAATTACAAAAAAATGTGGGTGCACAAATCATATCATAAAAGAATCACTCAGTCTGCTTTCACTCTGTTCTTTCAGCAGGGGCCCCTGTTTCACTTTTCTTACCTAAAATCTTGCTGGTGTTCGCCGTCTGGCGCACGTTAGTACACACACACCGTTTAATCTGTCGTTCTTTTGATGAAGCGGATCCCAGCTCTGCAGATTTTGGTTTCATCCAATGGGTCCGGGTATCGTCCTCTTCATGCGATAGTTTTCTTTTCAGATTTAAGTTAGTGTCAATTTACTCAGTTCAGGTAAGAATTAGACTTAAGCGGGCTCACAGTGTAAGAATCACGAGGTTTCCCTTATTTAGGAAAATAACTGGTTGGTAACTTCTCTCAATAGATAATTATTGGTCACACCACAATTAGTCAAAAATGTCAGAATGTTAATGATTTGTAATTTTTCTCGCCACAGGGCTGCATGTACAAGAGAGTTTGTGAAGAAATATAATCTGGCTCAATAGGCCCAGTATAGGCATTTAGTCTTTAAAACCGTTAGTGAGATTTGTACTCTGTCTATTTCTGGAGGCAAACGCCCTGCCAGACATGTGTTAAATGGTAGACCCACGTGGTTAAAGATAAAAACTGTTTCTTCTCTCAGTTGTACTAAAACCGCTGGTAAAAGTTGGGCTGACCCAAAACTGTATAAGGAAGAGAAAAGTACAAAATACTTAACCATAATATTCGCTTCGGTTATAACTTACATTATAACTGCAAGCGTAGAGCTTGTCTTAACGTTAAAACTCCCGTGAAATAATTATGATCGTTTAAAAAAATCAATCATCATGAATTAGAAATACCTACGTATTGCGTCAATACTCAATGATGATTCAGTGCAGTTATAAGTTAGTTGCAATATACTCGGACTGGTTACTAGCAATTTAATTAAATTTATTTACAGCTGCATTAGCTTTAGCTAGAAATAATAATTTATTCTGCTTTCCACTGTAACACAATGACTAGAGAATATAACCGACTTATAATTTAATCCCTCTGCACAGAAATCTAACAAGTGAAAATAAAATAGGCGATTTACCACTTAAATCACTCAACATTACTAGATATATAATATTACCTCCAAACAGAACTACAGGCGATCATCACGAAACTAGAATTATTCACTAGATAGGTATTCTAGAAGCTCGGCCAAATTGACGAGAAAACTAAGGACTTCGCTATACAAGCTTATTCTCTAGCACAAAGCGATCCGTCTACTGCAACTTAGGAGGACTGAATGAATGAAGTCTAACTACTGGGGTTTATATCTTATGAAAAGAAATGATTTCATAATTCTCGAAAACCCGAAATAGTTCCCGTCTTAACACCTACATAAAACTCAGACGACGGCAATGAAACTGCCAGACGCGTTTCACACCTGCCGCTACCTATGGTCATTCCCCAGCGATGCATGTTGGCGCCTCTCACACCTAACACCGAGAAACTTAACCAAGAGCGCCGTGTCAGATGAAAATGTTAGACGATTGTCTGCCATCTTATCCCTGTCGAGAACGAATTTCACACTATTCGGTCTACTCACGAACTTAGCTTAACAGCAATAAAAATGCGTTGCTACATAAGAAAAGAGACAGGCGAAGGTATGAATGGGAGAGTTATATTTTCACAATCAAACGAATGCGAAAAAAGAAAAAGGATAAAAGAGCGATAATAAAGTAGAAGACACGGGTAGAATAGAGAAAATATATAGAAATTTATTAATCATAAATCTCTCTGCGACAAGTCTCAGCAAATCTAATTACATTCAGAAGTCTGTGCCTGTAAATAAAAATATTCATGGCCATTTTATTGTGGATTAGTAACCTATATCTCTCTTTCTCGTTATTATAATTATATATCACAATTATGCTACCGGCATTATGAGACGTTTGAAAAAGTCACATGACATTCAAGGTTCAAACCTAATATGAAAGACGATATGTTCAAAGCTTGATAAATTATAGTAGTTCATGTAAACGTAAATGACGTATTTTTTGTGTGATGGCTATCGATTAGTATCATGTGACCACACTCCAGCACTGTACGCATACGCACTCATTACCATCAAATATTGAGTCACATGACACGTAGCTAGAATTCATCAAACAGTCATCCATTTTCACATCTCAAACTGTAGAAAATATAGCCTATGTAGTCTTTATTATATAATTAAAAAGTAAGGTTGTTCCAAGAACAACAACAAGTACCACTTAGTAAACCAGTATGTCCTGACGATTCGCCGTTAGCACGTGTCACAAACGAGTCGATGTGGTTCAAAAACTGAAAACGAAATTTAAAAAATCAATAAAATAGTGTTCGACAAGGTAGAAATAGTACTGTCATATCAATATAACATTTAATGTGACTTAATTTCCTAGCAGACCAAAAAACATAGTATTAATACTGTATATTTAGAAATTAAATAGTGTAATTTTACTTGTCACTTGGCACGTATTGGATTTCATTCTTGGGATTTCTCAAAATTTACTAAGGACTTTGACCTAAGATTAATAATTGTTTATGAGCACTTAAAACTCTGCCTGCATAGTAGTTATATTAATTCAATTTCATTATCTTTTATAAAATTAATGGTACAGCGCACTTAGTAATTTTCGAGGATATAAACATTTGTAAGGCATATTTATGACATACGGTACTTACTTAGTCGTTCCTCTTCTGTCGTGAGGTGTAGAGGTTTGGAAGAGAGAGTGCCATACTATCTTATAGGCTATCTTCATCCTGGCACATTTAGGACATGATTTCTAATATCATAGTACCGTGTACTTGATGTTTCTACATGCTCTTTCATATTTATTTTTCTACTATAATTTTACCATACACTTGAATCCAGTACTTGAAAATATTTACGTTTAAAAAGCCCATATTTTACTTTCTAAGAACATTTTCAGTATTTGTGTAAGGTACTTATGTTTTTCGGCCATAATTACCATTAACCTCGAATGAAAGCCTCTTGACATAATAGAAATTAAAAAATGTCATATAGTAATTCCATCTCGTGTAACGGGCATGTGTTCAGCGATCAGAGATTTCGTATACTCACATTAATAATTTTGTTGTATTTGTGAGTGGGAAAAAAAATCAACAAATAAACACTTAACAGGCACAAATGTTAAGATTACTGTAAAGATCTCTTTTGGATAAACTTGCATACCAAATGTCGGATACAATTGTCAGTGATGAAATCAGAACGCTTTTTCAGTGGATAGGTTACTCTCTGCTGTGCGAATTTATCGATATCTTTGGCACCGTGACCAACATCATCAACATAATCTGTTTTATCAAGATGGGATTCAAGGACCCAGTCAACGTCAGCCTGTTGGGTACAGTAGACGTATCTTCTTTCAACTAGTTTCTGCGGCCATCAGTTTGAGTTCGGGACCTAAGACGCGTCAACCGAGACTGCTTGCGTCAGGGTCAACGAACCAGAGCTGACCAAGATCCTACTCCACCTCCAAGTGGTGGTCCTGGTAACAGGCTGCATCACTGCAGGCTGGCTGAGTGAGTAGGGATCGAAGAGGGACGGCTAACCCGGTCCCAAAAATGCCATGCTGAAGTTGGATGTGTCGGCCGAAAGGCGCAAATAACGCAGCTTCACTGTAAACGGACGCAACGCAACCAACTTCCTTTTCAGGACGAACAAAGAAGAAGAAGACGTTTGAGTTCATGTTAACGCTACTAATTTAGTGGTGTATTTGACCCCGTTTATTTGTCTTTGTTTAAATATACTCGCTTACTCGTTCCTCTTCTACACTGGGGTGTAGAAGTTTTCCAGAAAGGCAATCTATTATTTGAAGTATGATAAGTAAAACAAAAATCACTAATGCGGAACTAATGACAAGAACCAGACAGGTGCCAAAGGAATAAGGGATGAGAAGATATGACATAATTAGGAAAACTGTTCGTAGCATTACAGGGCAGTCCGTGTTTTTATCTCTCCAGGTAAAAGATGTAGAGAAAGACACACACACAAAATACGAAGAAGAGAACTGGAGACATAAATAAAAGAGATAAAGAAGGCAAAGAAAGAGTTTGAATAGATGTCACGGGACAGAAAGAGTTGATATAAATTTGTTGAAGGCCCATGCAACAGGGAACTGATAGATTATGATGATTATGATATTTGAGATACAAGCTTCTATAGTGTTTTAATATTTCTAAAGCCAAGGCAAATTGTAAATTGTTCCATCATCATCACCCTTCATCTCTGTTCGGAACATAAAACCCTCAGTCAGTTCATGCCAAGCTTTCCTGTCTTGTGCCATCCGGTCAAATTCCCGTCACGTCTTCTTATCCTTTTAAAGTCTGTCCTTGTTATTTTCTTCATGTGCTTTCAGCTCTTAGATTTCTCTTACTTATGGTATTCAGAAACATGGACTAACTAGACATGCTTTTATCTATAGTATTCAGAAACATGGACTAACTAGAAGTGCTCTTACCTATGGTATTCAGAAACATGGACTACTTATGCCACAGTGCAGGGTCTTCTTTTATTATCACTAGGTACCAGATGGCATGCCTAGTTGTTGTAAGTTCAAGTTGTCAATTTACTTTATTGACTCATCTTCCAAAAAGGGTGACAATCGACAATGTGGAAACCATAGAGGCATATCCCTTCTCAGTGTCCCTGGTAAAATCTACTCTAGAATCCTAGAGCAGAGACTCCGACGCCTAGCTGAGCCACAATTAGATGAGGTCCAGTGCGGATTCCGAGCAAACCGAAGTACTCAAGACCTAATCTTCACACTCAGACAGCTGAGTGAAAAGGCCCTTGAGTATAAGAGTGAGATCCATCTTTGTTTTATAGATCTGGAAAAGGCGTTTGACAGGGTCCCCTGGAGCAAACTTTGGGACTGTTTGGCAAGGAAGAATATTCCAGCACCTCTGATTCATGCTATACAGAGCTTCTACAAGTCTTGTAGAAATTATGTGAGGACAGCAAACCATAAGTCAGAAGAGTTCAGGACCACCACTGGTGTAAGACAAGGTGATATCCTATCACCTTACATCTTCATACTCCTTATGGACGATGTCATCAAGGCATGTAAGGAGAGAACAAGAAAGTATTCAGTGGGGTACTGGAAGATGAGACAGGTCTATATTTCGGAGCTGGCATTTGCTGATGATGTTGCACTGATTGCTAAATCAGAGGCACATCTCCAATCCAACCTGCAAGTCTGGAAGGAAGAGCTGGAGAAGAGAGGGATGGTCATAAGCAGCTCTAAAACAAAATCCATGGTGATATCACGAGAAGAAAGAAAACATCAGATTAAGTTGGGAGAACAGGTCCTGGAGCAGGTCGACCACTTTAAATATCTCGGAGCTATTATAGACCGAAAGGGAGGCATCAAAGAAGAGTTGGCCACTCGAAAAGCAGCGGCTGGGAGATTTTTCAGGCCATAAATTGTGGATTCCTCAGCAAGAAAGAGGTTGGTAAGAAAACGAAGATGGCTGTATACCGCTCCACCTATGTCCCAGTCTTGACATATGGATGCGAGTCGTGGGCAATGACTACAACCCACAAAAGCCAGATCCAAACCTCAGAAATGAGGTATCTGAGGAAAGTGGTTGAAGTAACAAGAAGAGACATGGTCCGCAACCAGACGATTCGTCAAGGCCTAAAATCCCATCCGCTGCAGACCCAAATAGAACAGTCCCAACTAAGATGGTTTGGCCATGTCTGCAGAATGGGAGAAGATCGGCTACCACGACAAGCATGGGAAACAAAGAGCCAGGGATCCAGACCTCCAGGACGACCCAGAGTCCGCTGGGAGGACAACATTAGACAATCTTTGAAGGACCGAGGACTAGAATGGAACCAGGCCAGGAAGAAGACAGCTGATAGAATGGTTTGGCGCTCTCTCTTCCAAACCTCTACACCTCACGGTAGAAGGGGAACGACTAAGTAAGTAAGACTCATCTTCCAAGTAAGAACTATCTCTTATTGACTGGCCATCACCGCCATAGATGACGATTCCTGGATGAGTTATGGTTCGTTTCTTTTATTACCCTGGACTCGTTCTTCCCTTCTTGTTGTTGTTAGACAGTGACTACTTCGTATAGCAGTATTTCCTGATATATAGATATAAGTTTATACCTTTATCACCCACCCACTCCACATCCTTTTATAAATCAAACCAACTGGTGTGGTGGTACTCAAAATGAAAACAGTTTTATTTACATAATACATGATCCACAATTTTTCAACAGAGTGCATATGACATAAATCTCCATTTCAATCTATACATCCCGTCCCAGGTTCAATGGATATTCCGACGAATCCCAATTTTCTCTTCTGCAGCCTCTTGATTAAATATCTATTTTAGATTCTGCTAACCTTTTTTATCCTCCTTTTCTACCTATGTGCTTAGGACTCTTCCTCGATTCTCTCTAAGTCAAGGTGAGCTTACTCTCTCCAGTATTGACTCTGTCAGTCCTAACTCAACTAATTGCATCGTTATCAATTTCTAGTTCATACACAAAAATTCTACAATGTCAAATACTTCTGTAGTAGCACCTTTACTTACGCTGAAATGAGAGAACCCATGAATCATTTCAGGAATGTCATTACGTTGCAAACACCCTTGCTCCGTTATCCGTATAAAGGACTATGCCTCATAACTCAGTTATACAACAGCCCATCCTGGCTATCAGCTGATAACAAGTTATCCACTTTGCATTTAATCGTGCATCATATTCAATGTCCCTGCTTCTTGGGCGCTCCCTTAATTGTGAGCGTCTTTACCCTTTAGTAATGCTTGGACTGTTTTGCTGAAACAAGTTCCTCTTTTCATATAATGTATGCACAATAAAAGTCAAAAGTCATCTTACCATAATTATACAGAATTCCAAACACTTATCACAGTTCCTACTATCACACCTATGAGCTAGCCTTATGTTTAAACATAGTTCAATCTAGTCCTCTGAATTGCTACCGCTAATCAGTCAAAAGCTATCTACTTGTTCTGTGCGAACTTCTGTCACCCACAGGATTCACTTCTTGAGAGCCCGGCAATACACGTCTTGCCACTTTGGTTACCCAGACCGGACTAATTTCTTTGTCCTTAAAATCATTGTCCCTTGATCCGTTCTTGTTTATCAGTCAATCCGATTGGTCTATCCTCTTCCTACTCACCGACAACGAGCTCACGCTTATTTTTACGCAGGCAACTCAGTGAACTGTGCTCCGTAGCTTTTTAAAACTTTCCCCATTTTTTTCTCGTGCATTTGTTTTTGTTCCCAGCTCACTAAGCCTGCAAGGGGCGTTAATTATTTGTTGTCTCCCTTTGAGGTTTTTTACCTTAATATTACAGTCCCTTTTTAAGTCTTACTAGAACAATCATGATATGCAAATTTCCTTAACCATAACTGTATACTCACAGAAACTATTTGAGTCTAAATCAGCCTTATTTTCAGTAACTCTGAATTAAAGGGTTTTCTCCCTTTGCATCTAAGCATAGATGTACAATCTTTTATCTCCCATCTTTAGGACAAATAGCCTGTTTCCTAGATTATTTAAATTTTCCAAACCATTTTTCCATACTCTTTTGTCCTATCAAAACCAAATCATCGTTCATCTGAACCCTGTCTAAAGCACAAATAATTGCTCCGACAACTCAACACTGCAGCGTATTTTACGCTGTACAACCCAATGCCTAGTATCCTGGCTTTTGGCTGGGATCATGTGTCTAGACACAGGGACCGGTACAATGACATTCATGTGTCATTAGGTCTCTTGTGTGAGAACACAGAAGATCACTAGGTGACACATTTTGTCATTGGGTCTTCTTGTGTTGGGACATGTGGTCTTGACCAGGGCCGGGTTTGGGCGGGTACTAATGCGACCTCATGCGAGGAAAAAATATGCGACCTCAAGCGAGGAAAAAAAAAAAAAAAAAAAAAAAAAAAAAAAAAAAAAAAAAAAAAAAAAAAAAACTGCAGCGTATTTTACGCTGTACAACCCCACGGCCTAATATCTGGCTTTTGGCTGGGATCATGTGTCTACACACGGGAAACAGTAGTGACATTCATGTCATGAGGTACCTAGTGTGAGAACACAGAGGATCACTACAATGACACATGTTGTCATTGGATCTTCTTGTGTTGGGACATGTGGTCTTGACCAGGGCCGGGTATGGGTGGGGCAAATGCAACCTCATGCGAGGAAAAAATATGCAACCTCATGCGAGGAATAAAAAAAAAGAAAAAAAAAAAAAAAAAAAAAAAAAAAAAAATTATTTTACGCTGCACAACCCAATGCCTAGAATCCGGCTTTTGGCTGGGATCATGTGTCTACACACGGGAAACAGTAGTGACATTCATGTCATGAGGTACCTAGTGTGAGAACACAGAGGATCACTACAATGACACATGTTGTCATTGGATCTTCTTGTGTTGGGACATGTGGTCTTGACCAGGGCTGGGTATGGGTGGGGCAAATGCAACCTCATGCGAGGAAAAAATATGCAACCTCATGCGAGGAATAAAAAAAAAAAAAAAAAAAAAAAAAAAAAGCGTATTTTACGCTGTACAACCCAATGCCTAGAATCCGGCTTTTGGCTGGGATCATGTGTCTAGACACAGGGACCAGTGCAGTGACATTCATGTGTCATTAGGTCTCTTGTGTGAGAACACAGAAGATCACTACAGTGACACAGTTTGTCATTGGGTCTTCTTGTGTTGGGACATGTGGTCTTGACCAGGGCCGGGTTTGGGCGGGGACAATGCGACCTCATGCGATGAAAAAATATGCGACCTCAAGCGAGGAAAAAAAAAAAAAAAATACAACCCAATACCTAGAATCCGGCTTTTGGCTGGGATCATGTGTCTACACACGGTAAACAGTAGTGACTTTCATGTCATGAGGTACCTAGTGTGAGAACACAGAGGATCACTACAATGACACATGTTGTCATTGGGTCTTCTTGTGTTGGGACATGTGGTCTTGACCAGGGCCGGGTATGGGTGGGGCAAATGCAACCTCATGCGAGGAAAAAATATGCAACCTCATGCGAGGAATTAAAAAAAAAAAAAAATTTTATGCTGCACAACCCAATGCCTAGAATCCGGCTTTTGGCTGGGATCATGTGTCTACACACGGGAAACAGTAGTGACATTCATGTCATGAGGTACCTAGTGTGAGAACACAGAGGATCACTACAATGACACATGTTGTCATTGGATCTTCTTGTGTTGGGACATGTGGTCTTGACCAGGGCTGGGTATGGGTGGGGCAAATGCAACCTCATGCGAGGAAAAAATATGCAACCTCATGCGAGGAATAAAAAAAAAAAAAAAAAATTTACGCTGCACAACCCAATGCCTAGAATCCGGCTTTTGGCTGGGATCATGTGTCTACACACGGGAAACAGTAGTGACATTCATGTCATGAGGTACCTAGTGTGAGAACACAGAGGATCACTACAATGACACATGTTGTCATTGGATCTTCTTGTGTTGGGACATGTGGTCTTGACCAGGGCCGGGTATGGGTGGGGCAAATGCAACCTCATGCGAGGAAAAAATATGCAACCTCATGCGAGGAATTAAAAAAAAAAAAAAAAAAAAAAACAGCGTATTTTACGCTGTACAACCCAATACCTAGAATCCGGCTTTTGGCTGGGATCATGTGTCTACACACGGGAAACAGTAGTGACTTTCATGTCATGAGGTACCTAGTGTGAGAACACAGAGGATCACTACAATGACACATGTTGTCATTGGGTCTTCTTGTGTTGGGACATGTGGTCTTGACCAGGGCCGGGTATGGGTGGGGCAAATGCAACCTCATGCGAGGAAAAAATATGCAACCTCATGCGAGGAATAAAAAAAACAAAAAAAAACTACAGCGTATTTTACGCTGTACAACCCAACGCCTAGTATCCGGCTATTGGCTGGGATCATGTGTCTGTCTACACACGGGAAACAGTAGTGACATTCATGTCATGAGGTACCTAGTGTGAGAACACAGAGGATCACTACAATGACACATGTTGTCATTGGATCTTCTTGTGTTGGGACATGTGGTCTTGACCAGGGCTGGGTATGGGTGGGGCAAATGCAACCTCATGGGAGGAAAAAATATGCAACCTCATGCGAGGAAATTTAAAAAAAAAAAAAAAAAAAAAAAAAAGCTGTACAACCCAATGCCTAGAGTCCGGCTTTTGGCTGGGATCATGTGTCTACACACGGGAAACGGTAGTGACTTTCATGTCATGAGGTACCTAGTGTGAGAACACAGAGGATCACTGCAATGACACATGTTGTCATTGGATCTTCTTGTGTTGGGACATGTGGTCTTGACCAGGGCCGGCAATGGGTGGGGCAATGCAACCTCATGCGAGGAAAAAATATGCAACCTCAGGCGAGGAATAAAAAAAAAAAAAAAAAGGTGACACGTGTTTAAGTGTGTTTCACAGTTTTTCGTGCGGATTACCTTTGTTGTGAGCGTGTGTGTTTTTTTTTTCTGAGTGGATATTTCTTTTTTTTTTCCAAATCCAAAATGGAAGTACAGGATATTATTCTAAACATGGAAGACGCCCTGGAAGGCGGGTCGTTGCACAGACCCGGGACCCTAGTCCTAACAACATCCGGGCCACAAGCCGCAAGAGCCTCTTACTCGCTGATGGCGAGCATTTTAGCTGGACCAGCAGGGGTGGGCTCAAATAACATTGCAGCCCTTTACAGATTCTCAAACCCTCTAAAATGGTATGCGACCCTGACGACGTCAGCTCACATAACGCACTATCAGAAACTTCATGGGAAGAAATTCGAATGGGATAATCCCAAGATGTCTATAATCATAGAACATCAAGAAAAGGAAAAGTCCAAGGGGGCGCTACACTGGCTACCCCCAACGATAAAAAAGGACGCTGTTCTACAAATCGTCACATCCATTACGGGCGACAAAGAAGCCGACGCTTTTCAGTTAAAGAACGCCACTGACAAGTGGACCTTCATGAGTAACCCGACCAGAAACATCCCGAACTATGTCAACATGAGACTACAGTCGCAGGGACACGAGACAAACGTAAAATTTTTTGTTACAATGACCGGCAGACGAACGCCTTGCGCGATTTGTGGTTTGGACAGTCATTGGGTTAACCAATGCCCAAAAAGGAAACCACAAGTAGCAACCACAATCACAGTTCCGGACAAAGAACAACCTACAAAATCAGCACCATCAACATCAGCTGCACCTTTAATGCAAAACAACCCCCAGATAACCAATGACTTACCACAAGACACAAACAACATGAATTTACCGCTACAGAGGATTACTTTGACCCAGTGTTATCAATAGATTTGGAGAACAACTCACCGGGACAGGACGTAACCTACTAAAAATGGAAAAGAACTCTTTCACAAGCGTGCCGCACGTACGCAAACGACCCAGAGTTATAGAAGGTAAACTCGTGATGTTCAAGGACGTTAAGAACTGTGTAACTAAAATAATACATATAAATATGAATTCAAGGACAGATAGAGGTGCAAGATATATAGTGGATACATATAAGTGCAAATGGAGATACACAAGTATGTATTTACAATGCTATAACTCTCTTCCTTTTCAAGACATCCTTTCCCTTTGTAGTATCTTGATACTTATTTCCTTTTCTGCCTTTTGGTTTTTCACATCTTTTTCATTGCACAACCACACCTTTTCCTCCAATAGTCCTTTTTGTCACTTATCATCCTTTAATCCGTGTCCCAAGTATAGGGCCTTTCTTTTCTTGAGCGGCACTTTTTTCTACATCCATCATCCTTATTCCTTACCCACACAGACGCTCAAGTACCTTTCCTCCTTCCTAGAACTGACTGCACCTGCTCTATGCAGTAACAAGAGAACTGCATACTCTTTTTTTATTTTATGTAAATGTTTAAAGGAATAATGTTTGGGTTTTTTTCATGGCGGACACTGTTTTACACCCCAACACTACGCCCTTTAGTTTAACCTTAGTGTCTTTAAACATAAATGGTTTAACAAATAAACTAAACTCTCTGGAAATACTAATTAAAAAATACCAACCCGATTTTGTTTTTCTGTAAGAAACCAGAGTTATTTCAAACTTCCGGGCCAAACAAATTACAACAAAATTAGGCTTAAGAAACGGGTGGTTTAGTATAGGGACATCACACACAGGTGTAGCGATCTTACAAGTATCAGAAGACTGGGAAACAGCACACCATAACACGGACACTAGCGGTAGATTAGTTTGTGTCCAAATTAAAAATAAACAAAGCGAACACGACACATACACATTAGTCAATATATACGCTCCCAGTCAAAAAACAAACCAGCCAGCTTTTTATAGAGAACTCTCTGATTTTTTGTCACGACAATACAAAGGAGGGAACTTAATTTTAGGAGGGGATTTTAATTGTGTCATGTCTGACCTAGATCTTGCCGGTCGAACCTTACAAAGACAGAACACATATGTAAATAAGAATCAGACACCTCCGTGGACGATATTACAAACTATTTTAGAAGAGCATAGTCTAAATGATACCTTTAGAAGTGTTGAACCACAAAATAGATCGTACACTTTCATAGATAAGACACAACCAGGCTTACGACGAGCATCTAGGATAGATATGATATATACATCAGATATTTACAAGGTACAGGAAACACAACATATTAACAGCACACTTGACTTCACGGACCACATAGCAGTTTATACAGTGTTGGGTATAGGGACGCCCAGTATAACATCTAAAAGATCTCCACATTGGAAGTTTAATAATAGTTTACTTAAACATGATTTTTTCACAAAGGAAATAACGCAGCTCATATTAGGATACACAGAACAGATCCCTGAACAAAATATTGCAGGATATTGGGACTTATTAAAAAACACCATAAAAGACAGGACACAGGTCCTGGCAACCTACATACACAGGACATCCAAAACACAAGAAAAGATATTAGAACAAGCTATCAAACTGACAAAAAAGATAGACAAAACTGACCCGGTTATTCAGATGTTACAGGAAAAGTTAGAACAGCATAAACAACACATATACAAAGGTGCAATGCTGAGAACGATGTTATATACAACACAAGAGACTCTAAACAAATAGTACTTGGCAATAGACACCGCTCTGGCGACCGGGTGATACAGGATCAAACCCGGGCGACGGCATTTGAGGATTTTTCGTCGACCGGGATTTGGACTGGATTAACTCGAGACCTGGCGAGGACATTTGAAGGAGTGTCGTCGACCAGGGACTGGCGGCTCCTGAGCCGACCCAGCTGCAATGAGTACCTCCGAAATCGGCGAGTATTTGCCTGAATGGCGAGGGACACCTGTCTCTGTACAAGAAATAAAGGGATACTCACGTAAAATCAATGTCAGGTTAGACATAAAATAATAACCTGAGATTTCGCCTCGAGTATTAGCGGGCGAACGCAAAAAAAAAAAAAAAAAAAAAAAAAAAAACACCAGTCGTACATAGTACTCTTACCAAAAGAAAAAACAGATAGGAAACTACTAAAAAATTATAGACCCATATCACTTCTAAACACTGACTAGAAAATTTTAACTAAAACTCTAACTAATAAACTGAAACCATTCATGCATATCCTAACTCATGACGACCAACAGAACAGTGTGCCGCAGAGGAAAATTAGTAAACATACACACTTTTTTAGAGACCTGATTAACTACGCGTCAGACAAACAGCACGAGGCCGCTATTTTATCGTTGGACCAAGAAAAAGCCTTCGACAGGGTATCCCATTCTTTTTTGCACAAAACTCTGCTTGCTTGTAATGTAGGGCCATACTTTAGGAAATGGATAGAAATTATATACAAAACACCCGAAAGTAGACTTTTAATAAATCACACAATCACAGAACCATTTATTTTAACTAGGTCAGTTAGGCAAGGGTGTCCACTCTCGCCTTTGCTATATGTACTGTCAATAGAACTCGTGTTAGAGAAAATTAGACAAGACACAAACATCACGGGGGTTTTCATTCCAGGACAAGGTCAAAGAAAATTAGCCGCCTATGGGGACGATACGATATTTTTCCCAACCAAAATTTCCTCTATTCAAAATATTTTAAACACCTTTAATGAGTTTGGACGAGCCAGTGAAGCAAAATTAAACATTCAAAAATCAAAGTTAATGGGAATAGGTAAATGGAGAAACAGATCAGATTTCCCCTTCCAGTTGCTACAAGTTAATGAAATAAAAATTTACGGTATTACATACACCGCCACTCCAACACAAAGGAATACAGAGGTATGGAAAAACTTGTTAGAGAAAATAAAAAACAGTCTAGAAAGATGTAAATACAAAACTACAACAATTTTCGGAAGATCGGTTTTAATCAACACTTTTATTCTACCTAAATTGATTTACATAGCAAATGTTCAAACCATTCCCCTAGAAATTATTACAGGAATAAACAAACTAATAAGAACTTTTTTATTTCGCAATACTTTACACTGTATAAAGCATAAAACGTTAATACAACCCAAAGATAGAGGGGGAGTATCTTTACAAGATATAGCAACTAAAATAAAAGCTTTAAGAATCAAGTACATAGGAGAACTAGTAAAAAATCCTGAACAATACCCTTTGGCTCATTATTATATTGGTCTGAGATTATCTAACGTGTGTCGTTACAAAAACAATCAACCTCATTACTTTGGCACTTTACCACGGTTCTACAAACAATGCATACAAAGCATACAAGGAAACATACCTTTATTACAACAAAACACACGCTCCATTTACAGAAGTCTTATTAGTGTACAAGAACCCTCATTAGTGACAAGGATAAAACGTGGGTACAATTATTTCATAACTGATTACCAACCCATTTTTAAGAGCCTACACGAGTTATCACTTGCTCCACCCGCAAAAGAAGTCACCTTTAGATTATTATATAACATGACACCCATTAGGCAAAGACTTGTTGCACAGTGGAAAATCCTCCCAAAATGCAAATTATGTAATACCAATACACAGGAGACAGAAGATCATTTGTTTTTTTTACTGTAGTACAGTTACTCCTACAATAGGAATTTTGAAAAAGTATAGACAGTATAGACATGTATAGAGCTATCATGTTGAATTCCCTACCAACGTGCACACAACAAGTGGAATTGAAGCTATTGACCCTGATAGTGGAATTTAAATATTTAGTCTGGATATCTAGAAACTGCGCGGTGTTCGAGGGGAAACAGTACAACGCCCACTTATTTTCAAAATTATTCTTACAAAAAACACAATGTATCAAACGTTGAAAGGATTGAGGGTTGGGGAGGGAGAGGGGGGAGGGGTTAGGAGAGGCAGGAAACTACTTTCAACCCAGAATTGACTGTACATAAGTTTAGATAATTAAGCCATGTTTTGGCTTTCTGGATGCAAGTTTTAATGTGAATGTGAAGGGTTTTATTTGGGAACTTTCTTTCAAGTGAACCAGTGAGTGAGAGTACGCGTGGTTTTTATATGCATTATACCATGCATGGGTTTGTAAATTGTAATTAAAAAAAAAAAAAAAAAAAACGGGACGAACGCAGGTATGTACGTGAATGTATATATTGGTATATAGATACAGATTCCAGGGTTTTTTTTTCTCTTCTTCATGTTCCTTCTCAAATGGTTTAAAGCATTTCGGAGTGTCTAAACAGTAGCTCAGGTGTACACGTGGAAGTGTGAGCAAGTGTAAGTTTCTATTTACAAAATACTAGGAACTTAACGGGAATTAGATTAGCTATAAACCATATTTATTTATCTTTTTTATTCTTTTTAAAATTAAATTATTTTTAAAATTCCTTTGTTATTCTTTAAACCTATACAAGATCTTAGTTATTATTATTTAATTTTTTTTAAATGTATTTTTGTTTATCCAATTATTCTTTTATTTTTTTTAACCTGACTAAGTTAACCATGGAAATGAGAGTGCGCAAAAGGTTTCATATGTATATACAATGTATTTTTCTTGCATTTCATGTAAAATGTACCTGTTGTTGTAAAGTGGAAGAATGGCAAAAAAAAAAAAAAAAAAAAAAGGTGACATATACTAGAAAGGCTATTACCTATTGTATTCAGAAACATGGGCGACCTATAAATGCTCTTACTAATGACATTCAAAAACATGGACGACCTAGAAATGCTCTTACCTATGGTATTCAGAAACGTGGACTAACTAGAAGTGCTCTTACCTATGGTATTCAGAAACATGGACTAACTAGAAGTGCTCTTACCTATGGTATTCAGAAACATGGACTAAATAGAAGGAATCTTATCTATTTCCTCAATGTATGTTCCCCCCAAAGCTAACGTCTTCACCTCACTTTTTATTTCCCTGGTATTTCTCTTGCCCTTACCATCAGCTCCACATTCGCGATCTCGTTATACTTTTTATTTCTTCTATTCTACGTAAACATCTATTGATAAGAGTCTTTCTTGTTGATTTGGTTGTTCTCCATTTGTCAGAGCAAGTAAATAGAACTAGCATAAACAAACATACAACAACACAAAGAAGCTGACAGGAAGATATAAGCATGCAAATGGCCTCATAAAAGATAAGAATGGAAAATTGCTTAGTAATTTAAAAGAACAAATGAAGAGATGGACAGAACATTTCGAGGAACTTCTCAATAGACCATCTCCAACTAATCCCCCAGACATCCAGGCAGCAGAAGAGAAGCTACAAATCAGCTGTGAAAGACCAAGTAGAGAAGAAATAAAGAAAGCCATAAAGCTTCTGAAAGATGGAAAAGCAGCTGGTTCAGATGGCATTCCAGCAGAGGCTATCAAAACAGATATTGATACATCTACAGATATGTTATACAAACTACTTGGCAAAGTCTGGGAGAGAGAGGAAATACCAGCAGAATGGAAGGAAGGTTATCTGGTCAAGTTGCCTAAGAAGGGAAATTTACAAGAGTGCATAAATTATAGAGGAATAATGTTACTATCAGTGCCAGGTAAAGTATTAAACAGAATCATCCTTGAGACATTAAAAGAGTCCATAGACAAGCAACTGAGAGATGAAAAAGCAGGTTTTCGACAAAATAGATCCTGTACATACCAGATAGCCACATTGAGAATAATAGTTGAACAAAGTCTGGAATGGAATTCGCCGCTTTACATCGGATTCGTGGGCTATGAAAAGGCATTTGACAGTGTAGACAGAGAATCACTTTGGAAACTGATGAGGCATTATGGAGTCCCCATGAAGATCATTAACTTAATAAGGAAGACCTATGAAGACATGACATGCAGAGTTCTTTACGAAGGACAACTTACAGAACCGTTTAGGATAAGAACGGGAGTGAGACAGGGATGTCTCTTGTGTCCATTTCTTTTCTTACTAGCAATAGACTGGGTTATGAAAACATCGACATCACAGAAATGGAATCCACTGGAATCTGACTAAACAGCTTGAGGATCTGGATTTTGCAGATGACTAGGCTCTTCTGTCCCAAAACCATAATCAGATGCAAATGAAAATTCTCGATGAGAGGTCACAACAAGTGCTTCTGAAAATACACAGGGAAAAGACAACGATTATGAGAATAAATGCAAGAAATGATAACAAGATTGAACTTGAAGAAACACCACTAAAGGATGTAGAATCGTACACACATCTTGGTAGTAATATAGACAAAGTTGGAGGGACATACATTGATATGAAAATAAGACTACAAAAAGGAAGAGGCGCTTTCATTGCATTGGGAAACATATGGAGGTCAAGAGAAATCAAGTCCAACACGAAAATAAGAATCTTCAACTCAGATGTCAAGTCAGTCCTATTGTATGGCTCTGAGACACGGAGAGCAACAAAAACAACAACTAAAAAGCTACAGAATTTGATAAACGGGTGCTTGCTAGAATAGAAGGACTGAAATGGTATGACAAAGTCACAAATGTGGAATTGATGACAAGAACCAGACAAGTGCCAGTGGAACACGAGCTGAGAAGAAGACGCTTGCGATGGATAGGACACACACTGAGGAAACCTGTTGATAGCATTACAAGGCAGTCCTTGTTCTGGAATCCACAGGGAAAGAGAGGCAGAGGTAGACCAAAAACACATAGAGAAGAGAGCTGGATACATAGATGAAAATGATGAGGAAAACATGGAAAGAACTTGAGCGGATGGCACGGGACAGGAAGACTTGGCATGTGATTGTTGAAGGCCTATGCTCCTCGGGGAGCTAAAGGGTATTGATTGATTGATAAACAAACATCTGGTAAACTAAACACAAGGCAGATCAAACATAACTGCATCAACAAGCTCCAGGCATACTTTAAAAATGGACAGAAAATATTTGAGAAAAGAAACACTTACAAGTGGCAATAAGAAATGGGCTCTACCGCTGCTATAAAATGCCGCTAATTTTATGCGATGTCACAAAATGGTGAGAAACTTTCTAGTTTTCCAAATCCTTAAATATGTGTGGCTCTCCACAATATTGTTAGTAATATCTAGGACAATTGCATAATTAATGACGAATTTATTCCAGAACGAGGCAAAAGAAGCCGGGCGTAATTTGACTAAATTTGGAAATAAACTTTCTTTCTTTCTTAATCGGAACCTCTTCTACCCCATAAACAGAGTGTAGAGGTGACCTAGAGAGCACAAGGCTCACGGGTAAAACATGCAATCAAAGTGTTTGACAAACAGGCGATTAGCCCATTGTGCTGGGAATAAACTACTTATATTAATTTTGAGTAGTTGAGAGAAGGAACCTTTCCCTACAATAAGGCAGCTTGGAAAAAAGAAAGAAAGAAAAATATGGAAGACGATCATGAAAGAGACATGTTTCCAAGAGATACACAGACTGTATTTAATGAAGTGTTATGGCACTATAGATATAGGTTGACTATAGGTTGATACAAACAAAACGTAAAATTCTATAATGAAAGCACATGCAAACTGGCAAGAATAATATTGCTATTTATCGTTAGGATAAAATATTATTGATTGTTCCCACGAGACAAGCATTATTTTTCTTCATTTGTTATTCAGGTCTGGCCATCTCTGACCTGTTTTGTGTAGCAACTCTTATTTGGAGCAACATCTGTTTGAACCCGGCGTTCAATGAAGCAGACCTGCCGTTCGAGCCTATACAGTTTCAGTATATTACAACAGCGTGGCTACATGTTATCTTTGCTCGTGTCACCAGCTGGATCACTGCCTTTATCACACTAGAGAGATGTTTGTGCATCACTGCGCCTCTCAAGGTCTGGTTCTGTCTGTTGTACTCTCAATGTTTGCGTACGTTGTCAACAAAAACCTTATTTTATTCTGTTATACCCATTAAAGTAAAATAGAACTTCTTCTTCTTCTTCTTCTTCTTCTTCTTCGTACACTCTCAGACGTCCACTTGAATGTTCTCAAAGAAAGCAGTTGTCAGTTTGAGGCTATTTGAATCCCTGTAGAGCTTTTTCACGAAAGGAGCTGGCGTACTCCATATGCGCTTTCTCTGTACCGCATTGTGGTGAAGTGGGATGTTATAAATATTTATAGGGGACTTAGTGTACTGACTGAGATCAGCTGTGAAGGTATATATATCTAATAAGAGTAGTGTATTATATATAACCTTACTTGCTACCACATATCTATATATCTCAGTCAGAATTATTCTGGAATAGTGTGATGACTACGTTATGTGTCTAGGGTATGTGTATGATGAAGTGTAAGTCACAACAACAGACAGATAAACAATTTAATTTAATCCACTACTCTTAACAACACTGTGACACTCACATACATATAACACTCTATGAGAATATCTTAAAGAAGTCACTCGTACTTTTCAAATAACAATATGTATTCATTACTGGCATGAATGAATATGTGTCCTGATTCAACTACAAGGGAACCAGGAATCACAATCAATGTAAATTACAAGTTATGTACAGAATGTATTTAATATGAATATTGTAGTGACATATATTATTACAAATATTCTATGTGTGTCAGTTGTGTAGTAGTAAAATGAGGTAATACTGGTTTTGTTTTGTTCAAGCTCTGTTGGTATTTGTCATCATGACTTCAATAGTTTGTCTTTTGGGACTATTATTGGAGATGTTCTCAGTTCCTGATATTAAGACAAGTAAATTCCCCTCTTAATGTTAATTTTTATAAAGTCATTTCAAGATGAGGGGACATAATGTTGAGCTCAGCTGGCCAAGTTAGCTTATCTGGCGTGATGGCGGCAGGAAAGGACTCCTCTGCTCGAATTCTCCTCTGGGCTCTGGAGACACCTCACTGATAGCTAAAGGACCAAGGAGTATGCTGTCCGACACTGGATTCAGCAAAGCTCTGACCAGGTGCTGCTCAGTACCATCAAGACCACTGTCCCACAATTTCATGGAAATAAACACAGATACGTTGATTAGCAATGAATTCTGGCACAATTACTGGCACAAATTTCCATCTGCTTATGTTCCAGGCTTTTATTTTAGCAAAATTGTGAGCTGGCTTCAACGCACTGATGCTTTATCAAGCTTATTTAAACAAGTGGTTTCGAACTAACGCTCCCAAGTGTGTATATCAGCGAGACTGGCCAATGAGCCACGTTTCGACAAGTGTTTGAAAAAATGTTACCCTTCCCCGTCTCCCTTGACAACGAAAGATAGTATTTATAGTCCGACCAATCGTGGTTAGGCTTTCATTTGTTGCGCTCCAATCAATTTGGAGTTTACATGGTAGGCTATTTATGTAACGTAAGGTTTTTTCAAACACGTTATATAAAAAAAATTTTATGAGCAGAAATGATTCCATGCTGTCAGGCATCCTCATTATTTTATTTTGGGTATAATTTATTAATTCCTGGACTATTTGCGTAACGTTTTACATATTATTTGTCAGCAAGCCCTAAGGAACCCAAATATACCAATTTGAAAGAGCTACGTGGCTGCGTTCAAAATATGTATTTTCTACCTCCTGTTTCGAAGATGTGCTGTCTGGGTACTGTTATGTTTTCAACCGTAAACCCATCTAATGTTGTCTTTCCTAATAAGAGTTTTTTATGATTTATAAACCTAACTCTGGGAAAGGGTAGTGTATTTTATCACTGTCCGTCTGAAAAACAATTAGTGCATGTAGACTTACACGCGTGATGGCAGCATTTGTGTATCGCGCGACGCGTGTTGCATGCGTTCCCGATTTTATTCCCCTCTCTCTCTCTCTGTATATTTGAGTCCATCTGTTCGTTCGTTTTGGTAACGTAATATAATTAATGTTAGGATTAATTTAGGTCATTACGCAGGGCCTCTCAATGTTTTTCTTAGAAATGCAGCACACGTTTCATTGAAGAAAGCGGGTAATAATACAGTAAGCTTTTACTATCAACGTGAAAGCGTTACAATTTGCAGACGAAGCATAAAACAAGGGGGATTTCGAGTACAGTCATTGTGACAGCACTGTTCTTTACCATTCTTCTTCCTTTATTTATTATATGTATTTATTAGGCTTTATATTTACTTGATAATTTATATATGTGGATTAGAATATTCCACGACACCTCCCCTCTTAAAACAGACATTATATGTCAGTCCTTTATTCTATATACACATAGAGAAATTCATTATTATTTCTGGTGTTTACGGTGATTCTCATCACACGGATGGCGGCTTAAAAAATCCGCTCCCAAATTGGTTTTTCCAGATATATACTCAATGCTAAAATTATATGGAGCCAGAAGCAAAGACCATCGGAGTAACCTAGAGTTCTCATGCTTAGCCTGTGCTAGAAACGATAAAGGTTTGTGGTCAGTTTGCAACTTAAATGCCTTCCCATATAGATAAATATTGAATTTCTTTATTGCCCATATTACTGCAAGACATTCTTTTTCGCTAGTTGAGTAGTTGATTTCAGCTTTATTCAACTTTCTGCTAGCATATGCCACTGGGCTTAATTCCCCATCCAATGCATCTGATTTCTGTAGTAGAGTTGCACCTAACCCAATATTACTTGCATCCGTCCTTACAATGAATTCTTGACTTAAGTCAGGTAATTTCAAAATGGGTTTACTTGTGAGCTTTTCCTTCAATTCTTGGTAAGTCATTTCACATTGTGGTGTCCATGTAATGCGATCTGGATGTCCTTTACGTGTCAATTCCGTTAAAGGTGCACATATGGAATTAAAGTTTTTGATATACTTCTGGTAGAAACCACATAATGAGACAAAGGATCTCACGTCCTTCTTGGTTTGTGGTCTCGGGGCTTTCTGTAGTTTTTCTAAATTCTTTGGGTCAGGGGTCATATTTCCCTGATAAACTGTGTGTCCCAAAAATTCCAATTCTTTACATCCAACGCAACATTTGGTTGGTCGGGCTGTTAAATTTGCCTCCCTAAGTCGATCAAACAGCATGTTCAGAGAGTCAATGTGTTCCTCAAATGTTTCTGTTGCTATAAGGATATCATCCATAAAATTTGTTATACAGGGATTATTCAGAGGATCCAATAATTTTCTCATCATTCTAGAGAAGACACTAGGCGCATTCTTCAATCCAAATGGCAATCTATTAAACTCATAGTGTCCTTCTGAGGTACTAAAAGCTAGGTATGGTCTAACCTCAGGCTTTACTGGAATCTGATAATATCCTTTACTCAGATCCACTTTTGAGAAATATTTAGCTTTATTTAGTCTGGCAAACAGCTGATTTGTATCCGGCAATGGATCCACCTGTCCTTCTGTAATAGCATTCAGTCTCCTGTAATCTATACAGAGTCTATGTTCTCCAGAGGGCTTCCTTAAGAGTACAACACCGGAACTATACGAAGACTCACTGTGCGAAATAATTCCTTCCTTCAACAGATAGTCTATCTCTTCCTTCAAAGCTTTCTCCTTAGCAAACGGAATCGAATATGGTTTCATACAGACAGGTGTGGGGTCTATCAGTTTCATATCATATTCCAATAGGTTTGTATGCCCTGGTCGGTCTGTTAACACCTCTGCATGATTATTTAGAACCTGTTGCACTCTCTCTTTCTGAGTTTTCGTTAAATGTGTACTGATTTTCACCTGTGCTGCTGTCTCACAGGGGTGTAATGGATATTCAAATGATGAAAGTGGTTCCTTTTTCATCTCCATGGCGATGGACAAGGTCAACAAGTGTGTCTCTTCCTGATGTTCTCTTTCCAAATATTTCTTCAGGAGATTCACATGATAGATTTTTTCTTTCCCCTTCTTATCTATCTTATAATTTGTTCTAGACACCTTCTCTAAAACTGTATATGGACCCTGCCATCCAATTTGTAACTTATTCTGACTCCCAGGCAAAAGAAGCAGTACTTTCTCTCCCACAGCCAAATTTCTGTCTTTCGCCTTCCTGTTATAATAGGCAGCATGTTTCTTCCTGGCTTGTTTCAAATTTTCATTGGCAAGTTTCCAGCCAGTTTTCAACCGAGTGGTCAGCTCATTCACATATTGGTATGAAGATGTAATGTTTTCCTCTGCCTTTTCATCAGTCCACGTTCTTAACAAAGCTTCAAGTGGACCTTTTATTGGCCTTCCAAACAATAATGTTGCCGGGGCCATACCGGTTGAACTATGGGGTACCTCCCGATAAGCAAAGAGGGCGGCGTGCAGGTACTGGTCCCATGTATCTGGTTTTTCGTGTGCCAACTTTCTCAGGATCGACATCAATGTGCCGTTAAATCTTTCCACTTGGCCGTTCCCTTGGGGATGATACACACTACAATAGAAGTGTTTGGCCTGGAAGATCCTGAAAACTTCTTCAGTTAGTTTCCCCTTGAACTGAGAGCCATTATCAGTCAAGATTTGATTGGGAAAGCCTAACCTTGTGAAAATTGTGAGCAATGCCTCTGCCACATGTTTAGAATCAATCGATGACAGGGCTACTGCCTCTCCCCACATAGAACAAGTGTCCACCAGAGTCAGAATGTAGCTGTTCCTTCTCTTGGTTCGGGTGAGAGGTCCCACAAGATCCACGGCAACTCTCTCAAAGGGTGTTCCCACTATGGGCATTTCCCCCAGAGTTGCTGGTGCAGTCCAATGTTTAGGGGCTACTCGTTGGCACTCTGGACAGGATTTTACATATCGTTTGATATCTTCAGTTATTCCTGGCCAGAAATAGTGACAAGCTATTCGCTGTCCTGTTGCGCTGATTCCCATATGACCACTGAAGGGAATCGCATGCCCTAGTTCCAACACTTTAGTCCTATATGAAGTGGGAAGGACCAGCTGTCCGTGACCATTGGATTCAGATCCAGCCTTCCTATATATCAGTTTGTTCTTCATATAAAACTCTCCCTTGCCTGGAGGTGTATGAGATTTGGGCAACTTCTTGAAACATGGCTTGAGTGTTTTGTCCTCAGCCTGTGCCTTCCTCATCTCATCTGGGTGAGTATTTATGGGATTATCCTCCTCCTTCTTTGACTGTGATCTGGTCTGCACTGTTGCCAATATCACAGGTCTCTTGGGATTCCCCAAGAAGACATATCTACACCCCAATATTAGAGGGTAGATTGGCTCATTTATCACTGCTGCTTTTATGATTCCTTCCACATATCGCGTTTTCACTTTTATTCGGGCGACGGGAAGTGTCATGGTAGCTACATCCTTGGTTGCAGTTTGAATCTCCACTGTTTCTGTGGTGTATTGATCGGCCTGCACCAGGTGAGAACTCACAACGGAATCGTAATCTAAACCGGTATCATATAAACATCTTATAGTGACACCATTACAGATGACATCTTCACACACTGGGGGGTGGTATGGTTCCTGTAATTCTTCAGGTTTGCCCTTCTTTTCCTTTTTCCCCGATGTCATAGCAGCAAAATGAGGAGGTTTCCTTCTACAATGGTCAGTGTCATGATTGTTCATCTTACAATTTTTACACCACCTTTTTCCTTGGTTGAAAGATTTTCTTTCATCATATTTCCTTTCATCGAATTGTGGGAATTTATTTTTATTTTCATACCGTGGCCTATCAAATTGGTGCTTACCTTTATTTTGATCCTTAGGATCAAATTTATTAAAGTTCTGTGGTGCCCTAAAGTTGTCCACCTGTTTCTTTTTATTACCTGTTACCTCTGCTTGAGCTGCTTGATACCTTTCAGCAACATTTAGCAACTCATCCAGCCTCTCTGCACCTTGTTCCATGAGAAACTTTCTCAGGTCTGGAGCCATGGACTCTCTTAATTGCTCTATAAGGACCATTTCCTTAAGATCTTGGGTTTTCCCCAGAGAAGTCCATTTCTCCAAGTATGTCTCTATTCGTGCAGAGAACTGGTGATAGGTTTCACCTGACAGTAGTTTAGCATTCCTAAATTTTTTTTTCTATAAAATTCTGCATTCTTTTCATATCTTAACAAAAGAGCCTGCTTTAGCATGTCATAATTTTCCTGATCACCTCTGCTCATTTTTGCAAAAACTTCATAAGCTGCCCCACGAAGTCCCTGAGATAACTTTAAGCTCCACCTTTCTCTCTCTAACCCATACGTGGTAGCTAATAGCTCATACCTATTTAGGTAGCTCTCAATATCATCGTCTTTCTCAACAAAATGATCTAAATGAAAATTCATAGCTGAGGTTGAGGCTCCTTGAGTAACCGTAGCATCAGAGGCAAAGGGACTGGCACCATTTTCAGGAGCATGGCCTTGAAACTCAAACTCCCTTAGTCGTAATTCATGTTCCCTTTGTAATCTTTTCTCCTCCTTTTCTGCTTCCCTTTCTGCATCTTAGTCTCAGCCTCAATCTGCAACCTCTTAGTCTCAGCCTCAGCTTCAAACTGTAACTTCTTAATTTCCTTGTCAGCCTCTAACTTTCTTTCGGCTTCAAACCTTCTTTCTTCACGTTCAATAAATTTGTCACATTCCGTCGTGACATAGGCAACCATAACTTGCCCATCTAATCCTAACTCTTTTGCAGTCTGAACCGCAGCAGATCGAAATTTGGCCAGGTCCGCCATTGTCTATTATGTAAATTTATACAATGTCTAACCAACAATTCAATCTCTAATGGACAACACAGGCACCGTGAGCTCAACCTTATTTAATTCCACCCAAGGATACCTTTTAATTCTTATATTCCCTGAAGTGAATTACCCCCAATATTTTTAATAGGGAAAGATTCAAAATCCCGGACGAGCCCCCAATATATGTGGTGAAGTGGGATGTTATAAATATTTATAGGGGACTTAGTGTACTGACTGAGATCAGCTGTGAAGGTATATATATATCTAATAAGAGTAGTGTATTATATATAACCTTACTTGCTACCACATATCTATATATCTCAGTCAGAATTATTCTGGAATAGTGTGATGACTACGTTATGTGTCTAGGGTATGTGTATGATGAAGTGTAAGTCACAACAACAGACAGATAAACAATTTAATTTAATCCACTACTCTTAACAACACTGTGACACTCACATACATATAACACTCTATGAGAATATCTTAAAGAAGTCACTCGTAACTTTTCAAATAACAATATGTATTCATTACTGGCATGAATGAATATGTGTCCTGATTCAACTACAAGGGAACCAGGAATCACAATCAATTTAAATTACAAGTTATGTACAGAATGTATTTAATATGAATATTGTAGTGACATATATTATTACAAATATTCTATGTGTGTCAGTTGTGTAGTAGTAAAATGAGGTAATACTGGTTTTGTTTTGTTCAAGCTCTGTTGGTATTTGTCATCATGACTTCAATAGTTTGTCTTTTGGGACTAGTATTGGAGATGTTCTCAGTTCCTGATATTAAGACAAGTAAATTCCCCTCTTAATGTTTATTTCACAAAGTCATTTCAAGATGAGGGGACATAATGTTGAGCTCAGCTGGCCAAGTTAGCTTATCTGGCGTGATGGCGGCAGGAAAGGACTCCTCTGCTCGAATTCTCCTCTGGGCTCTGGAGACACCTCACTGATAGCTAAAAAGGACCAAGGAGTATGCTGTCCGACACTGGATTCAGCAAAGCTCTGACCAGGTGCTGCTCAGTACCATCAAGACCACTGTCCCACAATTTCATGGAAATAAACACAGATACGTTGATTAGCAATGAATTCTGGCACAATTACTGGCACAAATTTCCATCTGCTTATGTTCCAGGCTTTTATTTTAGCAAAATTGTGAGCTGGCTTCAACGCACTGATGCTTTATCAAGCTTATTTAAACAAGTGGTTTCGAACTAACGCTCCCAAGTGTGTATATCAGCGAGACTGGCCAATGAGCCACGTTTCGACAAGTGTTTGAAAAAATGTTACCTTTCCCCGTTTCCCCTAACAACGAAAGATAGTATTTATAGTCCGACCAATCGTGGTTAGGCTTTCATTTGTTGCGCTCCAATCAATTTGGAGTTTACATGGTAGGCTATTTCTGTAACGTAAATTTTTTTCAAACACGTTATAAAAAAAAATTTTATGAGCAGAAATGATTCCATGCTGTCAGGCATCCTCACTATTTTATTTTGGGTATAATTTATTAATTCCTGGACTATTTGCGTAACGTTTTACATATTATTTGTCAGCAAGCCCTAAGGAACCCAAATATACCAATTTGAAAGAGCTACGTGGCTGCGTTCAAAATATGTATTTTCTACCTCCTGTTTCGAAGATGTGCTGTCTGGGTACTGTTATGTTTTCAACCGTAAACCCATCTAATGTTGTCTTTCCTAATAAGAGTTTTTTATGATTTATAAACCTAACTCTGGGAAAGGGTAGTGTATTTTATCACTGTCCGTCTGAAAAAACAATTAGTGCATGTAGACTTACACGCGTGATGGCAGCATTTGTGTATCGCGCGACGCGTGTTGCATGCGTTCCCGATTTTATTCGCCCCCCTCTCTCTCTCTATATTTGAGTCCATCTGTTCGTTCGTTTTGGTAACGTAATATAATTAATGTTAGGATTAATTTAGGTCATTACGCAGGGCCTCTCAATGTTTTTTTCTTAGAAATGCAGCACACGTTTCATTGAAGAAAGCGGGTAATAATACAGTAAGCTTTTACTATCAACGTGAAAGCGTTACAATTTGCAGACGAAGCATAAAACAAGGGGGATTTCGAGTACAGTCATTGTGACAGCACTGTTCTTTACCATTCTTCTTCCTTTATTTATTATATGTATTTATTAGGCTTTATATTTACTTGATAATTTATATATGTGGATTAGAATATTCCACGACACCTCCCCTCTTAAAACAGACATTATATGTCAGTCCTTTATTCTATATACACATAGAGAAATTCATTATTATTTCTGGTGTTTACGGTGATTCTCATCACACGGATGGCGGCTTAAAAAATCCGCTCCCAAATTGGTTTTTCCAGATATATACTCAATGCTAAAATTATATGGAGCCAGAAGCAAAGACCATCGGAGTAACCTAGAGTTCTCATGCTTAGCCTGTGCTAGAAACGATAAAGGTTTGTGTCAGTTTGCAACTTAAATGCCTTCCCATATAGATAAATATTGAATTTCTTTATTGCCCATATTACTGCAAGACATTCTTTTTCGCTAGTTGAGTAGTTGATTTCAGCTTTATTCAACTTTCTGCTAGCATATGCCACTGGGCTTAATTCCCCATCCAATGCATCTGATTTCTGTAGTAGAGTTGCACCTAACCCAATATTACTTGCATCCGTCCTTACTATGAATTCTTGACTTAAGTCAGGTAATTTCAAAATGGGTTTACTTGTGAGCTTTTCCTTCAATTCTTGGTAAGTCATTTCACATTGTGGTGTCCATGTAATGCGATCTGGATGTCCTTTACGTGTCAATTCCGTTAAAGGTGCACATATGGAATTAAAGTTTTTGATATACTTCTGGTAGAAACCACATAATGAGACAAAGGATCTCACGTCCTTCTTGGTTTGTGGTCTCGGGGCTTTCTGTAGTTTTTCTAAATTCTTTGGGTCAGGGGTCATTTTTCCCTGATAAACTGTGTGTCCCAAAAATTCCAATTCTTTACATCCAACGCAACATTTGGTTGGTCGGGCTGTTAAATTTGCCTCCCTAAGTCGATTAAACAGCATGTTCAGAGAGTCAATGTGTTCCTCAAATGTTTCTGTTGCTATAAGGATATCATCCATAAAATTTGTTATACAGGGATTATTCAGAGGATCCAATAATTTTCTCATCATTCTAGAGAAGACACTAGGCGCATTCTTCAATCCAAATGGCAATCTATTAAACTCATAGTGTCCTTCTGAGGTACTAAAAGCTAGGTATGGTCTAACCTCAGGCTTTACTGGAATCTGATAGTATCCTTTACTCAGATCCACTTTTGAGAAATATTTAGCTTTATTTAGTCTGGCAAACAGCTGATTTGTATCCGGCAATGGATCCACCTGTCCTTCTGTAATAGCATTCAGTCTCCTGTAATCTATACAGAGTCTATGTTCTCCAGAGGGCTTCCTTAAGAGTACAACACCGGAACTATACGAAGACTCACTGTGCGAAATAATTCCTTCCTTCAATAGATAGTCTATCTCTTCCTTCAAAGCTTTCTCCTTAGCAAACGGAATCGAATATGGTTTCATACAGACAGGTGTGGGGTCTATCAGTTTCATATCATATTCCAATAGGTTTGTATGCCCTGGTCGGTCTGTTAACACCTCTGCATGATTATTTAGAACCTGTTGCACTCTCTCTTTCTGAGTTTTCGTTAAATGTGTACTGATTTTCACCTGTGCTGCTGTCTCACAGGGGTGTAATGGATATTCAAATGATGAAAGTGGTTCCTTTTTCATCTCCATGGCGATGGACAAGGTCAACAAGTGTGTCTCTTCCTGATGTTCTCTTTCCAAATATTTCTTCAGGAGATTCACATGATAGATTTTTTCTTTCCCCTTCTTATCTATCTTATAATTTGTTCTAGACACCTTCTCTAAAACTGTATATGGACCCTGCCATCCAATTTGTAACTTATTCTGACTCCCAGGCAAAAGAAGCAGTACTTTCTCTCCCACAGCCAAATTTCTGTCTTTCGCCTTCCTGTTATAATAGGCAGCATGTTTCTTCCTGGCTTGTTTCAAATTTTCATTGGCAAGTTTCCAGCCAGTTTTCAACCGAGTGGTCAGCTCATTCACATATTGGTATGAAGATGTAATGTTTTCCTCTGCCTTTTCATCAGTCCACGTTCTTAACAAAGCTTCAAGTGGACCTTTTATTGGCCTTCCAAACAATAATGTTGCCGGGGCCATACCGGTTGAACTATGGGGTACCTCCCGATAAGCAAAGAGGGCGGCGTGCAGGTACTGGTCCCATGTATCTGGTTTTTCGTGTGCCAACTTTCTCAGGATCGACATCAATGTGCCGTTAAATCTTTCCACTTGGCCGTTCCCTTGGGGATGATACACACTACAATAGAAGTGTTTGGCCTGGAAGATCCTGAAAACTTCTTCAGTTAGTTTCCCCTTGAACTGAGAGCCATTATCAGTCAAGATTTGATTGGGAAAGCCTAACCTTGTGAAAATTGTGAGCAATGCCTCTGCCACATGTTTAGAATCAATCGATGACAGGGCTACTGCCTCTCCCCACATAGAACAAGTGTCCACCAGAGTCAGAATGTAGCTGTTCCTTCTCTTGGTTCGGGTGAGAGGTCCCACAAGATCCACGGCAACTCTCTCAAAGGGTGTTCCCACTATGGGCATTCCCCCAGAGTTGCTGGTGCAGTCCAATGTTTAGGTGCTACTCGTTGGCACTCTGGACAGGATTTTACATATCGTTTGATATCTTCAGTTATTCCTGGCCAGAAATAGTGACAAGCTATTCGCTGTCCTGTTGCGCTGATTCCCATATGACCACTGAAGGGAATCGCATGCCCTAGTTCCAACACTTTAGTCCTATATGAAGTGGGAAGGACCAGCTGTCCGTGACCATTGGATTCAGATCCAGCCTTCCTATATATCAGTTTGTTCTTCATATAAAACTCTCCCTTGCCTGGAGGTGTATGAGATTTGGGCAACTTCTTGAAACATGGCTTGAGTGTTTTGTCCTCAGCCTGTGCCTTCCTCATCTCATCTGGGTGAGTATTTATGGGATTATCCTCCTCCTTCTTTGACTGTGATCTGGTCTGCACTGTTGCCAATATCACAGGTCTCTTGGGATTCCCCAAGAAGACATATCTACACCCCAATATTAGAGGGTAGATTGGCTCATTTATCACTGCTGCTTTTATGATTCCTTCCACATATCGCGTTTTCACTTTTATTCGGGCGACGGGAAGTGTCATGGTAGCTACATCCTTGGTTGCAGTTTGAATCTCCACTGTTTCTGTGGTGTATTGATCGGCCTGCACCAGGTGAGAACTCACAACGGAATCGTAATCTAAACCGGTATCATATAAACATCTTATAGTGACACCATTACAGATGACATCTTCACACACTGGGGGGTGGTATGGTTCCTGTAATTCTTCAGGTTTGCCCTTCTTTTTCCTTTTTCCCCGATGTCATAGCAGCAAAATGAGGAGGTTTCCTTCTACAATGGTCAGTGTCATGATTGTTCATCTTACAATTTTTTACACCACCTTTTTCCTTGGTTGAAAGATTTTCTTTCATCATATTTCCTTTCATCGAATTGTGGGAATTTATTTTTATTTTCATACCGTGGCCTATCAAATTGGTGCTTACCTTTATTTTGATCCTTAGGATCAAATTTATTAAAGTTCTGGGGTGCCCTAAAGTTGTCCACCTGTTTCTTTTTATTACCTGTTACCTCTGCTTGAGCTGCTTGATACCTTTCAGCAACATTTAGCAACTCATCCAGCCTCTCTGCACCTTGTTCCATGAGAAACTTTCTCAGGTCTGGAGCCATGGACTCTCTTAATTGCTCTATAAGGACCATTTCCTTAAGATCTTGGGTTTTCCCCAGAGAAGTCCATTTCTCCAAGTATGTCTCTATTCGTGCAGAGAACTGGTGATAGGTTTCACCTGACAGTAGTTTAGCATTCCTAAATTTTTTTCCTATAAAATTCTGCATTCTTTTCATACCTTAACAAAAGAGCCTGCTTTAGCATGTCATAATTTTCCTGATCACCTCTGCTCATTTTTGCAAAAACTTCATAAGCTGCCCCACGAAGTCCCTGAGATAACTTTAAGCTCCACCTTTCTCTCTCTAACCCATACGTGGTAGCTAATAGCTCATACCTATTTAGGTAGCTCTCAATATCATCGTCTTTCTCAACAAAATGATCTAAATGAAAATTCATAGCTGAGGTTGAGGCTCCTTGAGTAACCGTAGCATCAGAGGCAAAGGGACTGGCACCATTTTCAGGAGCATGGCCTTGAAACTCAAACTCCCTTAGTCGTAACTCATGTTCCCTTTGTAATCTTTTATCTTCTGCTTCCCTTTCTGCAGCTAATTTCCTCTCTTCCCTTTCTGCAGCCTGTCTTCTTTCCTCGGCTTCCAATGCTTTAGCCTCTTTGTCAGCCTCAATCTGCAACCTCTTAGTCTCAGCCTCAATCTGCAACCTCTTAGTCTCAGCCTCAGCTTCAAACTGTAACTTCTTAATTTCCTTGTCAGCCTCTAACTTTCTTTCGGCTTCAAACCTTCTTTCTTCACGTTCAATAAATTTGTCACATTCCGTCGTGACATAGGCAACCATAACTTGCCCATCTAATCCTAACTCTTTTGCAGTCTGAACCGCAGCAGATCGAAATTTGGCCAGGTCCGCCATTGTCTATTATGTAAATTTATACAATGTCTAACCAACAATTCAATCTCTAATGGACAACACAGGCACCGTGAGCTCAACCTTATTTAATTCCACCCAAGGATACCTTTTAATTCTTATATTCCCTGAAGTGAATTACCCCCAATATTTTTAATAGGGAAAGATTCAAAATCCCAAGAGCGAGACCCCAATATATGTGGTGAAGTGGGATGTTATAAATATTTATAGGGGACTTAGTGTACTGACTGAGATCAGCTGTGAAGGTATATATATCTAATAAGAGTAGTGTATTATATATAACCTTACTTGCTACCACATATCTATATATCTCAGTCAGAATTATTCTGGAATAGTGTGATGACTACGTTATGTGTCTAGGGTATGTGTATGATGAAGTGTAAGTCACAACAACAGACAGATAAACAATTTAATTTAATCCACTACTCTTAACAACACTGTGACACTCACATACATATAACACTCTATGAGAATATCTTAAAGAAGTCACTCGTAACTTTTCAAATAACAATATGTATTCATTACTGGCATGAATGAATATGTGTCCTGATTCAACTACAAGGGAACCAGGAATCACAATCAATTTAAATTACAAGTTATGTACAGAATGTATTTAATATGAATATTGTAGTGACATATATTATTACAAATATTCTATGTGTGTCAGTTGTGTAGTAGTAAAATGAGGTAATACTGGTTTTGTTTTGTTCAAGCTCTGTTGGTATTTGTCATCATGACTTCAATAGTTTGTCTTTTGGGACTAGTATTGGAGATGTTCTCAGTTCCTGATATTAAGACAATTAAATTCCCCTCTGAATGTTAATTTTATAAAGTCATTTCAAGATGAGGGGACATAATGTTGAGCTCAGCTGGCCAAGTTAGCTTATCTGGCGTGATGGCGGCAGGAAAGGACTCCTCTGCTCGAATTCTCCTCTGGGCTCTGGAGACACCTCACTGATAGCTAAAAGGACCAAGGAGTATGCTGTCCGACACTGGATTCAGCAAAGCTCTGACCAGGTGCTGCTCAGTACCATCAAGACCACTGTCCCACAATTTCATGGAAATAAACACAGATACGTTGATTAGCAATGAATTCTGGCACAATTACTGGCACAAATTTCCATCTGCTTATGTTCCAGGCTTTTATTTTAGCAAAATTGTGAGCTGGCTTCAACGCACTGATGCTTTATCAAGCTTATTTAAACAAGTGGTTTCGAACTAACGCTCCCAAGTGTTATATCCAGCGAGTCTAGCCAATGAGGCCCCGTTTCGACAAGTGTTTGAAAAAATGTTACCTTTCCCCGTTTCCCCTAACAACGAAAGATAGTATTTATAGTCCGACCAATCGTGGTTAGGCTTTCATTTGTTGCGCTCCAATCAATTTGGAGTTTACATGGTAGGCTATTTATGTAACGTAAGGTTTTTTCAAACACGTTATATAAAAAAAAAATTTTATGAGCAGAAATGATTCCATGCTGTCAGGCATCCTCACTATTTTATTTTGGGTATAATTTATTAATTCCTGGACTATTTGCGTAACGTTTTACATATTATTTGTCAGCAAGCCCTAAGGAACCCAAATATACCAATTTGAAAGAGCTACGTGGCTGCGTTCAAAATATGTATTTTCTACCTCCTGTTTCGAAGATGTGCTGTCTGGGTACTGTTATGTTTTCAACCGTAAACCCATCTAATGTTGTCTTTCCTAATAAGAGTTTTTTTATGATTTATAAACCTAACTCTGGGAAAGGGTAGTGTATTTTATCACTGTCCGTCTGAAAAACAATTAGTGCATGTAGACTTACACGCGTGATGGCAGCATTTGTGTATCGCGCGACGCGTGTTGCATGCGTTCCCGATTTTATTCGCCCCTCTCTCTCTCTCTCTATATTTGAGTCCATCTGTTCGTTCGTTTTGGTAACGTAATATAATTAATGTTAGGATTAATTTAGGTCATTACGCAGGGCCTCTCAATGTTTTTCTTAGAAATGCAGCACACGTTTCATTGAAGAAAGCGGGTAATAATACAGTAAGCTTTTACTATCAACGTGAAAGCGTTACAATTTGCAGACGAAGCAGAAAACAAGGGGGATTTCGAGTACTGTCATTGTGACAGCACTGTTCTTTACCATTCTTCTTCCTTTATTTATTATATGTATTTATTAGGCTTTATATTTACTTGATAATTTATATATGTGGATTAGAATATTCCACGACACGCATATAAGGGGCAACTTTGAAGCAGATGTTCAGCAGTCATTTTATCAGTGCCACAGTTACACTGATCGGTAGTTCCCATCTTTAGCTTGTTGACTAGATGGTATCTCAATCTGTTGTGGCCAGTGCGGAGTCTGAAGATTACCACTTGTTCTCTTCTGTTGAGCTGGTAGTAAGCACTATTCTGTGTGTGACCTTGATGTTCTACATTCAATTTGTTTCTGTATCTGATTCTGATAAAACTCTTTGCCTCCTCGAAAGTTATGCTTGCATCAGGCTGAGGTAGATGTAAACCTTCTTTTGCCATTCTGTCAACCTCTTCATTGCCGGTGATGATACAATGAGATGGGATCTATTGGATCACAACACTTTTGAATCGTTGACAAAGTTTGTGGAGCACTATTCTGAGGTCATCCAGGTCTGTATTATTTTGGCTTTTTAACGTTGCAATTACTGACTGTGCATCAGTAAAGAAAGCAACTTGTCTCTCTGTGCTTTCTTCTGTCAGTATAACCTCTGCTGCTGTTTTCAAGGCCTCTGCCTCTGCTCTGAAGTTACTTGAGAATTGTCCTGTTGCCATTGACAGCCTTTTTTCTGCACCAGTGCTTAAGGTCAGAAAGACACCCCCACCTCCATTTTCTGTTGCATTTGTTGCTGATCCATCTGTGTATGCTTGGGTCCAGGTGTTGCGTGGGTAATGTTTCTCTATGTATTTTGTCGCTATGAATTTTCTATCTGTTGCAGTTTGGCTCTTTTTTCTTTCAATTCCAGGAATATTTTCTATTATTTCAGGCAAACGATTTTGTTTCCAAACTGGAAGCTTGTGTGTAGTGTAGATGGGTTTAGTAGTGGATATTTCATTTATGGAAACTGCTCTCATCTGTGGTTTGGCTGATTCTACAGTTGCTTCGTTTGAGTCTTTGCCTTCTAAGAGCATTCATTCTATGGCACAAAGTCTCTTCTATCCTCCATTGGCTGGAGGCATGTGATCTTTTCGAGTTCTTTTATAGGTGTCGTCTTCTTGCCGCCAGTTATAATTCTCATTGCTTGATTTTGGAGTCTGCTAATTTTATTGAAGTTTGTCTTAGCTGCTGTTGCCCATGCTGCTATGCCATATTCAAGGACTGGCCTCACTCGCCCTGTGTACAACGTCTTCAGAACATTTTCATCTGCACCCCGAGTTGTTCCAGCAAGTTTTTTTCATAATTGCCATTCTTTGTCTTGCTCTCATTCGATTTCTGTCAACCTGTTTTTTTTCCAAATCAGACGGCGATCAAAAATAGTGCCTAGGTAGTTTGGATTTTCATTTAAATGAAGATTTTCTCCGTTTACCACTAGTTTGAAGCTCTGAGGTCTTGTTGAGAGGAAAAATACCGTGTACGTTGTTTTCTCTTCATTTATCTTCAGTAGCCATGTTTTGGCCCACTCTTCCAGTGATGTTAGGGCTTGCTGCATCAGAATGTTTGCAGTAGTGATACGTTCTTCAGAAATCCACAAGGCTAAGTCATCTGCAAATGATGCATTGTGTGCTATTTGTTGAATATTTTCAGTTATGTCATTTATGCAAGCAAGGTACAGTGTAGGTGACATGACTCCCCCTTGTGGGACCCCCTGCTCTAATATAAACTTTTTACTAGTCTGTCCTTGCAGCTGTACTCAGGCGGTTCTATTCTCAAGGTAGTGACCAATCCATTTGTACATTCACCCACATACACCACTTCTCTGCAGTTTGACTTTCAATCCCTCTTTCCATACTTTATCGAAAGCCTTTTCTTAATCTACGCAAACCACTAGCGTGTGTTTTTTTTTTCGTGGAAGGCCTCTTCAATTTCCTGAGCTATATATGTGATTTGATCTTCAGTGGATCTGTGTTGTCTGAATCCTGCTTGTTGATGGTTTAATAGGTGTTTGCTTTACAGGTGCCACATCAGTCTGGTATTAATCATGCGCTCCATCAGTTTTCCTACACAGCTTAGTAGGCTGATCGGTCTGTAACCATTTGGTTGTTTCAGGTCCTTGTCTTTCTTTGGTATAGGTATCAGTATAGTTTCTTTCCATGCCTGCGGGAAAATTCCTCTTGTTCAACTGTAGTTCAGTACTGCCAGAAGCTTCGTTTTTGCCCTTGTGCCGAGACCTATTAACATTTCATTGGTTATTCCATCTTTTCCAGATGAACAGTTGATTCATGACAACGCACAGATTGCACCTAAGAGCATATGATGACAAATTAGACAATGGCAGAAATGGAAGAGGCAATAAAGTCACTAAAGAAAAATAAAACAGTGACAGAAAGTTGAAATAAAGGCCTTAGTCCAACGATATTCAACACAGGAGCTTCGGTAGTCTGCTTTACAAACATAATGATCTTCTTGTTAGGTCCTTGATCGATGACTGGCTTTGCAAGTTGAAGTTTCCAGTTCAGTGATCATACGACTGATCCGATTTTATAACCCACGCGTTAACTTTTCTGATGTCAAGTGTTGCAAGCCCAGAAGTAAATGAGCCCCCTAAAGTGTTTATAACAGCAGATCATATAAACACGAACATTTTCTAAGGGATGTGATCGGAACACGGACGGAGTTTTTGTTATTGTTATTGTTGAACAAATCGACATCATTGCACTCCGGGCAAACCCATAGGTGCTCAGTCTCCCCCAATATATGTTGAAACGTGTGAATGCTTACTTTTCCTGTAGTTCGCTGGTTGCATACACGACGGATGCATCCTCTCATACGTCCATCTCATCAAGCTCTATGTTTGATGCCAAATTCCAACAGTCTTAACCTCGATGATTCATCTAGTGCAGTGTCGTTCTCTAAAGGCGATCATTAATTGTTCTCAGTATATCTCCCTTATCCATATCCAGTGTCCCTACAATGGGTGCTCTTGATACTGGTCTGTCAACTCTTTCATTACCGCATTCCCTTTCATGACCAGGACATTAGATCCACACCAGCTCCTCCAGACTCGAAGCTTCTATGAATGTTTTCCATTCATGCCGTAGCCAACCATTTTAAACCTTTCGAAGCATGGACTGAGAGTCTGACCCAATGTCTGCCTTCGTTAATGAAGTTTCAGATATCCCACCTTAAGGCTGCAGTAACTGCCTCTACCTCCATTCTCATGCCGGAAGTTGTTGTTTTGTAAGCTCCGCTATGTTCGGCGACGATTCTGCCCTTTACCCTATCAGAGAAGCCCTAACCTGATTTCTGTTCATTGATCACAGACCCATCTGTATACACAACGGCATCATTATCCCCGGCATGATCATGTACTGATGGAGTTGTCCGTATGCAATAATGATGGTCCTTAAAACCAAACGTACGTTTTACATTGGACAATATTGTTTGTACCACGTGACGGGATAAAACATTCGTCATTACATCGGGGAAACATTTACAAGAAAACTGAGTGGAACATATAATACAAGACTGTTAATGCGATGGCGAAATGTGGTGATATTCGAAAGTCTTACAATAAATAATAACTGATTTCATAGCATTCCATACCACCGTTTGAAGTGTCAGTAATTCTAGCTTATTGTCTTCTTTTCCCATATAGTGACTCATCATCATAGTCATTTTCGCTACTTTTGGAATACGGAATCACCACAGCAGCTAGTCCTCGTGCTGGAAGCCTCCAAAGCATTAATGTCCTGTGCGGTTCTTTAGGGTTTCCAAGGAGACAAAGAAAGAAAAGAATTACTGCTGCATCATGCGTCTCGGAACAGACGACTAACATAAGCTTGTGCGTGGGGTTGGCAATCTCACCATGTGAAACAAATTGCTGAAGAACCCTCTAGAACATGGGCCTTAATTTATTCATACCAAACTGTTCTATTCGTTTCCTTCTGTTAATGTTCTATCAATGTCTTATTCATTTTACTTCTCGTTTCCGTGTGTTTTGAGAACATGTTATTTCTGCCATCTTGCTTACAGGAAAAGGAGATAGGACAAGATTGTGGCAAGCAGAAGTAACTAGCAATAACACTGTAATCACTTAGCAAAATACTGTATATACAAAACACTTCCATCAAAAGCACCATTTAGCTTCCACCCTTACAGTGTTATTCCTAATGCATGTTTTCTGGTGGATATTTATAATAACTCGTTAATTCTACTTACTTGAGAATGTCTTCTGTCGTTTCTTTCTTGTTCTAAACCGCAAAGAGACACATTGAATCTTTCATTAATATTTCTTTCAGCAAGTAAATATCCATCTTTTATAAATTCATTCATAAATATTCTTTCATTTCTGCAGATAAAAGGTATATTGACACCCAAACGAGTTGCATCCATTATGGTGTGCCTTTACGTAGTTCTTCTGACTAGCGCGGCTCCAGTTTACTTCGTCAACAAACTCGAAATGGTGTTCTTTCCTGGCAAGAACAAGTCTCTTCTTGCCCTTGTCCCAACAGAAGATCGGAAGCAGGTGGAGCAAGCATCATTCGCCTTCAATAACGTGTTTATCCCGTTCAGCGCATTCATTGTGATAATTTTCTGTACGATTATCTTGGTTGTAAATTTGCGAGGTCAAACAAGATGGCGGCAGACGTCGACAACCACAACACAAGGCGACAACATTTCTATCCGTGACCAGAGAGTAATAAAAATGGTGGTTGTTATTTCCACATTATTTATTATTTGTTTTATTCCAGTCTGCATCATCTTTATACCAATGTCTGTTATACCAGAATTTTCTGTTGATGGAAAATATAAAAACGCAAATACAATTTTTGTTGGGGTAGGATTGATTCTGGAGTCTACTAATTCGGCTGGGAATATATTTATTTATTATCTAATGAGCAGCAAATATAAACGCGTATTTAACGAGCTGTTCTGCATAAAGGGCCAAGCAGACGTGACATTAAAAAGATAAAATAACAGTTTGGATAACTTTCTTTCTCATAATGCTTGACTGATTGATAACAATTAGTTAGTTGTTAGTTGTGTCTTCAGTTTACCAGACTTGGAAACGTGTGTACAGTTATTTTAATAACTTAGATTGCTCACTACAGTTTAGCGAGCTGTAGCGAAAGGTTTTATATGTGTGAGATGATAGTGCTAGAGTAGAAATAGTATTCTCTCCAGAATGTGTGAGAAGTACACTGGTATCACTCGATAGTCACTGCTGTGAAAGAATCTGGACTGAAAATATTCAGAGAACAGTCAAACCTTACTGCGCCACCTCCGCTGTGTGACCACCAGTGATATTAATAACAATTCAACCAAACTCAATATCAACTATATTGAATGAATAAAGCTGGTGAATACAATTTATATATCCTCTTTATTTACAGCTATCTAATGGTGGTGATTGTGTGTGACTGTTGACAAAAAAATTTATATTTACATAAAAACCACAGTGGTGAAATCAATTAGTTTTCACAAGTTTAAAACTAAAATGTCATTTCTTTAGAATCTTCTAATTTGTTGGGTAATAGACTTCTTCACTGTCTTATTCACTTTATAGCTTTCACTAGTTTATCAGGCAAATTGTCATCATAAAACTCTGCTTTACAGTTATTACTTCTTGAGTGCACGATCGTCACAACTATCACTCAGCTTCTATGATAACCAGTGTTCATATGAGATGTGCAGCTTCAGTAGGTCGTGCTTCTACCAATCCAGTCACTGCTGGGGCGATTAGCATTGATCATCGAGCAATTCTTGATCATGGACCTCTAACTTTGGGTTGACAAGTATGAACCTGCAGATAATTGTAGGATATGTGGCTATGTTGGATAATAATTACTGTCGCGTGGTGAGTACTGGGGCAACTACGACAGTAGTTTTTGCCACGAATAGTCTATGAGATATTAGATATAAGGTCTCTATAAATTGGCTCGTTAAGAAAGAATAAAGACCTATTCGAGATAGGGACAAGAAGACAGGAATGCGAATGCTTTCCACTAGACAGTGTTTTCTAATTAATTATGGAAAGAGTTCTGTTTCCCCACGACCTTAGCTTCTGCTCTTAGATCCCGTAAAAAAAGCCCCCAACCTCATCTGAGTAGAGAAAGGTTCCTATAGGTGAATATGTAACACCGACAGCACGAGTGATACATTAACAAACTAGATAATGATCAAACGATCGTTGGATTTATTAATGAAATATCCACACATATAGGGTTAGTAATGGTTAGAACGTGATGATGGTGAAAGACGATTCACACAAAACACACAGATGAGATAATAAAATTGCAGTTAATTAAGTAACAGTTAATTAAGAATGAACTGGTGTAAAGTGAAATGATGATGTGATATGATACGTGTTACCAAAATGGTGAGTAATCTACACAGTCCATGTGTCTCTAAATGCTTCGCATTGATATGACGATTCACATGTATGCATACACTGTCCCAGGTGGTTATACGTTATGTCGAGTGGGGTATTGTCATGAAATATTCTAATCCACATATATAAATTATTAGGTAAATATAAAGCCTAACAAATAAAATTAATAAAGAGAAGAGCAATGGGAAAATGACAGTGCTGTCACAAAGAATGTACTCGAAATCCCCCTTGTTTTCTGCTTCGTCTGCAAATTGTAACGCTTTCACGTTGATAGTAAAGCTTACTGTATTATTACCCGCCTTCTTCAATGAAACGTGTGCTGTATTTCTTGGAAAAGCATTGAGACGTACTGCGTAATGACCTAAATTAACCCTAACATTAATTATACTGCGTTACCAAAACGAACGAACAGATGGATTAAAGGGATAAAAAGAGAAGGGAGAGGCAGAAAGCCGAACACTAAACCCGCTTCGCGCGATACACAATTACTACCATCACGCGTGTAAGTCTACATGCACTAATTTTTTTTCAGACGGACAGTGATAAAATACACTACCCTTTCCCAGAGTTAGGTTTATAAATCATAACAGACTCTTATTAGAAAAGACAACATTATATGGGTTTACGTTTGAACACATAACAGTACCCAGACAGCACATCTTCTAAACAGGAGATAGAAGAAATTGCATATTTTGAACGCAGCCACGTAGCTCCTTTAAATTAGTATTTTTGGGTTCCTTAGGGTTTGCTGACAAATAATATGTAAAACGTTACGCAAATAGTCCAGGAATTAATAAATTATACCCAAAATAAAATATTGGGGGTGCCTGACAGCATAAAATCATTTCTGCTCATAAAATTTTTTTTATAACGTGTTTGAAAAAAACCTTACGTTACATAAATAGCCTACCATGTAAACTCCAAATTGATTGGAGCGCAACAAATGAAAGCCTAACCACGATTGGTCGGGTTATAAATACTATCTTGGTTGTTAGGGGAGACGGGAAAAGATAACATTTTTTCAAACACTTGTCGAAACGTGGCTCATTGGCCAGTCTCGCTGATATACACACTTGGGAGCGTTAGTTCGAGACCACTAATTCAAATAAGCTTGATAAAGCGACAGTACGTTGAAGCCAGCTCACATTTTTGCTAAAATAAAAGCCTGGAACATAGGCAGAACGGAATTTGTGCCAGTTTGTGCCAGAATTCATTGCTAATCAACGTATCTGTGTTTATTTCCATGAAATTGTGGTAAGCTTGAACCATTCAGTATCTTTTAATGAAAAATTGAATGTGAATTGTTGATTTATGCCTGTATATATATGGGTAGTTCAGTGGCAAACGTGAGGTAAAGCCTATAATGCTCCAGCCTGAACAGAGGGTGTCGGAGAGAAGTAAAACGGCATGGAATGGCCAAATAGTACACTGACACCTGGATGATGGACTAGAAAGAAATAATGCTGGAAGTGCAGAGGCGTAGTAACCATTAAGAAGGGTAATACTGGAATAAAGTATTTCAAATGAAGCTGACTGTTGGCCTAACGCTCTGAACGCAATGTTTGTGCTGTATTGTGATCAGTGTAAAAGAGAATATAAATTAGTTATGAAGTAGAAGGTACATCCTTCTTGATTTCAGGGACAGTGGTCTTGATGGTACTGAGCAGCATCTGGTCAGAGATTTGCTGAATCCAGTGTCGGACAGCATACTCCTTGGTCCTTTTAGCTATCAATGAGGTGTCTCCAGAGCCCAGAAGAGAATTCGAGCAGAGGAGTCCTCTCCTGCCGCCATCACTCAAGATAAGCAGAGTTGGCCAGCTGAGCTCAACATTATGTCCCCTCATCTTGAAATAACTTTATAAAAATACTATTCAGAGGGGAATTTACTTGTCTTAAAATCAGGAACTGTGAACATCTCCAATACTGGTCCCTAAAGACAAACTATTGAAGTCATGATGACAAATACCAACAGAGCTTGAACAAAACAAAACCAGTATTACCTCATTTTACTACTACACAACTGACACACATAGAACATTTGTACTAATATATGTCACTACAATATTCATATTAAATACATTCTGTACATAACTTGTAATTTAAATTGATTGTGATTCCTGGTTCCCTTGTAGTTGAATCAGGACACATATTCATTCATGCTAGTAATGAATACATATTGTTATTTGAACCGTTACGAGTGACTTCTTTAAGCTATTCTCATAGAGTGTTATATGTATGTGAGTGTCACAGTGTTGTTAAGAGTAGTGGATTAAATTAAATTGTTTATCTGTCTGTTGTTGTGACTTACACTTCACCATACACATACCCTAGACACATAACGTAGCATCACACTATTCCAGAATAATTCTGACTGAGATATATAGATATGTGGTAGCAAGTAAGGTTATCTATAATACACTACTCTTAATAGATATAGATACCTTCACAGCTGATCTCAGTCAGTACACTAAGTCCCCTATAAGTATTTATAACATCCCACTTCACCACATATATTGGGGTCTCGCTCTTGGGATTTTGAATCTTTAACTATTAAAAATATTGGGGGTAATTCACTTCAGGGAATATAAGAATTAAAAGGTATCCTTGGGTGGAATTAAATAAGGTTGAGCTCACGGTGCCTGTTTTGTCCATTAGAGATTGAATTGTTGGTTAGACATTGTATTAAGTTACCTGATAGACAATGGCGGACCTGGCCAAATTTCGATCTGCTGCGGTTCAGACTGCAAAAGAGTTAGGATTAGATGGGCAAGTTATGGTTGCCTATGTTACTACGGAATGTGACAAATTTATTGAACGCGAAGAAAGAAGGTTTGAAGCCGAAAGAAAGTTAGAGGCTGACAGGGAAAGTAAGAAGTTACAATTTGAAGCTGAGGCTGAGACTAAGAGATTGCAGATTGAGGCTGACAAAGAGGCTAAGAAATTGGAGGCAGAAAGAGAAGACAAACGATTGGCTGCAGAAAGGGAAGAGAAGAAATTGGCTGCAGAAAGAGAAGAGAAGAGATTAGCTGCAGAGAGGGAAGCAGAAAAGGAGGAGAAAAGATTACAAAGGGAACATGAATTACGACTAAGGGAGTTTGAGTTTCAAGGCCATGCTCCTGAAAATGGTGCCAGTCCCTTTGCCTCTGATGCTACGGTTACTCAGGGAGCCTCAATCTCAGCTATGAACTTTCATTTAGATCATTTTGTTGAGAAAGACGATGATATTGAGAGCTATATAAATAGGTATGAACTATTAGCTACCACGTATGGGTTAGAGAGAGAAAGGTGGAGCTTAAAGTTATCTCAGGGACTTCGTGGGGCAGCTTATGAAGTTTTTGCAAAAATGAGCAGAGGTGATCAGGAAAATTATGACATGCTAAAGCAGGCTCTTTTTGTTAAGGTATGAAAAGAATGCAGAGTTTTACAGGAAAAAATTTAGGAATGCTAAACTACTGTCAGGTGAAACCTATCACCAGTTCTCTGCACGAATAGAGACGTACTTGGAGAAATGGACTTCTCTGGGGAAAACCCAAGATCTTAAGGAAATGGTCCTTATAGAGCAACTAAGAGAGTCCATGGCTCCAGACCTGAGAAAGTTTCTCATGGAACAAGGTGCAGAGAGGCTGGGTGAGTTGCTAAATGTTGCTGAAAGGTATCAAGCAGCTCAAGCAGAGGTAACAGGTAATAAAAAGAAACAGGTGGACAACTTTAGGGCACCACAGAACTTTAATAAATTTGATCCTAAGGATCAAAATAAAGGTAAGCACCAATTTGATAGGCCACGGTATGACAATAAAAATAAATTCCCACAATTCGATGAAAGGAAATATGATGAAAGAAAATCTTTCAACCAAGGAAAAAGGTGGTGTAAGAATTGTCAGATGGACAATCATGACACTGACCATTGTAGAAGGAAACCTGTGTATATGGCAACCCTTCAGGTCAGGTCGACCTCAAGACAGGAGGAGGATATTATGTTGGATACCACTCCAGAAGAGATGAGGAAGGCACAGGCTGGGGATAAAACACTCAAGCCTTGTTTCAGAAAATCGTCAACTTGTCATACAACTCCAGGCAAGGGAGATTTTTACATGAAAAACAAGTTGATGTATAGGAAGACTGGAGCTAGATCCAATGGTCAAGGACAGCTGGTTCTTCCAAAAAGATACAGGACAGACTTAATAAGGAGTCTACATGTGAAACCAGATGGGGACCATGAGAAAATAGGTACCATCATTCAAAAGGTGGCTCACAATTATTATTGGCCCAAAGCAAGATGGGACATTGAGAATTTTGTAGAAAGGTGTAGCATAGCACATGAGGGAACACCCACAAGTGGGAACATGGATCAGGACCTGGACACGCCACGGGGCAAAATTAGGCCTGATAATAGAAAGAAATATAGATTTGATAAAGTGGACCAAATGGAATGGGAAGCCCCTTTTCACGGACAAGCTTCACTTAACTGTTTTACAATGGCCACTATGCGGAGAGTGCAAAAAGATGTCTTACCCCAGGATAAGCCGACAATCCCTCAATCGGACTTAAACAAACTGGAGGAAGAAGATGTAGAGAGGAAATCTCTCATCAAGAATTTTAAGTGGGGAGACAGCCCCAAAAGAAAAATTGGTAGCGGTCGTTTTGTGAATGATAATTCTGGGAGGAAAAATCATCACTATAAAGCTTCGAGTGGAAGAGACCATACCGGTGCATGGACAAATAGGTCCACACAATAAAAGGTCCACTTGAAGCTATGTTAAGAACGTGGACTGATGAAAAGGCAGAGGAAAACATTACATCTTCATACCAATATGTGAATGAGCTGACCACTCGGTTGAAAACTGGCTGGAAACTTGCCAATGAAAATTTGAAACAAGCCAGGAAGAAACATGCTGCCTATTATAACAGGAAGGCGAAAGACAGAAATTTGGCTGTGGGAGAGAAGGTACTGCTTCTTTTGCCCGGGAGTCAGAATAAGTTACAAATTGGATGGCAGGGTCCATATACAGTTCTAGAGAAGGTGTCTAGAACAAATTATAAGATAGATAAGAAGGGGAAAGAAAAAATCTATCATGTGAATCTCCTGAAGAAATATTTGGAAAGAGAACATCAGGAAGAGACACACTTGTTGACCTTGTCCATCGCCATGGAGATGAAAAAGGAACCACTTTCATCATTTGAATATCCATTACACCCCTGTGAGACAGCAGCACAGGTGAAAATCAGTACACATTTAACGAAAACTCAGAAAGAGAGAGTGCAACAGGTTCTAAATAATCATGCAGAGGTGTTAACAGACCGACCAGGGCATACAAACCTATTGGAATATGATATGAAATTAATAGACTCCACACCTGTCTGTATGAAACCATATTCGATTCCGTTTGCTAAGGAAAAAGCTTTGAAGGAAGAGATAGACTATCTGTTGAAGGAAGGAATTATTTCGCACAGTGAGTCTTCGTATAGTTCCGGTGTTGTACTTTTAAGGAAGCCCTCTGGAGAACATAGACTCTGTATAGATTACAGGAGACTGAACGCTATTACAGAAGGACAGGTGGATCCATTGCCGGATACAAATCAGCTGTTTGCCAGACTAAATAAAGCTAAATATTTCTCAAAAGTGGATCTGAGTAAAGGATACTATCAGATTCCAGTAAAGCCTGAGGTTAGACCATACCTAGCTTTTAGTACCTCAGAAGGACACTATGAGTTTAATAGATTGCCATTTGGATTGAAGAATGCACCTAGTGTCTTCTCTAGAATGATGAGAAAATTATTGGATCCTCTGAATAATCCCTGTATAACAAATTTTATGGATGATATCCTTATAGCAACAGAAACATTTGAGGAACACATTGACTCTCTGAACATGCTGTTTGATCGACTTAGGGAGGCAAATTTAACAGCCCGACCAACCAAATGTTGCGTTGGATGTAAAGAATTGGAATTTTTTGGGACACACAGTTTATCAGGGAAACATGACCCCTGACCCAAAGAATTTAGAGAAACTACAGAAAGCCCCGAGACCACAAACCAAGAAGGACGTGAGATCCTTTGTCTCATTATGTGGTTTCTACCAGAAGTATATCAAAAACTTTAATTCCATATGTGCACCTTTAACGAAATTGACACGTAAAGGACTTCCAGATCGCATTACATGGACACCACAATGTGAAATGACTTACCAAGAATTGAAGGAAAAGCTCACAAGTAAACCCATTTTGAAATTACCTGACTTAAGTCAAGAATTCATAGTAAGGACGGATGCAAGTAATATTGGGCTAGGTGCAACTTTACTACAGAAATCAGATGCATTGGATGGGGAATTAAGCCCAGTGGCATATGCTAGCAGAAAGTTGAATAAAGCTGAAATCAACTACTCAACTAGCGAAAAAGAATGTCTTGCAGTAATATGGGCAATAAAGAAATTCAATATTTATCTATATGGGAAGGCATTTAAGTTGCAAACTGACCACAAACCTTTATCGTTTTTAGCACAGGCTAAGCATGAGAACTCTAGGTTACTCCGATGGTCTTTGCTTCTGGCTCCATATAATTTTAGCATTGAATATATATCTGGAAAAACCAATCTGGGAGCGGATTTTTTAAGCCGCCATCCGTGTGATGAGAATCACCGTAAACCCCAGAAATAATAATAAATTTCTATATGTGTATATGGAATAAAGGACTGACATATAATGTCTGTTTTAAGAGGGGAGGTGTCATGAAATATTCTAATCCACATATATAAATTATTAGGTAAATATAAAGCCTAACAAATAAAATTAATAAAGAGAAGAGCAATGGGAAAATGACAGTGCTGTCACAAAGAATGTACTCGAAATCCCCCTTGTTTTCTGCTTCGTCTGCAAATTGTAACGCTTTCACGTTGATAGTAAAGCTTACTGTATTATTACCCGCCTTCTTCAATGAAACGTGTGCTGTATTTCTTGGAAAAGCATTGAGACGTACTGCGTAATGACCTAAATTAACCCTAACATTAATTATACTGCGTTACCAAAACGAACGAACAGATGGATTAAAGGGATAAAAAGAGAAGGGAGAGGCAGAAAGCCGAACACTAAACCCGCTTCGCGCGATACACAATTACTACCATCACGCGTGTAAGTCTACATGCACTAATTTTTTTTCAGACGGACAGTGATAAAATACACTACCCTTTCCCAGAGTTAGGTTTATAAATCATAACAGACTCTTATTAGAAAAGACAACATTATATGGGTTTACGTTTGAACACATAACAGTACCCAGACAGCACATCTTCTAAACAGGAGATAGAAGAAATTGCATATTTTGAACGCAGCCACGTAGCTCCTTTAAATTAGTATTTTTGGGTTCCTTAGGGTTTGCTGACAAATAATATGTAAAACGTTACGCAAATAGTCCAGGAATTAATAAATTATACCCAAAATAAAATATTGGGGGTGCCTGACAGCATAAAATCATTTCTGCTCATAAAATTTTTTTTATAACGTGTTTGAAAAAACCTTACGTTACATAAATAGCCTACCATGTAAACTCCAAATTGATTGGAGCGCAACAAATGAAAGCCTAACCACGATTGGTCGGGTTATAAATACTATCTTGGTTGTTAGGGGAGACGGGAAAAGATAACATTTTTTTCAAACACTTGTCGAAACGTGGCTCATTGGCCAGTCTCGCTGATATACACACTTGGGAGCGTTAGTTCGAGACCACTAATTCAAATAAGCTTGATAAAGCGACAGTACGTTGAAGCCAGCTCACATTTTTGCTAAAATAAAAGCCTGGAACATAGGCAGAACGGAATTTGTGCCAGTTTGTGCCAGAATTCATTGCTAATCAACGTATCTGTGTTTATTTCCATGAAATTGTGGTAAGCTTGAACCATTCAGTATCTTTTAATGAAAAATTGAATGTGAATTGTTGATTTATGCCTGTATATATATGTGTAGTTCAGTGGCAAACGTGAGGTAAAGCCTATAATGCTCCAGCCTGAACAGAGGGTGTCGGAGAGAAGTAAAACGGCATGGAATGGCCAAATAGTACACTGACACCTGGATGATGGACTAGAAAGAAATAATGCTGGAAGTGCAGAGGCGTAGTAACCATTAAGAAGGGTAATACTGGAATAAAGTATTTCAAATGAAGCTGACTGTTGGCCTAACGCTCTGAACGCAATGTTTGTGCTGTATTGTGATCAGTGTAAAAGAGAATATAAATTAGTTATGAAGTAGAAGGTACATCCTTCTTGATTTCAGGGACAGTGGTCTTGATGGTACTGAGCAGCATCTGGTCAGAGATTTGCTGAATCCAGTGTCGGACAGCATACTCCTTGGTCCTTTTAGCTATCAATGAGGTGTCTCCAGAGCCCAGAAGAGAATTCGAGCAGAGGAGTCCTCTCCTGCCGCCATCACTCAAGATAAGCAGAGTTGGCCAGCTGAGCTCAACATTATGTCCCCTCATCTTGAAATAACTTTATAAAAAATACTATTCAGAGGGGAATTTACTTGTCTTAAAATCAGGAACTGTGAACATCTCCAATACTGGTCCCTAAAGACAAACTATTGAAGTCATGATGACAAATACCAACAGAGCTTGAACAAAACAAAACCAGTATTACCTCATTTTACTACTACACAACTGACACACATAGAACATTTGTACTAATATATGTCACTACAATATTCATATTAAATACATTCTGTACATAACTTGTAATTTAAATTGATTGTGATTCCTGGTTCCCTTGTAGTTGAATCAGGACACATATTCATTCATGCTAGTAATGAATACATATTGTTATTTGAACCGTTACGAGTGACTTCTTTAAGCTATTCTCATAGAGTGTTATATGTATGTGAGTGTCACAGTGTTGTTAAGAGTAGTGGATTAAATTAAATTGTTTATCTGTCTGTTGTTGTGACTTACACTTCACCATACACATACCCTAGACACATAACGTAGCATCACACTATTCCAGAATAATTCTGACTGAGATATATAGATATGTGGTAGCAAGTAAGGTTATCTATAATACACTACTCTTAATAGATATAGATACCTTCACAGCTGATCTCAGTCAGTACACTAAGTCCCCTATAAGTATTTATAACATCCCACTTCACCACAGGTATCTCTAAGTCGAGGACGTTCTGATGAATACTGTTGTCGTACGGAGAACGCTGACGAGATATCTATGTATATTCCTTCACTGTTTGAGTATATCTCTGTAGTGTGGATCAACAGTTAATAGTTGTCATATGAACAAAAGGTTTGTTGTCTAATCTCCCGAGGGTACTGGCCAGACTGGATATCTTCACGAAATGTTAGTGATATGTAGACTCATAATCTTGCGTATGTAGTCGTGATTCATAAAATATACTTTAGAGTCTGCTTCATAGAATGTGCTTAAGAGGGTGTTGCACTTGGTATAAATATGCGATTCCTCTTTTGAGCTCTTTTGCTTGACTTCAGATAATAATGATCTTTCGAGTGATTTGAATTTATGATGACTCTGTATTGAACTTGTGATAACGATGTATTGAACTTGTGAGCCAGCAGTATATGGGTGACGAAAAATGCTGCGTCCACCTTCTGACTTGTAGGTGAGACAATATTCCTTTTTAATTGAGGAATGGAAGATGTCCTATGGCGAATTCTGCTAGCCAAATGTCCGTTTTTGATAACTTATTTCTGGTTAGACGTCAGACACGTTGCGTGTAGACTCAGACTTCTGATGAACTGAAGACACACAAAAGTCTTCGTAAGTTTTTCACATTTAACATCACTGGTTGACTTTCATTCATACTACTGCTCATTATTGATCACTCTCTGAGTTCAATTCTAATGATGTTAACTATCTTGTGCATGAGAGTGTGTGCGCATGGGAGACTGTGATGATGATGAAGGTGAAGTATGAACTATTAATTACCTCCTATCATCCTATCATCTTCTAGGAAAATCTTCTGATTTTATTAATCAGTTATGCAAAGAATTATTTGAAACTCTATCTTTCGCACATTTTAGCTGTGAGGTTAAAATAAACAAAAATTAAGAAAATGTATTAATAATCTGTATAAGATCTACTTACCTTCTTTTCCCTTCGCAAAATCCTTTAAGAACACAATTCATCACAGAACTGAATTATATCCACTCTGAATAAACACGTGTATTAGGCTAGGCGTTTTTGGGTTTTATCTCTTCCTCACAATGTAAAACTGGACTCCTTCCTAGAACAAGCTACGCAGTAGATTATATTTCTGGAAGTCCAATGTGTGTTTCTGGGATCCGACATCTAGCTCCGCCCATACCAACCAATCCTTAATAGTCCCGCTGGTCACTCATTCACAGGATCGCTCTTGTCCCCTGTCAGTCCAAACGTGGGTGTGGGTTGACAAACAGGTATGGAGATAATTGGCGGGCTAATGCAAAAGTGCTGTCAAATTGCTGTCACCTACTCTCTGATTGTTTATTGTTCACCTGGCCAAGCTGGGCGTCCAATGTGGTAACCCAACGCTTGTCTGAACAGCGGCCGACCAAAGATAACACCATTACAGCATGAGACGTTTTCATCTGGCCAAGCTGGGCGTCCAATGTGGTGACACAGAAATTACAGCATGCCCAGATGTCTGATTGGGATGACCAGATGTGTTTTCACCAGATTTATCACGATGCAATGTGGGCTTCAAACGATAATGTCAGGTATGGGGACTCAATCAAAGGACTTTATTTCCCCCGATGAAAGAACAAATGTGGTTCTCTAGATACCGGTCGCGAGTAATCACAACGATGAAATAGCAAATGTGGGATCGCAAATGTTGGATGAAAGAGCAAATGTCGGAGAAAATACAATACGAAAGATGTAGGAAAAGATAGAGCAATAAGGTCTTTGCGCTCGTTTATCACAATAGCCCCCTCCTCAAGTGTGATGTCAATCATACTCAGGAAAGCTTAACCTTCTTTCTCGGGATTCATTAATACTTTTCCTCATCTTCGTTTTTCTCTCCGGTTTCCACCTTTTCCTCTACTTGTCTGTGCTCTCCGTCCTGCCTCATAGGATGACGGCTTAAAAAATCCGCTCCTACGTTATGTTTTCCTTGGATATAGTCCACTTGGAACGTGTAAGGTTGTAGAACAAGCGACCACCTCATCAGTCTAGCATTCAAATTCTTTGAATTGGCGAGGAAGGTCAGAGGTTGGTGATCACTCTGGATCGTAAATTTCCTTCCGTACAGGTATGCTTGAAATTTTTGTATTCCCCAGACGAGGGACAAACATTCCTTTTCGATTGTGGAATAGTTTTGTTCTGCTCGGTTTAACTTCCGACTCGCATATGCGACCGGAAATAGATTTGGTGGGCTTCTGTCGTCTGGCTGTAGTAATGTAGCCCCGATTCCAATGTTACTGGCATCTGTGCGCAAGATGAATTTTCTAGTTAAATCCGGGAGCCGTAAAATAGGTTTTGTGGTGAGTTTCTCTTTTAAGAGTGCATATGCATGTTCACATTCTGCTGACCATGGCACTTTATCTGGGTTTCCTTTCTTGGTTAGCGATGTAAGCGGCGCACAGAGGCTATTAAAATCCTTTATATATCTCTGGTAGAATCCACAGAGGGATACAAATGACCGGACATCCCTTTTTGTGGACGGTCTTGGTGCATTTCTCAGCTTCTCAATGTTTTGAATCTCGGGAAACATGGTCCCATCTGATATAGTATGTCCTAGGAACTCTAGCTGTTCACACCCAATTTGACATTTGGTTGGGCGGGCGGTTAGTCCCGCTTCTCTGAGTCTGTTAAACAGCAAGGATAGCGCTGATATATGTTCTTCAAACGATTCAGTAGCTACTAGGATATCATCCATAAAATTGCTGATGGCGGGATGATTCAGAGGATCCAATAACTTTCGCATCATCCTTGTGAAGACACTGGGAGCATTGTTTAGTCCAAATGGCATCACATTAAACTCGAAGTGTCCATCTGGAGTACTGAAGGCTAACAGGTTCCTCACCTCAGCTTTTACCGGTATTTGATAGTACCCTTTACTGAGGTCGATCTTTGAAAAATAGCGAGCCCTGCTTAGCTTAGTAAATATCTGGTTCTGGTCCGGTAACGGTTCTGGCTGGAACTGTGTTAACGCATTCAGCTGTCGGTAGTCGATGCACAGGCGGTGTTCTCCACTGGGTTTGCGTAACAGCACCACTCCCGCACTGTAAGGGGACTCCGTGTTGCGCACATATTTATGGTGTACGCATACGGATGTAAGATGTATCTATCTGTTTGTTAAAAAAGATATTTATTTGGGAATTTGCGTCTCTTAGTAATGGGACGGAACTCAGAATAGTCTATGTGTATTTATTCTTTGAGTTACCGGTCCTTGTATCTTCGCTGAATATTAATTTAGCGTATGAATACTGAATTCATGTCATTTTATGTCTATTACGACTAGAAACAGATTGTTCTTGCTCAAGGTTTTGCAGGAATGTTTAGGGCCTGAATTCATATGTAGTACTTGTCTAGTGCAAGAAGATTCTGTCTTATATTGTATATCTTCGTATGTTTAGGTTGAACTATATTCTTTCGGCCGAAGTTCGGCTATGTCTCTGCGAGAGTATAGTGTCAGAGATTCTCCTCATGTACTCTATTATGTTTAAATTCGGACTCCAGGTAAAGCCAGACCCTCTTTTCTTCGATGACCTCCATTTGCTTAGATTTAGATGACATCGTATTTCGAGCATCGTTGGTCGTCCATATAATACAGTTGAAGATGACAGGTTCCAACAGTATTTATATCTACATGAAAATGACCTCATTTATGTGGAGCTGGATGGAACACTCTATGAAATTATATATATTTAAATGGTGAATTAACTTTGGCTTGTTATTATCCTTCTGCTGGGTGAGTGAGCGAAAACTCAGAGAAGGTAGCCATTTTGTATGCTTGTCATCGTTATAGATCGCTGTCAAGAGAACAGTTTACCAAACCTATTATCCGACAGTGACATGGAGGTATTATTGAGATGGAAACCCCTATCGTGGTTTAACGTTGTTACATAAACATTTGATATATGTCGCTGGAGAACTTAGCGAAGGAAAAGGTTCGTCCAGTGGACGCTATATATGTTTACACACCCACACCCACTGATGCGTTCAGTCAGTTGGGGTATGGCAATAGTCTACTAGAACATTCTATGATTATCTCATGCCACCCATTATATTTGTACACCACATGAAAGATGTTCTACCATTCTACTACCTAATGATTTGCTATGTCAACATGCTCCTGACTGTCTTCCGTGCTGTTCAAGTGTGTGTGTCCTGAATAAACAGTACAAAACGACCACCGCAGTCTGTATCGGTGTCTTATAGTTCTGAGTGAATGAGTGCATTATATTGGTCAACACACGAACACTCCAGCATTCGCGTTACACTTCACACTCTCACTCCATTTCTGTATAATCCTGTGTCGGTTGGGTTGACCCTTTGCTCCACCTGCAGCACCCATCATAATCAACCACTGGTCTGCGTAAGGAGAAGAAGAAATTCATCATATTTTACTGTGACTGATCCAGTACTTTACAGCAGCTCCCAATAACTGTTACAGTGGTAACGCAGATGTCGTGCTCTTCCTGGAGCTCCAAAGGAAACCAGTTGCAGTGATGACAAGTGCTGTCCGAACATAGAAGTCTCCCACACAAAACATATACGTCGGGTCTTCTACACTCCGACTTCGAAATGATGCCTTCCTTAAGTAAGTAATCAATTTCTTGCTTTAATGCCGTCGCCTTGGCATACGGAATCGGATAGGTTCCCATTCGGACGGGCGTAGGATTCGTGACTTCCATGTCAAACTCCATCAGGTTTGTCCGGCCCGGTTTGTCTGTCAGAGAGTCGGCGTGGTTTTCCATCAATCTCCTTACTTTTTCTTGCTGGGCTTCCGTTAAGGTGGAGCTTATTTTCACATCTAAATGTGATTCCTCCTGTATCACCGGGTACTCTACGGATGATAATGGCTCTTCTTCCATTTGCATAGCAATGGCCATAGTCATGAGGTGCGCTGGTTCGGCAGGGGCTCGCTCGTAAAATTTCTTAAGCAGATTTAAGTGATACATTTTCTGCTTTCCGTTCACGGCGATTTTATAGTTGGTGCGAGAAATCTTTTCCACCACTTTGTAGGGTCCCCTCCAGCAAATCTGCAACTTATTAGAGTAATGTGGCCGGAGGGACTCCAGTTGACGCATGCGGTACTTCCCTATAAGCAAATAATGCGGCAGGAAGATACTGATCCCAAGTTTCTGGCTTCTCCTGTGCCAACTTCCGAAGAATAGAGGAGAGCGTCACGTTAAACCGCTCTACTTGCCCATTACTTTGGGGGTGATAGGGCGAAGTATGAATATGCCTAGTCTTGAATATTCTAAGCACCTCCTCTGTCAACTTGCCTCTAAATTGTGACCCGTTATCTGTGAGAATTTCATGCGGGAAGCCCAATCTAGTAAAGATATTCAGTAAAGCGTCAGCTACATGCACTGAGTCGCATGCTGGCATGGCTATGGCTTCGCCCCACATGGAACAGGTGTCAACTAAGGTAAGGATATGGGAGTTCCTCTTCTTAGTTCTCAGCAGAGGTCCAATTATATCCACGGCGACTCTTTCAAATGGGGTGGCCAAGATTGGCATCTCCCCAAGGGTCGCTGGTGCCGTCCAGTGTTTCGGTGCAACTTTCTGGCACTGAGGACAAAACTTGACGAAACGTTCAATGTTGCCGGTGATCCCTGGCCAATAATAGTGGCAGGCGATCCTTTGAGTCGTGGCGCTCATTCCTATGTGTCCACTAAATGGAATAGAGTGGCCCATCTCAAGCACCTCGTTCCTATAGGTTGCAGGAACTACTAATTGGTTGTGTTCCTGTCCTTCGTTTCCAGCTCGGCGATACATCAATCCATTTTTCATAAAGAAGTCTCCCTTGGTAGGTGGGTTGTGTGTCCAAGGTAATTTTTTAAAACAGGGCGCCAGTGAGGAATCTTCCATTTGGGCCCTCTTCAATTCCTCGGGGAGGATATTGGTAGGAGGTTCCTGCTCTGCGTCTTTTTTGACTGTCCTCTAGTCTGTACGGCCGCTGTGACTAGTGGTTGAGTAGGTTCTCCAAGGAACACATATCTACATCCCAAGATTAAAGAGTAGATTGGTTCTTCCATTATAGCTGCACGAATCTCTCCTGTCACGTAACGAGATTCCACTCTGATAAGTGCAATTGGCAGTGTCATGGGTGCAACATCCTTCGTCGGACCTTGGATGTCGACACTCTCGTCTGTTATCTGATCAGGGGTGACAAGAGATGCCCTGACCACCGCATCGAAAGCAAGTCCTGTGTCCTAAAGGCACTCCACAGATTGTCCGTTTACGATGACTGATTCGATGACGGGAGGATGAGAAAAGTGTCCGGTCCTCTGCTCCTTTCGGGGTGACGATTTTGTCTGCAGAGAGGCAGCATGTTGGGGAGGAGGTCTGCGCTTGCACTCATTAGTGTTGTGATTGTTCAAGCGACAGTACTTGCACCATTTATCTCCCTGTCTCTGGTGTGGTGCAGCATTTTTCTTGTTTTGCTCTTTGTAGTTATCTTGTTTTGCGTGCTCTTTATGCGAGATGTGTGGTCCTTTGCTTTGTTGGTCTGGTTGGGAGCGAGCAGGGTGCTTTGGCGCCTGATCCGAAAACTTCTTTCTGGCTCCTTGAGACTCCATGAGAGCATTTTGGAATCGCTCTGCCAGTGTAAGAATATTTTCTAACCGGTCAGCGCCGTTTTCAGTGAGAAATCTACGCATTTCCACCGACATAGACTCTTTTAGTTGCTCTATCACAATCCGCTCTTTCAACCCGTCATAGTTCTCGGTAAAGTTTCCCAGTGTACACCACTTCACTAGGTAGTCTTCAATACGGGCTGCGAACTGTGAGAAAGTCTCTCCGGCCTCCTTCCTAGAACCTCGAAATTTTTTCCAGTAAGCCTCTGAATGAAGCTCGTACCTCACCAAGAGAGCTGTTTTCAATGCCTGATAGTCATCTTGCTCTCCGGCCGGAAGTTTATTAAAAACTTCGTAGGCGGCTCCTCTTAGGCCCTGGGAAAGTTTCAAGTTCCACTTCCGTTCTTCAAGTCCAAACCCTGTTGCAAAGCGTTCGAAGCGGTCTAAAAAGGCGTCCATGGTATCGTTCCTTTCTGAAAAAGGTTCCAGCGGAAAGTTCATGGCATTGGGTGGTGCAGGTTGCGAAGTAGGCACACCATCTGAGCGGGGTGAGTACCCTCCATCACAGTTGAAAGCCGCTGCACTTTTTGCCAGCTCTATCTGATTGGTCTGTCCCTGGATTTCCAGTTGCTTCATCTTAAGTTCATGCTCTGCTGCGGCTTTCTCTTTACGCTCCGCTGCTTCTGCTGCTTCTTTCCGCTCCACTGCTTCTGCTGCGGCTTTCCGCTCTGCTGCTTCTGCTGCAGCTTTCTCTTTCCTCTCCGCTGCTTCTGCTGCAGCCTTCTCCATTGTAAATTTCTGCATTTCCATCTCTCTTTCATGGAGTTTATCAGTCTCCTCGCTTACATATTTCATCAGGTCTTTTCCACTTAACCCGAATTCACGCCCTGCCTCCATTAAACTAGTTCAAATTTTTGCAGTACGGGTTCGCGAAGGGAAAAATTGGCAGTGACCTCCAAACAAATTGTTTAGACTCGCACAAGTAATTATCTCTTTAAAACCAGCTAGGTTTAAATTAGTAATCAAGTTCAAATAGTTCTTAAAAATCACTCACTCAGCCTATTCTGAAAAATTATATAACAGATTATCTCAAAGTTTTCTATGAAACATTTACTAAATATTTATGATAAAAATTTTCCCAGCAGTTACAGAAAAAGAAAAAAAATCAGTTCCCTACAGTATCCTCTGTTCAAAAAAAGTGTTTACTCTGTCCGTTTGATGCTTAATTTAAAAAGTATCACTCGTGCTTTAGAGATATAAATTATCCCCCTATGAAATAGACAAATTACAGTAAGAGTCAGTCTAGAAGGTAATCCCTCAAAATGCCAACAAATTTTGCAATTATCACAACTGTATAGCAGGGATGAAAATGTGATTTATCACACTTCTAAGGCCGGGTTCACTAATCCCAAGACGAGTCCACAATTGTCGCGTGGTAGTACTGGGGCAACTACGACAGTAGTTTTTGCCACGAATAGTCTATGAGATATTAGATATAAGGTCTCTAGAAATTGGCTCGTTAAGAAAGAATAAAGACCTATTCGAGATAGGGACAAGAAGACAGGAATGCGAATGCTTTCCACTAGACAGTGTTTTCTAATTAATTATGGAAAGAGTTCTGTTTCCCCACGACCTTAGCTTCTGCCCTTAGATCCCGTAAAGAAAAAGCCCCCAACCTCATCTGAGTAGAGAAAGGTTCCTATAGGTGAATATGTAACACCGACAGCACGAGTGATACATTAACAAACTAGATAATGATCAAACGATCGTTGGGTTTATTAATGAAATATCCACACATATAGGGTTAGTAATGGTTAGAACGTGATGATGGTGAAAGACAATTCACACAAAACACACAGATGAGATAATAAAATTGCAGTTAATTAAGTAATAGTTAATTAAGAATGAACTGGTGTAAAGTGAAATGATGATGTGATATGATACGTGTTACCAAAATGGTGAGTAATCTACACAGTCCATGTGTCTCTAAATGCTTCGCATTGATATGACGATTCACATGTATGCATACACTGTCCCAGGTGGTTATACGTTATGTCGAGTGGGGTATCTCTAAGTCGAGGACGTTCTGATGAATACTGTTGTCGTACGGAGAACGCTGACGAGATATCTATGTATATTCCTTCACTGTTTGAGTATATCTCTGTAGTGTGGATCAACAGTTAATAGTTGTCATATGAACAAAAGGTCTGTTGTCTAATCTCCCGAGGGTACTGGCCAGACTGGATATCTTCACGAAATGTTAGTGATATGTAGACTCATAATCTTGCGTATGTAGTCGTGATTCATAAAATATACTTTAGAGTCTGCTTCATAGAATGCGCTTAAGAGGGTGTTGCACTTGGTATAAATATGCGATTCCTCTTTTGAGCTCTTTTGCTTGACTTCGGATAATAATGATCTTTCGAGTGATTTGAATTTATGATGACTCTGTATTGAACTTGTGATAACGATGTATTGAACTTGTGAGCCAGCAGTATATGGGTGACGAAAAATGCTGCGTCCACCTTCTGACTTGTGGGTGAGACAATATTCCTTTTTAATTGAGGAATGGAAGATGTCCTATGGCGAATTCTGCTAGCCAAATGTCCGTTTTTGATAACTTATTTCTGGTTAGACGTCAGACACGTTGCGTGTAGACTCAGACTTCTGATGAACTGAAGACACACAAAAGTCTTCGTAAGTTTTTCACATTTAACATCACTGGTTGACTTTCATTCATACTACTGCTCATTATTGATCTCTCTCTGAGTTCAATTCTAATGATGTTAAATATCTTGTGCATGAGAGTGTGTGCGCATGGGAGACTGTGATGATGATGAAGGTGAAGTATGAACTATTAATTACCTCCTATCATCCTATCATCTTCTAGGAAAATCTTCTGATTTTATTAATCAGTTATGCAAAGAATTATTTGAAACTCTATCTTTCGCACATTTTAGCTGTGAGGTTAAAATAAACAAAAATTAAGAAAATGTATTAATAATCTGTATAAGATCTACTTACCTTCTTTTCCCTTCGCAAAATCCTTTAAGAACACAATTCATCACAGAACTGAATTATATCCACTCTGAATAAACACGTGTATTAGGCTAGGCGTTTTTGGGTTTTATCTCTTCCTCACAATGTAAAACTGGACTCCTTCCTAGAACAAGCTACGCAGTAGATTATATTTCTGGAAGTCCAATGTGTGTTTCTGGGATCCGACATCTAGCTCCGCCTATACCAACCAATCCTTAATAGTCTCGCTGGTCACTCATTCACAGGATCGCTCTTGTCCCCTGTTAGTCCAAACGTGGGTGTGGGTTGACAAACAGGTATGGAGATAATTGGCGGGCTAATGCAAAAGTGCTGTCAAATTGCTGTCACCTACTCTCTGATTGTTTATTGTTCACCTGGCCAAGCTGGGCGTCCAATGTGGTAACCCAACGCTTGTCTGAACAGCGGCCGACCATAGATAACACCATTACAGCATGAGACGTTTTCATCTGGCCAAGCTGAGCGTCCAATGTGGTGACACAGAAATTACAACATGCCCAGATGTCTGATTGGGATGACCAGATGTGTTTTCACCAGATTTATCACGATGCAATGTGGGCTTCAAACGATAATGTCAGGTATGGGGACTCAATCAAAGGACTTTATTTCCCCCGATGAAAGAACAAATGTGGTTCTCTAGATACCGGTCGCGAGTAATCACAACGATGAAATAGCAAATGTGGGATCGCAAATGTTGGATGAAAGAGCAAATGTCGGAGAAAATACAATACGAAAGATGTAGGAAAAGATAGAGCAATAAGGTCTTTGCGCTTGTTTATTACAATTACCACATTCCTATTGTAGGTGAGATGAATTTGTTTTCAGATGTATGCATGGAAATGCTTGATTATGGATCAGTGACAAGACAGGTGTCTACTGTGAAACATTTATAAAATCAATAATACAAAATAATATGTACACACATATATGGTATGAGGTTATAGAATCCCCCTTCCTGACAAGTCAGCTCTGTATAGTACGGTAACTTGAAGACAGATTGGATAAGCCCTGATAATGACTGTTGGTAGTCCCGAAAAGGATTGTTATTAGTCATGAAAAGGACTGTGCTAGCACTGATACGGACTCAGTCACAGTGGTTATATATCGGGTTTCAACCTTCAACAATCATACCATGTAACCAATTAATATGCATGATACTTTCATAACATATAGATTAAACAAATCCTGAAATAAAAGTTGTAATTACTGTATTAATTTACATATTAACTTTACATAGCCTCGCATGATCTAATTGAGATCAGTAAAGACTGGCTTTTGTGAAGTCATAGAACTGCTTGGCTGCAAATAACAAGATATTGCCTTTACACGTCTCTCTCTCTCTCTCTCTCTCTCTCTCTCTCTCTCTCTCTCTCTCTCTCTCTCCAGCCGTTGTCCTTCTGTCTTCTTCATTTTCGACCGCCCTTAAATATGGAGCTTCCGGACGTATGAGAAACAACGATCGCAACTCCAGCAAACTTCCCAAAATATTTATATCTCCAAGAGGTTTGTGCTAGATGGGTTTCAAACCTTGGTCTCGTGCATCGCACATTTACCAGTTCAAGCCTTTAGAGTTATAGATTTTCATTCTCAGTAAGTTGACCTTTATATCCATATGTTATCTTCCTATATCGGCCATGTTAACGATTTTATCTAGAATTATGAATAGGAAAAACAAAGGATTTCTCAATGCATGGACACTTATTCTTGCAAAATACTTCACATCTACTTACTCCCTCCAAATTTCCTTGTACCTACACATAAATGAAGATATCCCCGTCAAAAGGAGACCATTCTCATCCTTGGTTGTCATTTCGTTCTCCTTCCCGATCTCTGATTCTAACAATGTTTCGGACGATTTTATTGTTCCATATACAATCGTCGAAGTCTTTCCTCTCTATCCGTGAGAAAACCCGTTTCTGATTGGCTGCCCTACATACACACAAGAAAATACCCATGCATTCATTTTTTTCGGGCTGGTATACTTGTGTTCCACTTTCCGGTCTTCATACATTTAACTAATTGCGTAACATGCTACGCGAGTACACATGGTGTCATTACAATAATTCTTTTTTGAATAAAGTAATGTGCAAGAACTACAGAACCATTAGCCTTATTAGTCATCCAAGTAAGGTGATGTTAAGGATACTTTTGAACAGAATAAAACAGAAATCAGAAGAAATCTTGTCAGAGGAACAGGCTGGCTTTAGACCAAAAAGAAGTACCTCAGAACAAATCTTCAATATTAGAGTACTTATCGAAAAACATCTCCAACATCAACACGATTTATACCATAACTTCATCGATTTCACAAAAGCCTTCGATCGAGTCTGGCATGAAGGCTTATGGCAAGTAATGAGAAAATTCAATTTTGATACCAACATCATAGATATCATTGAAGCACTATACAAGGACGCAAGCAGTGCTGTTTTTGCAAGCAACGACATTGGAGAATTTTTCAAAACAACTGTAGGAGTTCGGCAGGGATGTATCCTGTCCCCAGTGCTCTTTAATATTTATCTAGAACATATTATGCAGGAGGCTCTCTACGATTATAAATCAACCATATCGATTGGAGGCCGACCTCTGTGCAACCTACGTTTTGCTGATGATATTGATCTGATAGCTGGATCAGAATCAGAACTTCAAGACCTTACCTCTAAACTGGAGAAAGTAACAAGAACGTATGGGATGGAAATTAATATAGAAAAAAGCAAGATATTGGTGAATAGCCATAAGAAACATGTTCCGACCAACATTACGTTAAATGGGCAAACGTTAGAAGAAGTTAACACCTTTAATATCTCGGGTCCACTATATGTAGTGATGGAAGATCAAGTAAAGAAATCAAGACAAGACTTGAGATGGCCTCAGCTGCCATGACAAAGTTGAATGTGATCTGGAAAAGTAACATCAGTTTTCCTGTGAAGATCAAATTATACAAATCACTTGTATTATCTATTCTCTTGTATGGGTGTGAGAGCTGGACACTCACTGCAGATACGGAGCGAAGGATTCAGGCTTTCGAGCATAAATGTTATAGAAGAATTTTGCGCATTTGCTATAAAGAGCACAAAACAAATGTCTATGTTAGAGAGAAGATAAACACCTGTGCAGGCCACCAAGAACCACTTTTGTCAATAGTGAAACATCGAAAGCTTGCCTGGTTTGGGCATGTAACTCGTCATGACTCCCTTTCGAAAACGATCCTTCAGGGGACAGTCGAAGGTAAACGGAGAAGAGGAAGGCAGAGAAAATCCTGGGCTGATAACATCAAAGAATGGGCAGGACACGGTTTTTCCACACTTGTACGCATTGCTGAGGATAGAGAGCAGTGGAGGACCCTGTCTGCTGATGCTTCCACCATGGCACCCCTACGACCCATGACGGGTTACGGGCTGAGATGAGATGATGAAGGTTTTATTCAATCAAGCAAGCAATATCCTTTAGCTCAGATTCAACAAACACATGCCAATATCTCCTGTCGCGTGCTATCAATTCTTCTTCTTCTTAGTTTGTCCTGAAAAGGACGTTGGTTGCGTTGTGTCCGTTTACAGCGAAGCTGCGATATTTGCGCCTTTCGGCCGACACATCCGACTTCAGCACGGCATTTTTGGCACCAGATTAGCCTTCCCTCTTCGATCTCTACTCGCTCAGCCAGACTGCAGTGATGCAGCATGTTTCCAGGACCATCACTTGGAGGTGGAGTAGGGTCTTGGCCAGCTCTGGTTCGTTGACCCTGACGTAAGCAGTCTAGCTATGAGTCGCCGACTGCATTCTTCACTGTTGACGTGTCTTAGGTCCCCTATCAATTCAAGGCCCATGTCTTTCGTCATCATTTCCATTTCTATCTCCAGTTTCGTTCTTTTTTGTTGTTTGGTCTAATTTTCTTATCATTAGGTTTCCAGACAATATCACTGCCTGATAATTCTATCAAAAGGTTTCCTCAGTGCGTGTCCTATCTACCATCAGCGTCCTCGTCTGCTCTCTTGCTCCACTGGAACTTGTCTGGTTCTTGTCATCAGTTTCACGTGGTGAATCTTGTCGCACTGTTTCAATCCTTACATTCTTCGCAAGCAACCATTTATGAAAGTCTATACGTTCTCGGTTGGTTGTTTGTTTTTAATCCGCCATGTTTAAGAGCCATCCAAAAGGACTGACTAGACATATGAGATGAAGATTCTGTTTTTTTGTACTAGACTTGATTTCTTTTGATTTTATATACTTTCCAATGCAATGAAATCTCCTCAGGCCTGTGGTATTCTTATTTTGCCATCTCTGTCCCTCCAAATCTGAATATGCTGCTACAAGATTAGCATGATTCTACACGCTGTAGGGGTGTTTTTTTTTTTCCAGTGTAATATTGTTATAGTTTCCTGCACTTATTCTCATTGCGTTTTCCTTGTGCATTTTCAGACCCACTTGCTGTGATCTCTCATCAAGTATTTTTAATGTGTCTTACATCTGGTTATTGTTATGGGTCAGAAGATCAAGATCATCTACAAAATCTTGATGATCTAAATTGTGCTGTATATTTTATTAGTTCAGGTGCACCCTTTAATTCTTTATCAACATCCGGTATAATGAACAGTTTTGTTTTGCTGATTGTTTGTTTTTAAATTACACTATTATTTCTACTTCTTAGATATACAGATAACGTAAAGAAAATTAAAATAAAATAAAAAGAAATATTCCAATGCATTAAACTCCATATTTATATTATACATTTAAGACGTGTTGTTTTTATTATTTACTGTATTTATTCCGTTGTCTGGATATCTGTATTGGGTCAGTTTGTATTTTAATAATCAAATCACGAAATACGGTTGAAATTTCATTTATTCCTTTGAATTTTTCGTGCACATTGCAACATCATCTATTATTATATCTTAATGTTTCTAAATGATTTTAACGGTAATACAATTTGAAGGTCATACAATAAGGGCCATGATGTCAAACTTTCCAGTATTGTCTACCGAATTCAACAACAGAATTGTGAAACATTTAAAAAAAAAAAATTTTTTTTAAAATAATTTGTAAAAAAAAATTGCACTGCGTTTTATTGATTGCAGGAATTTTTGACAACTTGTGACGAATCGGTAGAACACATTTTTTAAATCTTTATAAAAAGCCAAACAACAACAAAAATGACAAGAAAAAAACTAATAGCCAGCAATACATTTAATCATCAAATAAACAGTGCACTGCAATCAATGCTTAGTCTTCTGCATCTTCATCATCACCTCCACCGCTGGACTGGCCTTTCTTGGCATTCTTCCTCTTTAGGCGACCAGGTCTGCCACCACCATAAGGTGAACGAAGGGAGAAGTCAATGTGCTTCTGAGAATCCAATCGAACAACATAGCTTGGGATGTTGACCACCTGCTTGCGAACCCTGATGTGCCTCTGTCGGATCAGAACTCGGGCAAGAGTATGCTTTTTGCAAGACCAAGTTTGAACACCTGTGTCTGAAGACGTCGCTCAAGGAAATCTTCAAGTCTCAGACCCAAGACGTAATCGAGCTTCATCTTGCCTTCATCAAGTACACCAATAAGTTGAAGAGAGACATGATAGTTATAACCATGTTGTTGTTGTTGTTTTCGTCTACTATGTTGCTGTAATACCCTGTTCAACCTGAAAGTTGGTTATAATTGGGGTATATTGTGTGTTAGGTTCTTCGGTGCTAGTCGTCTGTTAGTCCTGAAAAGGACTGGTCCTGAAAAGGACCACTAGCTGGTTGTCTGGTTTCCTCTTCGTTGCTTGTCGGTCGTGGCGTGTTATGGTGTTCATTTCCTGCCTTCCTATCTGTCTTGTGTCGTTTTGTTAGTTTTTGCTTTCCTAGTTTCTGTTTCTCTTGTCTTCCTGCTTTCCTGTATCTGTAGTAGTGCTTTTTCTATTATTGCTGGTAGAAGTTTTTCAAGTGTTTCTTCGATGACTTCTTCGTCTGATTGTTCGTTTGATTTGGTCGCTCTTGTGTTTGATGTCATTTCCTCAATGGCTCTTCGCTCTGTTTCGATTCTCTTGAGGATTTTGGAGTTTTCTTCCGTCAGTTTTGTCAGCCTCTTTACATCTGCTTCTATTTGCTGCTTAATGCTTTTCATGTCTTTCATCATTTCTCTGATGTTCTGAATATCTATTACGTCTTCACCGCTGTCTTTTTCGTCTTCGGGAGCCTGCTTGCTTCTGTTTTCGACCTGGAGTTTTATTTTCAATTGTTTGACTTCAGCGGTCAGCTAGTGTAACTGTCGTCTGTCAATCGTGCGTTGTTTTTCTGCAACATCCACAGCCACTCTGTGTTTTGCCTCCTTGAAGGGGATGTTTTTGGAGACCGCTTCCTTCAGGATGCTCTTTGTTTCCTGGAACATCGGGCAGCCTCGGTATCTAGCCCCGTGGTTTCCGAGGCAGTTTGCACATGTGCGGTTTGGGTTTATTGCTTTGTAGTTGGGGTCCTCCTTCGCCTTGGGGCAGTCGCGATATAGGTGGCCACCCGCACAATATCGACAGACTGCATCTCTCCTGCACGTTTTCTTTGTGTACGTGAATTGCTGGCAGTTGGAGCACTGTAACACCGGAGAGATATATGCCTCTGTCCTCTTTGATGTCTCTTTGAATGTCAGTCTTTCAGGTCTTGTCACTCCTTCAATAGTTACTACCACCAGATTGGTATCTTTTCCATTCCATGTCCTTAGCCTCTCGACCTGTATGACCTGGCCACCTGTGTTTTCAGTCTGTAGGCAGCTCTGGACTTCGCTTGCGGACCATCTTGTATCCACCCCTCTTAGCACCAACTTCTTTGTTGTCTTGCTGGTCTCCATCACTACTTTTATCTGGTGAGGCAGCATGAATTCTTTCGGTCCGGTCTCCAGTTCTGTCATCAGTGAAGTTGTCTTATCTGTGTTGTTGAGCGAAAGCACGACTCCCTTTTCGTGCCTCCGTACCTTAGAGATGCTTCTCCTGCCAGTTATTGTCTCTAGGATGCTGATCACTTTGTCATCTGGTAGGGCCCTGAGTGAGGCCTCACCTCCAGACATCTGTGTGATTTTAACCATCCTCTCTTGTAGTGCCTTGTGACAACCGGTATTGCTTGGTTTGTGCAGGTGACGCGCTCTGCTTTCCGTCTGCGTTAGAGTGTGTGGTGTGTAGGACGGTCTCACGTTCTGTTTTGTTGACTCTTGATCACTTTCTGTAGTTGTCTGATTACTACACACTGGAGCCTCTACTATGACGTCTTGCTTTAGTGATGTTTTTATCGTCTTTTGAGTTTGGAGCAGCCACAGCTGTCAACTCGGCATCGTGTGGTGGTGTCATTGGTGCAGCCTCTCTGTGGTTGACAGGGTTTCTGCTGACGATTCGGGTACTTGTGGTGGTGGTCCCTGGGTTTTAGATTCCTGTCTTCTTTTTTCTCTTCTTGCCAGCATCTGTTTTATCGGTTCTAACGCTTTCATCTGGTCTTCTTCTTCTGACATCTGTTCTATCTGCTCTAGCGCACTCATCATGTAGTCATATTCTGGGTCTTCATCATCACGGTCAGAACTGCTTGCATCTGCTTTCTCCTCTTCCTCGCAAGGAGTCTGGCCACTCCGGCTTTCAGCCGTGTCGATACACGTCGCAGCTAGCTCCGTCATCGTGTCAAGAGTTGGAGAAATTTCGGTCCCGGCACGAGTACTTGGGGCAATTTTGCTTTCTGGCTGTCTGTCATTGTTGTTTGTGTTATTCCCCTGGCTGTTCTGCGCTGGTGGGCTGGTATAAACCTTTCTCATTTTAGCGTGTGGTTTATTTCGGCCCATTTTGACTATTGCGATCGCTGTGTACGTCCTGAAAAGGACGCTGGTTATAGTGCGGTTGAAAAGACGTTAGTCTTGAATTTTGTGCTGTGTCTGCCGTGGCTGAAATGGTTGTAGTTATAACCAGGAGTTGAGCTTTGGAGTCAGTAGAAAGGTTTAGTATGAAGTTATGCTTTATAAAATTTGAATGGGAAATGATGTGCGGTTATGTTGTGTTGACATGGGAAATAATAAAGTGAAAGTTTGTGATTTTTTACTAAGGGAGCCTACTCTGTAAGTTGCGCCCCTTGAGAAAAGTATTAGATTGTGAGTATAAACATATAAGGAGGGGAAACCCGAGGCCTGTAAAATGTAAATAAATAAACAACACACAAAGGTATGATCAGGCACTCAGTGGGAAAATAAAGAAGTAGAAGACCAGACAACAGAAAAACAACAGAAGTGATAGGCTTACCGGGATCGAACCAGGACCTTCCGAACGGCACCCACCGCCTAGCCACGGGAGCGAATCGTCCCTGTCCACTCTGCCAGCTAAGCATTACAAAAATAATGCTTCACCGACAGAGGTCTAGCACGAACTCCCACGCGACCCGGATATGTACCATAGGACGACCCAGTCTAATTATAGACGCACGTGTTTTATTTACTGTTTTCAGGCCTCGGGTTTCCCCTCCTTATATGTTTATACGTTTATAAAATACCAGAAACCTACATTCTGTCCTTTACTTATTCTCATTCTTCTATCATTTACTAGACACAGTATTAAGGCCTTTGTCTTGTGTAATCTGGCCTATACTGTTTAATAGTGGAACTGTAGCAGTGATTGCTGTTCTGGTGAAGTACATTGCCATCGATTTCTTCATCCTGCATCAGTTCTATTTCGGGTTATATGAACATCATCATGTGCAACTACCCACTGTTGGGATAGTGATCGGACTTACCACTAAACAAATAACAACAACACACCAGCACGCACTGCCACATAGTTCACACCACCAGGTATGGTACTTAAGTAGACATAGAGCACCCATTGCATACATTGTATGCACACTATTTTTTAAAATAATAAGTAGGTTGTTTAAATCTTACCAGATTGTCACGGGATTTGCCTCCCCTTTGCTCTGCAGTAGTGGTCCACCAGTGGTCAAAATTCAAGAGTTTCTAAAATGGGTCTTCAAAGACGTCTACCTTCGCATAAGATTACTCTTGGCAGAGTTGAAGATAGAAGGATAATGATTCATCTATCTCAAGGGATGTTCACAAGATAATTCAGAAGTCAAGAACAATGCTGCATAGGGCAGAGCACTATTAACTTATGTCTGATCCGGCACCTTTTGTGAAGTTTTAAGCAGTGGTGTGGCTTGTTTGAGCCCCCAGCTGGTTTAATCCAGGGAAATTCCTTTTATAAGTATTTGACTCTATGGATGTAATTATATGCATATGTATTAAAGGTTTTAGATCATACATGCGCTCTCTTATCTATAAGAACTGAATCAACTATGAATTTATAAAATAACATAACAAATTTAATAATCAATTAGTCTTTAACAAATTTAAATAAATATGGATGACAGTGACTTTATAGGGTTTTAAAATTGTCTTCACTGAGACGTAATTGGGGACTGATGATTATTCTCCGTTGCTTTCGCCTGTTAACAAAAACTTAACTTGCTGAGTACTGCAATGGTTGGTTGTCGTGTTTTACGTGATGAGAGCTCTTCTCTAGAGGCATCTAGATGAACTCCAGTCCTAATTTCAATGTGGGTGTCTTCACATCGTGTCCATTGTAGGTAGTTGGTGTCGACCCCAGCTCTTGGATCACACGATTGTGGTGAAGACTCTGTAGCGAAAGGTTTTTATGAGTGTAGTAGTCAGTAGTAGTTACTGAAAGAACAGAAGAAGAACTCTGTCTGACAAGAATGTAGTCCCTGTGTCAGAGATGAGCACTGGTATCACAGGAAAGTCACGACTGTGAAGGTCATTGCTTCAGATAGTATTTAGATTAAAGTCAGAGCCTAAGATGCCACCTTCGCTATGTAACTAACCAATGATGATTATAATCAACAATTCATTAAAACTCAGAATTTAAACATTATAAATGTGACAAGTCAGAGGATTACAATTAATGAATCATTTATTATTTACATCTATCTTTTGTATTTTTCTGGTGTAAAGTATGGATGATGAAATGATGAAAAAGTGAATGAATAAAATTTAATAACAAATTTACTTAACAGTTGAGTTTCACTCAGTAATTAATTAAGAAGTCATGCCTGGAATCTTCAAAATAACATAAAATGTTCCTCTAAATGTTCCTTTAGTACTAAGTTATCTCTTGTCTATTCTAGTAGTACAGAACTGTTTTTCTCATCACTAGACACTAATCACTGTGCTTTGACTCCTCACAATAGCTGATTGAATTTTCCACATAGAGTACTTAACATTTAAGTGTTGTGGCTGTCCTCTGTGAATTTACACAGCAGTGTCAGTTGAAAGTCTTGCACTAGACCACCAAGCACTGATGGGGTCTATGGTGCGAAACTAGATGACATTATCTGATGCCCCTGTGTTGGTCCAGGAATGCACTTATTGATCTAGGATTCTATACCTCTGGTGTAGTATGACACGAATGAACCTGGGGACAATACGTGACAAGTGGCTGACCTTTGGTCATAGGGTCCACAAACCTACGTGTACATGAGAGTGTTCAGATGTTTGCATATATATGAATGATGCATGGATCAGTTCTGATTAGGAATAGGGAGACAAGACATGTGTCTATCTGCATAGATCATTCTAATATAATACATGAATAAATATAATACAGTATTATACATGATTATGATGTTACCGTCGCCTTTCACATTCTGGAGTGCCAAGTCCATTATTCCAGTATAATAGTTTTAATTGAACACTCCTACTGACATTTCTGCTAACGTTGGTAAGCATCGAATTCCTTTATACATTCACAACTCTCATTCTTTAAATAAGCTGCAAATAAACAAATTATTATTCATAAATTTACATACCCTCTTAGGATAGATGACAAGCTAAGAATAGACTCGGTTTGGTGATAGAGAGCTGCACTGTAACATGGCAAAATTAAAGCCTTGGCGGGCGTCTCTGTCTTCTGCTGTGTGCGTGTGTAGTGTGAAATTTTTTTGGTTTTTTTAAAATGTGTTTGCTACTTTTCTTTGTAGCACGCCCCTTTCAACCATCTACCACATACATGGAGCTGTTGGTTATATCAGGACGCGTTTCATTTATTGTAACATGCTTTTGTTTGTATTTATTTTATACTATATTATCTCTAGTAGGGTTTTTTTGGTTTACTTTTGTAGTTTATAGTTCAATGTTGTTTTATTATGCAAAATATGAAATTGTCTAGACTGGTATGTTTTTATTATTCACTGGAGGGATTTTGGTCAATCCGTATTTATCTGGGTAAGGGGGGGGGGGGGGGGAAGGAAGAGTCTTTCACCAGTGTAGACTACTGGCTCGCATCCTTTATTTATTTATTTTTAAATGTTAGCTTTTGTTTTTGTAATAAAGTGTTTTATTAACTTTTGTATTTCTGATGGGGTCTTAGTGCCTATGAAATTTTCTACGCTCATTTCTACCTTGTGGTTGCTACAGTATGTCTTAATTTTTGGTCTCTGCTGGTCACATTTTTTGCAGTCCACCAGAAAGTGTCTAATTGTGTTTATTTTTGACACTCTTTGCACGTGGGTTTCTCTATCATGAAATATCTAGTTCCAAGCTTGATCCTTAACAATTTTTTTTATTAATTGGTATTTTTATTTCATCTTTTATCTGACATTTTTTGCTTGTTTTTTTATTCAGGATTTTATGTGAGTGTCTTACTTTTTTACTTTGGTCCCATGCTGTTATCCACTCTTTAGTTATTGCTTGAGCAATTAAGCTCTTAATTTCAAACTTCCCTAAGCCTACTTCAATTTTGTTATAGCTAGTTCTTCCTCCTTTGGCTTCTTTGTCTGCAAGCTCATTTCCTGCTATCCCCTCATGTGATGGTATCCATGTTAGTGTTACACTGCACCCTATCGTGTGCATATATGTATTGACCTGAAGTATTTCCTCTATAATATCTGGCCTGCTACATTCATTTCTGTTTCTGATAGCTAGTACTGATGAAAGGGAATCTGAGAATGGTTACTTTATTTCCCAGCACTATCCTTATTTTAAAGGCAGCCCAATGTAGCTATTTCTAAGGCTTTTAGGATTGCCACTAATTCTGCTGTAAAGATGGATGTATTACCTGTTACTTTGTATCTTTTAAAAAGTTTTTAATTTTGGTATTGTTATTCCTGCTCCTAATTGTCCTTCATCTTTTGACCCATCTGTATATATAGTAAGGCTATTATTTACATACCGTTCTATGTACTTGTAGCCGTTCTTTATTGTGGCCGTCATATTCGTAACTGTCTTGTTTGAATGTTAGTTATGCGCTTGAATGGTGTAAGCGATGACAGTTAGTTATTTGCTTGAATCAGACGCGAATGTTATTTTTATATAAATGTACAAATAGTTAAAGTCCTCACGGTCACATCAACACCAACAGTGTCGAGGGAAGGACACTGGAACTCATGATTGGTAAAGTTACAATCCACGGTTTGTTTGACAATCACGTTGACAAAGGACGATTCAAAAATCTTGCATATATATGAAACTTCCTTCCTGATAAAATGGTAGGTAATGTTCCATCAGGTACATGGTTAATCAACATAAAGTACATCAGCATAATCTTGAAGGTTCATCTTACAATAGTGAATAGTTGGTTTAACAAATGTTCTCAAGGACGGTTGACCTTTCAAGGACAATCTTTCCTCGTACAACCAAGAGTATAGGATCCAATCAAATAGATATTCCCTCCAATCTAGATTGTCAATAGAATACGACTTCTAGATATCATAATACAATCATAAACTTGAAATATATATCCTAGGATGAACTTCTAACTTTTGGTTCACCTTCCATAAAAAGAGCCGTTAATTGTATGACGGCAATTCCAATATTCAATAACGTAGATCCCGTAATTTCAATCAACGAGTTTCAATATAAGTATGCTCGAAACTTTCAATGCATAAACGTTCAAGTTTGATCCATTCTGGTCCCAACGCACGAGGGTACCAGCTAGAGGTCGACTTGTAGAAGTTATGTCAATGACGACATTAATTCAATAAAATATTTAATCAATTATATCAATACCTTACTCTGTGATACTGGGGCTATGTCTTGAATGCAGTGAGCCGATCACCAAAGTAAAAATCAATATGCCCGAACACAGGGGCTAAAATACATCAACAGACCATACTGTCTGGTAGGGATCCTGCTTGATTCTCCCAGCAGATATGTCATTTGCCTTTATTTGACAACAAGCGCGTTAATTTCAAAATCCCCAAAAATGTGCGTTCTCGTGCACAATAAATTTCATATACCAAACGTATTACTAATATCTCAGTTGGTGTGTACACGTTTAACAAAGACAGGACTTGAGACTGTCTATGTTTGTTAAAGCCTGTTAAGGACTTAAAAAGGACGCAACAGTTACCTTACAACCCCTCCTGAAAAAAATTAATTCTATTAATTTTTTTTCTTCGTTAATAAACGCGGAAAGGTGAATCAAATTTACATATTCATGTACTAATAATACACCCCCCTATATATACTAATGACAAATGGGATGTAGAATTAAATTCAACATCAATAAACAAAAGGCATAATAAACAAAAATTCCAACCACAATCCATTAATGTGGAATAATTGTGGCACCAAGAAAAGAAATTAAAGTATGAAGGATGATGAACTAAAACAACGAGGATGTAAAACCATCAAACCAAAAAATCAACAAGTGAATTATAAATGATTAAGATGAAATTACATCATAAATGAGAAGTGAATTCATACACAAACAAAAAGAATGCAAATAAAACACGCAAAGTGATCAATGCAATTAGTAAACCACGCGAAGTGATCAAGACACTTAGCTGTTTCTAAAATTAATTAGTGACACTAATTAACTATGAGTGTTAAAATAATACACTAAAAGTGGCGGTTTCTAGTTCTAAGAACTATTATACAAACTATTATTGTTAACCACTGTGAAATATACAACTAATTAAGTGATTTTAATTGCTAATATCTAATCAAAATTGTTCATGTCTTAAAATTTTTACCAATCCCAAATATTATAATCTCTAATAACCTTAAGAAGTTCCATTATCATATCCGAAAACAGTCGATAATCCATTAAGTTCCGTTTTATTAACATCTAACGACATTGAAATGTTATTTTCCGAGTAATCCTGAAAATTAACATACTCCACTTGGAAAAGCATGTATCTATCACCTTAGAAGGATGATTATATATATTCACAATGTAACGTTTGGAAGGAAATGTTGTCCATTTAAAACAAAAGTTAATTTTCTTTACGTCAGTGTTATTGACACGACACTGTTATTGGCTTACAATACTAAAAGTCTGAATAATCAATTTCCATACGCAATACAGTGAAGATATAACTTGAGTAGACGTTAAATAAATCATCAAAGTTATTTGATCATTACGTTACAATTGCAAGACTGTCTGTGTAGAGGTTCCAATCTCTGTAGGGCGTATTTGCTCGCTTGGATCGCTTGGACACCTAGACAAACAGTCCGCTAACACATTTTGAGATCCAGGTATGGAACGTATGGTAAAACTGTAAGGTTGCAAAGTTATTTCATATCTGGTGGATTTCGCTGACTTGACGTCCTTAGTGTTGAGAGCAGTGAGTGCTTTTTGATCAGACTCAACAATGAAATGAGATCCCAACAAATAACGCTCAAGTTTGGTAATTGACCAAACTAACGCCAGAAGTTCCTTATCCAGAACCGAGTATTTCTGCTCCGTTGCCGTTAACTTTCTTGACACATACATCACTGGATGCAAGGTACCTAAGTATTCTTGAAGTAGTACACTCCCTATTCCGTAATTAGACGCGTCACTGCGAAGGATGAAAGGAAGGTTTGGATTAGGTAGCATCAAAACCGGAGGTTTGGAAAAAAAATTCTTGATAGAATCCAACGCGATTTGATGTTCATCCGACCACCGAATCACGTTAGCTGTGCCCTTTCTCATCAATGAAGAGAAAGGAGCAGTAATGGTCGTTAAACGAAGAATTAATTTACCGTAAAATTGTATGAGACCTAACAAAGATCGTACTTGTTTCTTTGTTTTAGGAGCTGTAATGTTCAGGATTTTTGTGACGTTACTGTCCTCAGTATATAATTTGCCATGACCAATACGGTGGCCTAAAAACGATATGTCGTGAAAACCCACGAATGCCTTGGATGGCTTAGCTGTTAGGTTAAATGACCGTAACGTGGACAGTAATGTGTTCAATCCCTGAACATGTTCATCCCATGAGTTGCTAAAGAGACAAATGTCATCGATGTATGCAATGACATCGGGACGATGAGACAGTATGCGACGCGTCATACGCACGAAAGTGGTAGGAGCGTTCACTAACCCAAATGGCATAAAATTCCATTGGAATAGGCCCCGAGGTGTCGAGAAGGCAGTAAGTGGCTTGCATTTTCTGTCAATGGGACTTGCCAATATCCGTTTGACAGGTCAAATTTAGAAAAGAAAATAGAGTTAGACAGTTTAACTAATAATTCTTCTAACAGAGGTAATGGTTCTGCGTCAAATTGTGTAACTTTGTTTAATTTTCTATAACCTACACAAAGACGAATATTGTTATCTTTTTTTCTGATGATCACCATAGAAAGAAGAATATGGTGATGTTGAAGGTTCAATTATATTTAATTGACGCATTTCATCCAACTCCTTATCGACCTGAGCCCGAAAGTGCAAAGGGATAGGGTATGGACGAACTCGAATAGGTGTGTCGTCAGTCAATAGAATGTCATGTTTAATAACTGACGTATGATCTGGGATGTCAGTGAGGACATCCTGATAAGATTTTAGAAGCGAGAAAACTTGCTGGTTTTGATCAGCCGAAAGATCAGAAGAAATAGTAACATCACTCCAACTTTCAGTCGGATGAAGTGGTACAACCGGTGTAGTTAATGGTACGTCTTAAAAAGAAGACTCTTCTTCTTGAATGACAGCTAAAGTGGTATAGTGATGAATAGGAGGTGTAGGATCGTCAGTTGACTGGAATACTGACTGAAGATAGTCAGGACGTGAATGATATTCCCTTAACATATTAATGTGAAAGGTTTTATGTTTGCCCTTTACATAGACAATGTAGTCGACATCCGAAATTCTAGAGATTATTCTAAAAGGGCCACTCCAGGTAATAAGTAGACGATTATTTTTAGAAGGCAATAATACATATGCCTCGTCACCCGGAAGAAGCTGACGAAGACGTCTATACTTGTTTGCAAAAAGTCTAGCTTTTTCTTTTGCATGTTCAGATGATGCGGTAGCTAACCTACATGCATCTATGATCCTTTTTCTCAAAGAGATCACATACTCATAAGAGGATTGAGTCTCCTCTTCGATATTCTCTTCAATGAGTAAGTCGTGGAGTACCGACATTGGTCCGCGAGGTTGGATGCCGAAGACTATTTGATACGGAGAGAAATCGGTTGCTTCGTTTTGCACCTCGCAATACGCAAAGAGGGCAGAAGGTAGGACTCTGTCCCAATCCTGAGGATGATCTTGCGTAATCTTACCCAGTAACTGTTTGAGTGTCCTATTCTTACGTTCAATTAATCAATTGGACATTGCGTGGTAGATCGAACTAAGCGATCTATCAATACCTAACAACTTCATGACTTGTGACATAGCTTCAGATACAAACTGAACACCATGGTCCGATAAGATCTTACGCGGAAAACCTAAGCGCGAAAAGATCAACCTTAATGCCTCTGCAACACTAGCAGATGATGTATTTTTCAGAGGTATGGCCTCAGGCCAACGAGTACACATATCAATACAAGTGAGAATATGTGTATGTCCTCTTGCAGAAGGTTGCATAGGACCAATGATATCAATAGCCATTTTCTCAAATGGTCGAATCGGAATATCCGCAGCCTGAATAGGAGCTGCGTGGTATGGACCCCGAACTTTGACTTCCTGACACGTCGTACACAAACGGCAGTAGATATTAACATCTCTGTGAACGCCTGGCCAATAGAATGCAGATAGCACTCTAGATTTGGTTCGTGAAAAACCCATATGGCCTGCGCATTGAGAGTCGTGTGCGTGACGCAATATACGAGCTCTCATAGAAAGAGGTACTAAAATCTGAGACCGTAATGATGAATCAGTGTCTTGTATTAGTCTCACCAATATCCCATTCTTGAGTACAAAATTATGTCTAGATTTTGCATTTGTTTTAGTAGTCTTGTTATTAGCTAGTTTAAAAAATCTGTTCAATGAAGCATCATTTTTTTGCTATGTTATAAACGACTCCCGTGAAATAGGAGTGTCAACATCATCATTAACATTGACCGCAGGTTCAGAAGGTGCTTTACGCAACATATCAGTATCTTGCGCTCTGGTAACTACTGCATTTGCAGCCTGAATATGTCGCTCTTCCCATTCAGCAATTTGCTGTGGGGTACACTCCATTATACCGTGTATGCAACCCAGTATGACATCACTAACTGGATTCTGAAGAAGGCATGCGTGGACCTTCCCTGAAAAGAAAGGTGTGTTAAGATCAATAATAGCTGTAGGAAAGGTTTCCACAGTGCCGCCGAAGGTGACGCACTTGACAGTATTGCCCGGAGCACAACAAGGGTCGATCAACGAATTCCACACTCCAACGGTGCTGCAGCCTGAATCAAATAAAATAGAACAAGGTATAGAGTTAACATATCCTCTATTGAATTTAAGGCATCCTTTTCCCTGGTGAACTGACGCAGAAGTAGCCGTACAGACTGCTGGGAGACTTGGCAATATGTGTCCGCATCTCAGCGTCGTGATCGCCTTGGGCTGGAATAGCGTTGAGCATTCGTGACAAACCTTTACCTGCTCAAGATCAATACAAGACATTGCATTATGTGGATTAACATTTTTGTCATGATCTTTGTTAGTTTGTGCCTCAAGTAAAGCAACATTAGACTGATGACGAGGTCTGCTTGAAGATCTCTCTCTTCGCCGCGATCGATTCTGACTATTTTCTCTGAAATTGCTATAATTACTGTTACTGTTGGAGTTAAAATCTTGGTTAGAACGCCAATTATTGGTATTACTTTTATGTCTTTGACCAAATTATCTGTTCAGAGAACCATGTCTATTATGAGAATACTGCAAATTGGATAGCCAATTTTGTTTATAATTGTTTCCTTGATTATTTCTGAAATTATTGTTATCAAAATCTCGTGATCTGTGAGATTGACCCTAAGAAACACTATATGAAGAAGATTGTTGGAATTGTTTCCCCTTATAAAAATTACAAGAACTGAAATTCTCGTTATTTCCCTTTTTAAAGGATCTGTCGTTACTTAATGAACGGTGTCGTGAAAAGTTATTCTGTTGCATAGCAAAAGCAACAGGCAATTCATCCTTAATCTGAGAATTGCTAATATCCATGTTCGGATGTGCAGTACAGAAATTTTTGCAATTTTCTTCCATCTCTTTCATATTAGTAGGTTTACGTTCATGTAAAAAAGAAAGAAATGCTGGATTTACAGAAGATAAAACTTTATCGCGTAGCAATAAATCAAAAAGACCGTCATAAGATTTTTCTACCTTGGACAATTCGATCCATCTTTCCAAGGTGAGACGTATCTGAGAAAGAAAGTCATTAAAGTTCTTTCCTGATTGTGGTAGGTAATTTTCCATCAGGTACATGGTTAATCAACATAAAGTACATCAGCATAATATTGAAGGTTCATCTTACAATAGTGAATAGTTGGTTTAACAAATGTTCTCAAGGACGGTTGACCTTTCAAGGACAATCTTTCCTCGTACAACCAAGAGTATAGGATCCAATCAAATAGATATTCCCTCCAATCTAGATTGTCAATAGAATACGACTTCTAGATATCATAATACAATCATAAACTTGAAATATATATCCTAGGATGAACTTCTAACTTTTGGTTCACCTTCCATAAAAAGAGCCGTTAATTGTATGACGGCAATTCCAATATTCAATAACGTAGATCCCGTAATTTCAATCAACGAGTTTCAATATAAGTATGCTCGAAACTTTCAATGCATAAACGTTCAAGTTTGATCCATTCTGGTCCCAACGCACGAGGGTACCAGCTAGAGGTCGACTTGTAGAAGTTATGTCAATGACGACATTAATTCAATAAAATATTTAATCAATTATATCAATACCTTACTCTGTGATACTGGGGCTATGTCTTGAATGCAGTGAGCCGATCACCAAAGTAAAAATCAATATGCCCGAACACAGGGGCTAAAATACATCAACAGACCATACTGTCTGGTAGGGATCCTGCTTGATTCTCCCAGCAGATATGTCATTTGCCTTTATTTGACAACAAGCGCGTTAATTTCAAAATCCCCAAAAATGTGCGTTCTCGTGCACAATAAATTTCATATACCAAACGTATTACTAATATCTCAGTTGGTGCGTACACTTTTAACAAAGACAGGACCTGAGACTGTCTATGTTTGTTAAAGCCTGTTAAGGACTTAAAAAGGACGCAACAGTACTCTAGTGCTTTAATTTTTGCAGTGATTATGTCATTAGATTTGCTTATGATCTTTGATAGGTGGAAGTCAGTTTCTGGCACTTTTAGTTACCGTGGTGGGATCTTTGCTTTATACTGAGCACTACTGTTTATCATACTAAATAGGTTTGGGTGTTGATCCACTTCATCCATTGTTTTCCACCATGAAGGGTATCTATTATGGTTTAGTGGTATGTGGCCTATGTACTGTTTACACCTATCAAAGGATTTGTGTGCTGGGTGAGTTGGATCTTTTGCCACTCTTGCCCAGTAGCTGAATCTCAGCTCTTTTCTCCTTAGCTCCAGGGGTATAATGCCTAGCGCTACTTCTAATGCCTCTGTTGATGTTCCCTTTGAGGCACCTGCTATTATTGATACTGCCTGGTTTTGGACTGTGTCTAGTTTTTTCATATTGCTTGGGACGGCTGATGCATAAACAACACTAGCATAGTCAAGTTTGCTCCTAATAAATGATTTATAAAAGGTTAGTATTGTCTTATTGCAGGCTCTCCAACCACTTCCCTTCATATATCTTAGCATGTTAATAAGTCCCCTACTGTTTTGCACTAATAGGTCTATGTGTTTGTTCCAGTTTAGTTGCTGGTCTAGTACCATACCCAGAAATCTAGTTGATTTTGCTGTGCATACTTTTTGCTCATTAATACTTTTATCAATTATATTATTTTTAATTACATGCCCTCTACTGAAGATCATTCCTACGGTTTTTTTAAACTGAGATAGGTTTTATTTTAAGTCTTTAAACTCGTCACTTTGGTCGTTGACCATAATCGTGAATATAGATGGTGATATTACTGATCCCTGTGGGATTCCATTATGTTGTTCATAAACCTCAGATCATTGTTTATTTGTACAATGAAGTATCTATCCTGGAGGAAGTTTTCTAAATAATTGTAAGTTCTGCCTACTATACCTAATTTTTTGATCTTATATAGTGCACCCTCCCTCCAACATTCATCATATGCTCTTGCTATATCAAGGAATATTGCTACTGTCTTTTCATTTCTTTTGAAGCCCGTTTTAACATCATTTTCCAGCTTCAACAGTTGCTCTATTGTACTATAATGTCTTCTAAGGCCTACCTGGGTTGGAATGTACAAATTATGCTTTTCTAGGTGAAATTTTAGTCTGCTGTTGACTATTGTTTCTAGAATTTTTCCTAGATGCGATGTTAACGATATTGAACTGTATGAGCTGACATCATGTGTTTCATTATCTGGCTTTAGTATGGGGATGACTACTGCTGGGTGTGACAATTACGCTGCTGGGTCTTTTTATACAGAGCGCGCGTGCGTATCAGAAAGCAGTACAATGTTTCCTCAAACTGTGTATTTTTGCAGACTTCGAGCGAGTTTGTATTAGCAGGGTCCAGAAATCTTCTTCATGCTTCTCACCCCGCTATCCATGACTTTTATCTATATCTCCTTTTACTTTCCATAACTTCTGCTTTCCTTTTATATAAAGTTTTCCATAATTGGTTCCGACTTCGATTTATATCAAATTTTTAAAGACGATCGACACAGCAGTTTTAATCATGCTGGCGCCTTTACCTTCAATTTTCTCCAAAACAAAATAACGTAGCAACTTTTCCTTTGACATGCATATGCCTTCTTCTTCGACATGCGAGACTAATATCATGTCTTTCCGTCCATCCATTCTCTTTCAATTCGTCGAAGTCTACGTACTCCTATGCACAAATCTCTCCATATGTTTACACGCCATTACGACTATTTCACCGGCATAAGAGAGCTGCGTGCATTTGATTGGCCGATGTTTCCCTTCTTTCTATCATAACAAGGCATTGTTTACAGCATGGTACAAACTCTTACTTCAGACTGGTCTCTTGTAAGTGAAACTTGGTAAAACGAACTTTTTGAAAAATAAAAGAACAAATGCCTCTGCTAAGTGCATATGTGGGCTGAAGATTAACAGGTGCATCGTCTCGTTGTCCACAAACCAATGTTAACCTCTCTGAATAATTAGATTCTTTGAGTATACACAACGTAACTCAGGGAAGATGATTAGAAATCATCAATATTCTTCTGGGTATGTTTGTTACGTACATTTATTACCTACGGGGGTAGTCTTCGGTCCTGCCAAATGTACGCACCAGTTTTATATAGTTATATTATTTGTGCGTTCGATTGATTCACGCACTGACGTGCACAATGCTGTGTGAGTTGCTTTGGACGCACGTGTAACCTAGTTGAGTAGATTGTGACGTCATGATAGGGGCAGCTCGGACGACATTTATGTCCGCAGTGTTATTCTTTGATTCCTGGCAAATTTGAAGAAGCCATCAGTTGTATTCGTATCTATTGGTCTTCATGGCGAAGCCAATAGTGGATGTATGAAGTAAGTGTCGCCCCATTTCTTATGGCAAGTTTAATTATGTAAATTAAAGTATCAGGCCGCTCCTATTAATGGTCTAGCGGGAATTCATCGGAGATGACATTCCTAGAATTGGACACACGGAGTCGATAGCCTTTGGAATCTTTTGTAGAGAGAGAATCCATATGTGGAATCAAGTTAATGAATATATATATATATGCTTCACATGTTTAATATGCCGTTTTACCTATGCCAAAGTCGTGGTATGGATACCGAGAGGTTAGCCAAGATGAAACACTAACCTGGTTGTATTGTTATATCTGCCTTTGTTTGGATTGGATATGCTATCTAAGAATTTTATGAAGAAAGTATGGGATGCTTACAAGTATGATATAAATTATTGCTCCGTGAGAATGAATCCGTTTGCCTTAATAAACGTCATTGGGAGAAGGTCAACGGACGTTAATACCATGTCTGTTATATGGTAATGGAAGTGATCCTTAGTCACTGGAATATAAGAGAACTTAACTGTTAGAGAATCTACAACAACTATTAACAGTGATATTAACATTTGACGTATGATCTTCGCATCTGTAACTATGATTGTATTGTTCCACTTCGTTGGTGTCACGTCAATGGGAGAAATATCTACTGTAATCACCGACTATGCATCAGAAAGCTGCCAATACTTGCCCAGTTCACCCAATTCAAGTGGGCTGCCAATTCCAAGTTGGATTATTATTGCCGAATTTTCGTTTGAAGAACATTGTTGACATTCATTCCGTTTTAACCATTCGCGTTTCAATTTACCTCTTCACTGAACTTAACGATAAAATGGAGTCAACAATGTTATGGGAAAATAAGTGCTTGGACAGCGCGAGTGCAATGATTGGTGCATGAACTAAAATTAACAAGGTACATATATCTCACAAAATGATGCTATACACTTTATGCGCATGTGATATAATAATAACTCGTGACTGCTCCGATCGGAGTCTGGGATTATATCTACTTTCGCTTTCCTGAGCGAATTAGCATAGAGCAAACACCGGTGCTTGCTGTAGTGGTTTATGAACATACTATTTTCATATGTTGAGGTTGCCAGCCTCGTATGCTTTGTATCGCCACTTAGCAAGTACAGATATGTCAAATTAACATTGTAAAATAAATGTTCCCAACTTACCCCTAATAACTTGGGAACAAAGTCGCCTGGCACAGTAGAATGGACACAGAAACTTTGAGTAGGTGCTTCAAACCTTTGGTCTGGGGCAGTTTCAGAATCCCTTTTATGACTTTTGCTTCTGATTCCTTAAGTTTTCAGTCATTGTATTTAAAATTGCGGGTTCTCTTTTAAGTTATAAAGACGCCAAAATACTTCGACCTGTCACTTAATTTTGGAATTCTTTGTCCGATCCTTCTCTCTGGCTACTGGGAGTTGTTACTTCACGTTGTTGAAAATGCAGTCTGATTTGTGTCTCCGACCTCGCTAGATTATATCTCTCATTTCCACACCTGTCCTTTATGGTATTTCCGACCAGCTTTCCAATAAGAAATAAAGTTTATTTCAAGCTCTCGATTTAGACCAATCCTGTTGTGGCAAAGTGACTGTAATTTTTATTTTCAACCCGCCCGTTCTCGTTTTATTTTTAAGGTTGTTTTTTTTCTCTTCTATTTTTATCAGAGTTTCTGATTTTTAGATGTTTTCATTTCTTGTCATGGTTCTAGTATTGTAGGAGCAGCCCCACCAACCCGTTTCTTTCGGGTATGAGAGTGAACCCCTACCTGAGCGGTAGCGTGGGCTAAAGTCATTCTTGTTGATAGACGGTCAGATAAGTTTACCTAACATGGTGTAGATTTTTCAGCGGGGGCAGCAGGCGTCATGGGGAATTTATTTTCTTTGATTCCCCCCCCCCCCCCCGGTACTAATATGGGGAATAACTCTTCGTCGCTTGAGGATTGGTAGTGTTAAGACGGTTAACGATTCGTCAGATGTTAAGATAATGTTATGATGCTTAACGGGAAAATTTGACGATTGGTTTCCATTTTTAATTTATGTAGCAGTCATTAGATTACGTCAAAGTGAGGTAGATGCGGTTCTTGGGAGATAATTCTAGCGTTATGAGTCACTGCGTCTGTCTTGCATCAGAAAATTGGCCCTATAAATACAGGGCCAAATTATTAGTCGGGGCTCCCAAGTCCTGGATTATTATTGCCGTGAATAGTGTCAGACATAAACACAGTCTACCCGGTTAGTGGATATTCTGAAAAGTCTGGGTATGTACGTAGTCTTAATAAGTTGTGTAGGAATGTTAGTTAAAGGATTTTAGCAACTCAAAGTAAGCTTTCTTCTGGGATTTAATTTTATTTTTAGTCGGTAGTATGCCATCAATTACCTGACTTCTGCCAGTGTATTGTAAGTTTCAGTGGTAATCATACGAAGTATAGCCAGTGTAGTTCTGTGAGAAAATGTTGGCGGTATTATTATTTGATATATATCTATATTAATTTAGGACCTAAGGCTGGTGTAGTACTGAGTAATATATATTGGAAATACCAGACTTGGTTATGATAACTGTGGAAGATAATAGTGGATGAACTTGGGAGTTTTGTTTAAATAAAGTGGCCATGGGTAATTAAGTTAGTTGCTGAAGGATACGGGTGGTGAAGGGTGTTTAAGTATTATGATATTATTGAGTATGCATTTGTGTGTAAATAATTGTGCTATTTTTCATAACCCTCCATGGGCTGCCTTTGAAATAAGAATAGTGCTGTGAAATTATTTAGTAAAAGTTATTTTATCGGGATACAGCGAAGCAGTGTTGTGACGTGTAGCTGCCTAGGTCACGAGCTGGCCTCAGAGGCAATCAGGTCAGCCCGTGTCTGTGTTAAGCGTAAGAGACAAGCTGTTGTCGGTGAAAGAGGGGGAAGGGGTGAGCTGTTAAGTCTGACCCGAGGGCAGAAATAGGGTACAGCATGAGAGCTTGTATTTTGGGGAGTTTTATTATGGTATGAGAAAACGGGGTGTAGGTAAATCTTTGGTTGTTAATGTGTTTTAATTATGTATTTTGTGAATTGGTGTATATATAATGTTATTTTGGTTTTACAGCGATTCACGGCGTGGTAGATAACCATAAGCCTGCAACGGACTTTGCCTTCTCGGAGAGGGAGGCAAGAGACATCAGTGTAATTGAAAAACTGGGTACGCGCAAAGTCACTGTCGCCCTAGTTACGTCTGCACGACGGAGAGGCATTAGGAATTCTCCTGACGTTAGGAAACATATACCTCAGCTTGGAATTGCCTAGAAATCGGAGCTCTTAGCTCTTACGACCCAATACAGAACAGTGTACGTTGCCTGGTATTGTTTACATATTGCCACAATAAAGCAGTCGGCCAAAATCCGAAGCGGTTTAAATCGTCGTTTGTGTGAAGAATTGAGTGCCATCATCATTGCTTGAGCTACAGCCAGAGGCAATATATATGTATGTATATATATATATATATGTATGTATATATATATATGTATGTATATATATATATATATATATATATATATATATATATATATATATATATATATATATATATATATATAGTCACCAAGGGCCCCTTCATCAGCTATTCTGGAGAGGAGAGAGGGAAATCATACCTTTATTAATGCTAACTTGAGGAGGTACCTGACGAAGGGTAACGCATCTGAGCTTCAGACGTAGACGAGAGCGCCAGGAAGGCACTGAACTGAAGGAGAGGGGAGAGAGTGGAGTTAGTTGGTTTTCCCCAGGACTGTAGAGTTAGATAGAGAATACTTGGAGGAGAGCCTCTGAGTTAGTTCTGCAGAATTCAGTGGAGTAGGTATTAGTGGTGTATAAGTTAGTTGTGTAGGAGCGCCTTTGAGACAATTTAGTCATATTAGTTAATAAGTCTTCATCTGGCTGGTTAAACGGGACAGAGGGAAAACTATTGGAAAGTAGTCTGGTGTAGTTTGTTAGTAATAGTAGAGTTCAGGTGGTGGTGGCTCTTACTTAGAGACCGCCCGCCCGGTATATTTCTTTAACCTTAGTTTTCGTGTAGTTGTGGAAGAGAGCGTGGTGATTTGATAATTGCGTCTTTCATTGATTTGTCCTTTTTTCAGGTTGTGCGACCTCGTACGTTATTGTTGTTTTTTTCGCTGTGGTAAAGATTTGTTTGTTTAATAAACTATAAAATGTGCACTGGATCAGTTTGTCTTTCACTATACTGTACCTGTATTCTTTAACTGTACAGTTGTGTCTGTGGATGTAAATTAGTGTAACCTTGTCTCCATCGGAACAAGAGGTGGTGAGACAGTAGTATAAAACCAAGTCACAAGTGGCGAGGGAGAGTTAATCTAGGTTCTCCCCCTTGAAGATATAAGTCTCATCCTCCACAGTCACGTTAATTCTCATCTTAATCTATCTTCTCAGACTTTCCTCAAAACTGGTGTCTTGTCTCTTTACTCAGACAGACTCTTAATTAAGCCACTTCGTGACACCTGTCTCTTTAGAACTATGTTAAATCACTACTATCCCACGCGCGTTTTAAAATATCAATTTTAAAATTTAAACTCGTGACCTCTTTCAAATATGACAGTAATAATTCCAATTGCATTTGTACAAACTCACAAACACATCGGTGAACTTATTTCTTGGCTAATACCGTTCCCATCTGTATTATTGATACAGAGATAGTCCAGCGGAAGTATTACCTCATTATCACCCGTGTTTTCGTACACCTCCCAGGCGGATTTCTTAGCCAGACAGTCTGGCTTTCTTTCCGTCGATCGTGCGAAACCACTGTGTGTCAACAATGACCGTCTCAATCAAAGTTGGCTAGACGACTCAAGTTATAAAAGTATTATCCGCTGGCCTGTCTAATTAGCCTTGTAATACTATGATTCACATGGTGAAACGTAAACAAGTCTCAGTGTGACTAGGCGAAAATGTCGGTGCATAAAATATGCCAAGTAATAGGACGATGAGTGAAGAAAATGAAGAAATAAATCGGTAACGAAGGAAAGATCAAACGTTATGTAAAAGGACACAACTGATTTCGTCACACAGATTTTAAAAGCTGTACTTTGACTTAATACTTCGTAAAATGTTTCAAATGTTGGGAATCATTTTTATATTTTAAAACCATTATGTAAACGTCAATGTACAAAACAACTTACCCAGGTTTCGTCTATCGTTTAAGTTGTTATTGTTTTAAAATATTATTGCCTTATGTAAAGCTGTAGTAAAAATGTATAAATTAAAAATAAAAATAAGACACACGTATTCCAGAACAAGTTGGTTTGTGGTGCCTAAAAAGAAAAGAAAATTAATTATTGGAACTTCATTCTGAAGCAGTGTACACCATTCTCCCCCTGCAGTTTTAATACATATGTTACGTGATGCTTTTGCACATAGGCGTATGCCCATTATTTTCGGAGATACAGCTGTATGCATTAGCTATTTTGTACAATAAAACACTATTATTGAACGACGCAACATTTCCTAACGATATGACGTATTGGTAACCACGTGACGTAAGCATCGTCTGCTTGTGTAGGTTTACCATTAATGTTCTGGGCCTTTCTCGTTTGTCCGTCGAAGTGAGAGGACGTTTGTTATAAATGCTCCCAAGCAGTGGAGACTTTCAAGATATTATTCCGTGGCTATTTTATTGGAGATCAGCCGCCACGATATTATTGTCAAGCCACTATGGTTCGTAGCTTCTGAGATAAGTCTTGCAACCGATTATTATGAAATGTTACGAAAATGCCTTCAATTTTAATATGCCGTAGGATGTCGGTCAAGTCGCACGTGTACTGACCTCTAGTTGAAACGGTCAAAGTCATTTGTATGCAGTTTATGATTTTGAGACTGGACGGACAACGTACTACATATAATGCATTTTATTATGATGTCATACTTGTGAAATGGAGCATCCAATTAAATGTCTGAACTGTACAGCGGTTCTCGGCTTCATCTTGATTTTCATTCATTCACGCTTCTAGATGTTATGGTGTGCTATTTTGGATTTTTTAATGATCTTCGACTTTTGAACCTTTATATTCGCGTTATCAGCATAGATTTTTATCACAACCTCATAATGTCTTCAAACAACAGTAACATCGTAACACGTATTTTGGCCCAGTGATTGGGAAATTTTTTCAAGATCATTCCACCAACTTCAAAATTTTGACTTTCCACCATTTTTGCAGCAGTAACCAAACCGATAATGAGAATAAATGCAGGTAATGATCACAGGGTTGAACTTGAAGAAGCACCAATACAAGATGTAGAATCGTACACATATCTTGGCAGTAATATAGACAAAGTTGGAGGGACAGACAGTGATAGCAAAATAAGAATACAAAAAGCAAGCGGAGCTTTCATTGCATTGGGAAATATATGGAGAACAAGAGCAATCGGATCCAACACGAAAATAAGAATCTTCAACTCAAATGTGAAGTCAGTCCTATTGTAAAGCTCTGAGACATGGAGAACAACAAAAACAACAATCAAAAAGATACAGACTTTCATAAATGGGTGCTTGCGTAGAATAGAGGGATTAAAATGGTATGACAAGGTTACCAACGTGGAACTGATGACAAGAACTAGACAAGTGCCAGTGTTAAGGATAGATCTGGGGATAAAATAATGTAGCATGTTACTACACGCTAGCACATGCCCATTTTATGTGAGGAATTGTGTTCGCCTGTAGTCAAACTACTTTTTGCACGAAGCGTTCACCCGTGGTGAGCGACAGTCAACTAGTGACTTTTCAAAGAAAAAGTTAATGTCTGGCAGTATGGGGTGGTGGGATGGCGTTTAAAGTGTGGGGGGGTGCAAATATGGTTGGTTGTGGGGGGAATTGTAGGGGAGGTAACCTCAAACAGGGGGACGGGTCAACAGTGGGTGATTTTCAAAATGACGTGAAGGGGTGGGGGGATTTTGTGTCACATGTCGTGGGGTCAGTGTGTTGTTTACTTGGGCCGTTCGTATTCGTTCACTGGTTTGAAGTGGATGTGATTTCTTCTAAGCTCCAGGATTTTAGGGAGAGTGTGTTTTTCCTAACTGGGACATTAAATGTATTTTTCAAAGGCCGCCACCTTGTTAAGAATGTTATTATATTGCCAATACTTACATGACATTGACCAGCTCAATCTACGCCGTCTCCGTCGATCTAACCTCACGTCTTCTGAATGGCGGGCATTATCACGCCTTAAAAACCGTGATGATATTGTTATCAAGCCGGCAGACAAAGGTTGTGCTGTGGTTGTTTGGCGTAAGGACTTATATATTCACAAAGGAGTTACACAGCTAGGTAACACTACCTTTTACTCACCTTGTTCTGGTGACTCTACAGTCCGTAATAATCTTACTGTTTATGAGACTATCCGTGGCCTGGTCCATGATGATCTTCTTCCTTCTGGTGCTTTATCTCTCCATATTTTTGATATCGAGGAAGTTGAGGGGAACAGCTTGAGAACCGTCTTATCCACCGCATGGGGTGTCTAAAACCAGCCTGTCTCAACACTTTCCACACCTTTGTCTGAGGTCACCCTTTCCTCTCTTGCTCTATTTGGACTCTTTCCACTCTTATCCTATTCTTCTATTTTATGCCATCCTCCATAATATGTATGGATGTACACGTTTTCTAATTTGTCTTGATTTTTTATTTCATATTCATTTATCTCCTACTTATTCTGTCCTCTTCTATTTCCAGTCCCCACTTTTATTATATTTGGGTAGTTTTTTGTTCAGTTTCGTTTTTTAGTTTTTAGCTTCTTAGTATGTATTGTGTACTTCCGGGGTCAGAAGTCACTTCCTTTTCAGCCATGCTTCGCCTTCAGGGAAGTACCTAGATTTTATTTTTATTTATATTTATTTTTATTTTTATATTTCTTTAAGTTCTTATGTCTCCTATCTAGCCTTCACTTTCTTTCTTTTCCTGACGAAGGCCTTGTGGCCGTAACGTAGACTACTTTCTTTGTCTTTTGTCCTCGTAAGACGAATCACCTTTTTTCGATTTTTTTTCAAACCCACCCATATTTTTGATAGTAGTCTTGGTAAGCCTTCCTTTTACATGCTTCATAAGGTGCACAAAATTGCTAACCCTGGTAGGCCTATTGTTTCAGCATGTTCTTGTCCCACTGAACGTATTTCTGAATTCCTTGATAGTATTTTCCAGCCTTTAGTCGCCAATCTGCCTTCTTATTTGAAAGACACTACTCATGCTATCACTACTTTTGATTCGATTAGATTCACACCTGATCGTACTTACCGTCTTTTCCTCCTAGATGTTTGGTCCCTTTATACTTCTATTCCACATGCTGATGGTCTGAAGGCACTCCAATTTTTTCTCGACCAGCGTACTGATCTTACAATAAGTACAGGTCCGCTTCTTCGCCTTGCTGAGTTGGTTCTTATTCTCAACTCTTTTGAGTTTAATGGCCAATTCTTCAACCAAATCAGTGGCGTCGCTATGGGTACTAAGATGGGCCGTAGTTACGCTTGCCTGTTTATGGGCCACTTTGAATATTCGGTCTTTCAAAGTTATGATGGACCAATACCTGAGTTTTACCGCCGCTATATTGATGATGGTATTGGTATTACAGACATGTCTGAGGTAGACCTCCTTCGATTTATTGACTATGTTGGTAATTTCAATCCTGCCATCAAATTCACTTCTGAAATCTCTACGACCTCAGTGAACTTCCTTGACATCACTGTGACTATTAGTCATACTTGTCTTAAAACGTCTGTCTATTATAAGGCTACTGACGCTCATGGTTTCCTTCTTTATACTTCATCGCATCCTCTTAGTTGTAAAAATTCCGTTCCCTTTTCTCAACTTCTTCGCTTGCGTCGGTTATGTCACGATGACGATGATTTTCATCAGCGAGCTCAAGAGATGCTTGAGTTCTTTCGCCGACGTCTTTATCCAGAACATGTTTTATCTGATGCCCTAAATCGTATCACACGCGTCACTCGTCAGACGGCACTCACTACTAAACCTTCTGTCCAATCTGACAGACTCAAACTGGTTCTAACTTTCCATCCTCACTGTCTGGCGGTAAAGAGAATTCTGTTTCGACATCTGCCTATTCTCAACTCTGATCCTGATACCAAAGAGTTGTTTCGTGATACACCTTTGGTAGCTTATCGTAAGGATAGAAATTTTAGGGATATTCTTGTACACTGTCGCTTGCGACATACTAGACCGTCTTACTTTGGTACTAAACCGTGCCAACGCCGGATATGTAAGACCTGTCCGTTTGTACTGCAAACTCAGACAGTCACTTTTCCGAAAGGAACATTTATCATTAAAGAGTCTTTTACGTGCGAATCCAGAAACCTGATTTATGCTATCATCTGCAAGAGATGTGGCATGACCTATATTGGTGAAACTGGCAGGCGTTTGGCAGACAGGTTTCGTGAGCACTTGAATGACATCTATCATGACAAACATTTACCGGTGGCCCTTCATTTCAATAGGCTTGACCATGCAGGTAATTCTGATATTCATGTTACCGCCCTCCTTTCATGTGCCGGTAATGACAAGACTCGCTTTTCGTTGGAGAATCGCCTTTTTTTAAATATAGGTGTTTTAGCTCCCGATGGTTTGAATATCCAACATCATTTTGCATAAATTCTGGTAGCCTTTCTCTTTTTCATTCTTTATTTGTTACCTTTTAGATCTATCTTCTTATGTTTTTGTTTTGGTTCGTTTCGTATCTTTTTATATCTTTGGTTTTGCCGCTATCGTACGTCACTTCCTTGCGATTTCTGTGACGGAGTACTACTGCTTTCTTTCACAGATTCTTTGGATTGAGCTGAGATAACTTTTATTAGTTCATCAGTTTTGTTAGTTCTCTTTTTTTCGTTTCGTTGATTATTTACTTTCTTGTTTCGGTATTTCTGTTAGATTTTACGATTTTCTTGTATTATTATTGTTCTTTTTCTCTCATCACTGCTGTTGTTTACTTTTTCCATCTGCTTGTATCGCCCATTTGTTGTATATTTCTCATCACCGTATAGTTTTTTTAGTACCTATATGTATTCTTGTCTTTGTCACCTGTTTGTGGCTGGCGAAGGGTAAAACCCGAAACGTCCCTTGTTTCTTGTGAACCGTTATTCGTAAAACTGATTAAATACCGTTTTATTGGTTTTAATACTTATGTTTGCATATTTACATGTTCACTGTTTCTGCAGTGGGAGGTTGGGTGGCGACCCTGTTTCAGAGGTACATCTCATAGCAATATGGGCTCTCACAGGTTGCGTCTGTAGTTTTTGTTTGTAGATTCCCCTCAGTGGAACCCGGTTTACCACTGCCGTGGGTTTTGTGTCCACTGAGTGCCCTCTATAACAATACATCTGTTTAGCTGTGCTGTCCCGTTTCTCTTCTGTATTTATTGGTATTGTGTATAATTTTTTTTTGCCTTAGTTTTCAGCAGTTTTATTTGTTTTTGTTGGTCTTCCCTGCCTATCATTCAGTCTTATACAACTTTCATGTTTATACACTGTTTCTAGTCCTGTTGTGTCTTTGCTATTGCAGCAATCTTATATCATTTTCCTCTTTGGTTCGGCATTTACAGTCTTCTGTGTTGTTTGCTGCAAATGTCTTAGTGTTTCATCAGAGCTTTGTCCAGCTGCATGTTATTTTTTTTGCACATACATATTATTCTCATTACTATTTTCTTAATTCTATTGCATAGTCAATTACAATTAATATTATTGACAACAAAGCATTGGTACTGGTGAAGAAACCAGTATCTCTATTGACATTTCAGTGACTAAGTAGGTCATATAAGACCATACATAATGTCTACTTTAGACTATTTTATTAAACAAGGTAAGGTCTTGGGTATGGATGGTGAAACGTTACAAGATTTTGCTCTTGCTTAATATGCAAAAGCACAGGCCAGAGAAGAAAAACTTAAAATGCTTCAGATAGAAGCAGAAAAAGCAGAATTATCTGAGAAAAGAAAAGCTGAAGAATTAGCAAGCCAAGAAAATCTTAACTTTCTGCAGATGGAAGCAGAAACAGAAGAAAAGAGAAGACAATATGAAGAAACACTTAAAATGCTTGCGATCGAAGCAGAAAATAAGAAAATAATAGCAGAAAAAGAAGAAAGGCAAAGGTTACACGAAAAGGAAATATTTGCTTTGCATGTAGAAGAATTGAGGTTACAAAATAGAGTGGTTCTGTGGTTTATCATAATCAGTTGCCATCTCCACAACGAAGGTTGGCTGTAATGGATCTCCAACGTCTTTTGTCTCTTGTCTTGGTGGTGCACTCTGATAGACTCTTTCCTGTCTATCTCTTGATGTTATCTTCCCACTTATAGCGCTGTCTTCCCCTTGCACGTTTGCCTTCAACTCTCCCTTCTGTTATGGTCTTCTGCAAGGTGTTATGCCTTTTTATGTGGCCAAAGTATTTTAGCTGCCGAACTTTGACCTCCCTCATTAGTTCTCTTTTCATACCTAGATTTTCTAGGACCTCCTTATTTGTTTTCATCTCTTTCCATGATTTACGCCCCATTCTTCTATATATCCACATTTCAAGAGCCTAAATTCTTTCTTCCAAATGCTTATTCATCGTCCATGTTTCTGCACCATACAGAAATGCAGAATATATATAACACTTTATGATTCTCAGTTTTAATTTGTGAGATAACTGTTTGGATGTCAGTATATGTTTCATGTTGTTGAATGTAGCTTTGGCCATTCCTATTCTCTTCTTGATTTCTGTGGTTCAAGGTTCCTCAAACAAAAAAAATTCGGAGTCTATTAAATTTCGCTTACCTTCTTTTAAACCTAATATTGATGACATTTCGTGTTTCGTCAGCCATTTTAAGACGGTTTGAGAGGGTCACAAGGCTGATAAATATGAATGGTACAACAGACTAATGGAAATTCTCACTGGAGATGCTTTGACTTTAGTCTGCACTATGAACAAACAGAAGAGAAATAGCCATGCAGCTGCCAGAGCACTATTGCTTAAGAAATACCTATTGGATGAAAATGGCTATCGTATGCGTTTCAAAACTTTGATCCCTGAAAAAGTAAAAGACTTTTCTGAATGTATAGCTGCCATCAAGTTGACTTTCAACAGATGGATTGAGCTTCAAAGATTGATCACTCATATGATGCTCTCATGGACTTAATGCTTAGGGACAAAGTATAGTCTTATATTAGACAATAATTTTTATCTTATTTGCATGAAAGCAAACCTACAAGTTTGACAATGGTCGAAGAATTGGGACGTCAATTCATCACTGCTCACCCTGGCACAGTTGTGAGTAATTCTACCATTAAAGATGTTCTACCACTAGCTTCAGCTACCTCATGGAATACCAAAATACACAAGATACTGATCTCAAGAGTCTCGACATAAATTTTCTTCGTGGTAAAGAGAGAACTATGGATCTTACCGTGGTGGTCAACCTAATGGAAACTATTCTCCTCCAGCCAGAGGAAATTTCCAACAATTTGGTGAACCACAACAGAATCAGTATCAATCAAATGGAGTGTGGCGAAGGAATGACTATTCTTTCAAGAATAGAGGAAATTGGTCTAATAATGGAAATAATAAACAATATGCTCCACAAGAAGATCAAACTTTTCTCAAAACAACTGGAACCAAGGTAATAGGAATAGCCAAAGAGATAACCGTTCATCTTGCTCTCGTAGCGCTGAACGTTCAAACTACCATGCTCATTCGGCTAAACTTCTGATAAAGCCTTTACACCTCAAAATAATAACACAGTAGATCATGCTGCTGCTTGTTCTTCTTTTGATTTTGATAGTGCTTCACAATGTCCTTAATGCAGTACTTTATTTCAGCCAGATGTTCTATCTACGTTGCGGTGTGGTCACTCACTACACACACTTCCAGCACATGATGGCACATGATCCCTACAGTTTCATAAAAGCTTATTGAACAACACACACGTGTCTGTGTTAAAAGATACATGATGCACTACAGTGGGAGTGCGACAATCTCTAGTGCACCCATCCTGTTCCACAGGATGTTGTGTTAAATGTGTAACCTTTGGTGGTACTGTTGAGTTTTTCCCAACAGCTATAGTTAATATTGCCACACCATTTTTTACAGGGAGAATTAAAGTATGTATGTTGAAGAAACCAACAGATGATCTTATTGTGGGCCATATCCACGGTGGCAAATAGTGCACATCTGATGAAATTATTGAGTGGGAACGGCAACACATTTTGTATGTTAGTGCAGTCACGATCAGGGGACAAACACAAGCCCAAGCACATGATGATTGTTCTGTGGATGATGATGAAGAAAGTAACTTCCACACTAATATTAACAGAGAATCATTTGCTCAACTGCAAAAGAATAATGATTCTTTAAAGACATATTTTCATTTAGTCAGACCTGATGATGTGAATTTAAAAGAAGCTCCTCGTCAGTGGTATACCATCAAAAATGATATTTTAATTCGAGTGTTTAGAGATTCTTTCTTCTTTAATTAGGAAGCAAGTTATGGTTCATACTGAGCTTAGGACATACATTTTACGACATGCACATGATTCTCATTGTGCTGGTCATATTGGCTACTCTAGAACCAGGTCTAGAGTACTTTCTTCTTTTTTTCTAGCCTGGAGTGTCGAAAGATGTTTCGATTTACTGTCACACCTGTGTAACATGCAAGAGGTTAAATCAAATATAGCACCGATATAGGCTACAGACATACCTGTACGTCTCTTTGAAAAGATGGCCGTGGACATCATTGGCCCACTCTCAGTAATGTTCGCTAGAGGACATAGGTATTTCCTCACGTGCGAAGACATGTGCACGCGCTGGCCAGAGGCTATACCTCTCAAGAATATCTCCACCTCTGACGTGGCAGATGCTCTATTACTGATCTTCTGTAGAATAGGCTTTCCTAGAAAACTCCGTTCCGACAGAGGTACTCAATTTGTTTCTGATGCCATGTCTAGTGTTTTGAATCAACTTCATATAGATAGATCGCTAAGCTCCGTGTGCCACGCTATGTTCAATGGCATGGTAGAGCGGCTAAATCGTACTCTTAAACAGCTCCTGGGGAAGGTGACAGTCACATTTCCACAGGACTGGGACAGTGTTTTACCCGCCGTTCTATTCGCGTACCGTGAGGTACCCAATGTACAAACCGGTTTCTCGCCATTTGAGCTTGTCTTTGAAGCTCAGCCTTAAGGTCCCATGTCACTCATAAAAGATTTGCTTACTGATTCAGAGGTGACTCAGGACACTTAGTTATCTTACGAGTACTTCGTCAATCTACGACGCAAAATCATTGACGCTTGTCAGTTGGCAACAGATTCTTCTGAGACAGCTAAAGAAAAATATCGTCGGTTTAAAGAAATCCGTAAGGCGACCACACGGTGCCTCCAAAATGTCTATAGTTTTTGTGTTTTCAATTGCTTTCAATTTTTGGATTTTATATTACCGACACATGATATAAAACCGCTTTAAACATCTAAGACACCTTTTTCCTGGTAATGAAGCTTTTGTGCTTCTCCCTAGAAAGGAAAATCTGTTACTCATTGCTTGGAGTGGCCCTTACAAAATCATTTCACGTATATCTGATGTTGATTATGTGCTTGATATTAAGGGTAAACACAAAACTTTCCACATAAATATGTTGAAAGAATTCCACACTAGACCTTATTACCTTCAATCTATTTTTTCATGCAGTTGACGAACCTACTCGTCGTCCTGTTCATTTTTCTTCCTGATCATTCATTCAAGAGGATGAATCTTCCTTTTCTGACTTACCTATGAACCTTCCTGTCGTGCCTCTACAGGCTACTGAGACATGGAAAGATGTGACTATCTGTTCGGATCTGTCATCCGACAAACAACAAGTCTATAATCTTTTTCAATCATTCCAGGATGTTCTTACAGACCTCCAATGTCGCACATCCGTTATCACTCATGATATCATTTTGACGGATGACCGTCCTATTCGGGTACGACCATACCCCATACTTTTACATTTTCAAGATCAAGTTGATGATATCGTACGTCTATGTATCATAGAACCAACAAACTCTTCATATGCTTTTCCCATGGTAATTATTAAAAAAAAGATAAGAGCATTAGTGTTACCCACGATCTTCTTTCCTCTTTTATATACTCTGGCCTGTCGGGCTTACTGTCAATGGCCGACGTATAGTTGGATTACGCGAATGATGTGTGGGCCGTTATTGTAGTGGCATTCTATATCACAATGGACCAAAACAGTATGATTAAACCCAAGAGAAAGCAATCGCTGGACTCGAAGGTTTTTGCGACGAGACATCATTTAATGAAGACAGACGTGAATACATTGACGAACTGGTACAGCGATCATCACGTGTCATAACATTTCAGAGTTAAATTCAAATTCATGGCAGGCATATATATATATATATATATATATATATATATATATATATATATATATATATATATATATATATATATATATATATATATATCTAAATATATATATATATATATATATATATATATATATCGACATAAATAACCAATATTGAAGTTGATCGATCTTACTAACCGTCACCATCTCAAGGGCGACGGAAGCTCTGCGGCAATATGTCCGTATGATCTCAGTTTCCATTACGAGACTATTCATCTGGTATAATATTTCGGAGGTCTTCCATAAAATGAATCGTTAGTTCCGATATAATTCCCAGCAGGAATTTGGGCGCACTAACGATACGCCATAGCCAGACGTTTCGAAGCTCTGCCAAAGACTTGCGAAGGATAAATTAGTATCTAAGACGATACCTTAAAGAGCCAGTTCTGGCCAATATTCATGATCCACTTAGGGAGATTTAACAATACATTTAGGTGTGTCTTCCCACGACTTGGGACCAAGACACATAATATTATTCACACGAGACGTCTGTCCATGACAAAGGACTTTCGGATCTGCCTCCAGAATCATAGCTGGATGGCAACAAATCACCGCGACAAATCGCGTCATAACCGTTCAATAATAGTGCACGGTCGGATGCAAATACTTAAACATGCAATTAATTTAGATGCGCTCACATGTGCGTCTATAAAATACTAGATTCACATGTGAGAATCTCACACATATAACTCCCCGTTAAAATATAACTTAACAATTAGGTTGTGTATCGATTTTAGAAAACTTAACAACATTATGGTTTTTGACGCAGAACCAATGCCATTACTTGATGACTTATTGGCAAAATTATCTAAAGCTATCTTTTTCACTAAGTTGGTTTTCTCCAAAGGATACTGGTAGGTACCGTTGTCTGAAAGGGCTAACCCTTTCACTGCGTTCGCAACTCTAAAGGTCCTTTCCAATGGAACTTTGTGATTTGGCCTTATGAACGCTCCTGCCACATTTGTTAGAATGATACAAATTTTCTCACATAGGTCTGATGTTATTACTTATTTTGATCACATCTGTCTTTTCAGTAACTCCTGGGAAGACAGTTCTCAGTTCTTTACTTGATACCTTACGTTATCGTCACTTAACTGCCAAACCTTCTAAGATTTATATCGGTTTCAGTGAAATATCATTTCTTGGGAACAGAGTTGGCAACGGTTTGCTTAAAACAGAGGAACATAATGTCTCCAAAATTCTCACTTTATCTGTTCCTAAAACTAAGAAGCAGGAACGCAGTATACTCGGTCTTGTTCAGTTTTATGGTAGATTCATTCCTAATCTGTCTACTATAACCGCTAACTTGTCTGCTCTGTTAAGAAAGGGTTCACCAAATAATGTGCATTGGACATAAGATTGCCAGGCTACTTTAGCTCATATTACGATGTTATTTTCATCACCTCTAATATTGAGATTACCAGATAAAACTTTACCATTTATTCTTCACACAGATGCGTCTTTGAAAGGTATCGGTGCAGCATTGATGCATAAGTTTGATGGTACTCTACATCCAATTCTGTACATCTCTAGAAAGCTCACCGACACAGAGAGCAGATACTCAGTCATTGAACGTGAGCTCCTGTCCATAATTTGGTCAGTTCTGAATCTCCGACGATATCTACTCGGATCCCATTTTATCATCGAGTCCGATCAGAAAGCGTTATCTTTTCTGAAGCAAACGGACCATAAGAATGCGAAAGCTGCTCGCTACTCTATCTCAATACAGCCGTTTGATTATGACATTAACGCTATTAGAGGCACCGACAACGTGCTTGTAGATGTCCTGTCCCGTTGTCAACGGTCAAACATTGATAACGCAACTTAATGTTACTACAATGATGTTCCAGCGCATATATATATATATATATATATATATATATATATATATATATATATATATATATATATATATATATATATATATGACACTCATCTATTCTGCGCTGCTACTCACGGAACTGTGTTAAAACACACACCTGCAGCTTTTCAGTGAATTTATCTACCTAAATGATGTTGGAGATGCTTGGAACGATTAGATGCTGTCAAACTCATTGTTTGATTCTTATGATGCTTGACTCGAGAAAGAAAACGCTCACTAGGTAAATTGTTTTGTCACTACAGACAGTGCACACTTTCTTGTGCCGTGTGACTATTATGAACTTTGCAACTGCACAGAGAACTCATTTTTGCTCTCAGTTGAATTATTTTGTCATCAAGTCACATACACTTGCAGCTATATTACGCACTTCACTACTACACAGTGCCAGTGTTAATTTGACAGTCCTGCTGTGATTCTACAAGTATTCGTAGCCAAGACATCAATTTACCTGACTTTGCTGCTGCGATAAAAGCAAATTATTAGGAACTCGACCCTTATTCAAAGTATTAACAGTCCAGGTTAATAATTGCCTAGAGGACTTAGGAAATGTTGAGCTACCTCAACCAGGAGCGTTATTTAATGTCATTGCATATACGTATGTTCATATATATTGGTAATTATTTCTTTTTTATTGATGCTCACATTTTCTTTTTTTTCTTCACATTTTAATACATTATCATAAACCGTTTGCCATACATTTTTTATTAAGGGACATAAGTACCTTTCATGTTACTCAGATTACATTAGGTTTCTTTCCTTATTATAGATGTGTCTTATTGCCTATCATTGATTTCTCGTTATAGTTCACACTTTCTTAGATACATTTTAACATTTCTGTTAACATTTCCATTCTGACCATAAATTTCTTTAGCATAAAAAAAAAAATTTACTTTTCACTGAGAATCTTGGCTGTTGACAGATTTTTCATATCACTTTCATTGCTTTTCATGCACTATGATTCGACTTAGATTCGACCGTGACTACACATTGTTATGACTAAATATTGTATAGATGTTACTTTTTTCCCGTTTCAATTCCGGAAAAAAACTTTGTGAGTCTTTTGCACACAGGCGTATGCCCATTATTTTCGGAGATACAGCTGTATGCATTAGCTATTTTGTACAATAAAACACTATTATTGAACGACGCAATATTTGCTATCGATAGGACGTATTGGTAACCAAGTGACGTAAGCATCGTCTGCATGTGTATGTTTAAAATTAATGTTCTGGGCCTTTCTCGTTTGTCCGTCGAAGTGAGAAGACATTTGTTATATATGCTCCCAAGCAGTGGAGTGTCACAGGAAAGACATTCGCCGAAATTTTGAGTTGGTCACGCTGGAAAGTGGCTACGCTATTAGAATAGGAAAACCCGTGTGGAGAGTTGGGCCAAAACGGAAGACGATGTAAAACGTTTGGCGCAAAGGTATTCTTGAGATGTCAGCCGTCCTGCTCGGACGTTTGTGCACTTTGTCAGCGGTTTCGCTGGGATTACATGAATGCCATTTTTGTTCATTGCTTGCCGATTGTTTCAGGTGTTCAGGATTAGTGATAGATTACTAGATTGGTGATGTGATTCCTAGTAGTTCTTTCCTGGATATTATTTATGGTAGAATCGTGCAATTATGTATTGCCATTTTTCAGTATTGGGCGTCGCCTGTAAGCGATAGTCGTTCTGTAGTCGCCGGTTAGATTATATCGGTGACTGTTGTGCTATTATGTTGCGCTAGTGATTGTGGCAAGTTGTGTGACATTTTCATTACATGGTGTATTGCATTTCATGTGTATTGTTAGCCGTGTGTGGCTCATAAGTGTGCACAGTATTTATTAAAGGGATCATACCCGACTTAGGTGTTATTGTATTACTCATGTCAGCTACTGTGTACTGTGGTCGTACCTGTGAGACAGCGAGCTAAGAGTCCAGTGTGGGTGTGTCTTAAACCCATAGTACCAGTAGAGAGTTTGTACACACAGCACAAGTAGTCTGGTGTGCTCTGTGTGTGTGATGCATAGCACTATATACTTATATATCCTTATTCTGACATCTAGCTTGACTCGTCTTGTTAAGGCCGTGGGGCCTGTATGATCTATAGTTTAGTTCCCAGCTAGCTGACGTTATTCATTTGATATTATTGCTAGTAAAGCCTTAGAGCCTGTAACTGTGGTAATCAGGCCATTAAGAATGGTGCACACAATATTCTAGAAGGCTGTAAGGCCATTGTATTGGCGCCTTCATATTTTCCTTTAACTCACGGGAGTGAGTTGTTTTTGTCCGTCCAGTGAAAAGCTAGTGTGTGTGTCAGTCTGTCTCGGTATTGTTTACGGTCGTGTGACCTGACCTCGACTGCGGGCGCTGACCTACTTTCAGCATCACAGTTGTTCTATCGCCGGTGAAATAATGTTTAGTTGAGTTTCAAGTTGTTTGCTCTGGTATGTTTGCATGTCTATGTACGATTGTTAAAGTGTTAGGCTAGTGTTACAGCGTGCGTCAGGACGGTCAGTTTGGGGTATCTCTGAGTCTTTAAGGAGGTTGTTGACAGTGATCCAGGTGGAGCAGCGGAGCTTGGGGTGTTGGTACCATATTGCTAGGGCCCAGACGGCATGTGGAGATGTCAGATGGGAGATAGCTTGTTCAACCTCGGTATCAGGGTGGTAGGAGATGTTTGTTAGGAGTTTGTAGTCGATAGGAGGTTGTTAGGGTGGTTGGTACCTTAAGTCACCGTGTTGGACTGTTGGTCTTGTTTTTGCTGCTAAGATGTGCCCACCAGGGGTGAAAGTCTCTGACGTGACCTTCCTAAGCCGACGCCAGTGTCGTGCCTGACAACGCAGAAGTGCCTGACCAGGAGCGAATTTCTTTGTGCAGTGTGTCCTGCCGACTTGCCGGGGTCCAGTGGATGTTACCTTACAGTCTGCTGTGATCCTTGGAGTATCTAACGTACTTATACGTGTATCTGACGGATAGACCGGTATTAGTAGCTGTGCAGCTGAACTTTGTAGAAGTAGACATTTCCAGTTATATTAATGGACAGTGCTGTGCTAGCACCGTAGAGGATAGTGCGGTCATTGCGTGAGAGAGTATGATACCGTGACACTCAGATTGACAGTGAAGTTTGTTCCTGGACCGAGATTCTTTTGGGATTATACGTATTGTGGAGTCTGGTTTGTTCAGTGGCCATCTCTTTTATCGACACTGCTAGTGGGGCCCGCGATGGAGACTTTTTATAGCCTCCCTTTAGAGGAAAGGGCCGATTATGACAAAGTGAAGAAGAGATTGCTCTGGAAGTTCCGTCTGACTGCTGACGGCTACCGGACGCGTTTTAAAGACCAAGACTTCGAGGATTTTATCTCGAAGATCAAACTTCTGCTGAATAGATGGATTGATATGGAGGGGATAACAAAGGACTTTAATGGCTTGCTAGATTTGGTGCTACGGGACAAAGTTTTGTCCTCGTGTTCCAGTGAGTTGGTGGCATTTTTCCAAGAACGTCAACCAAAGGACATTAAGTCCATGGCCCAATTGGGGCACCATTGTGTCCTGGCCCATCCGGGCAAACCTATTCAGAAGTCGGGTCTGTCAGACGCGCTGGTTGCCGGAGTCGGCAAAATTCAACGCCATCCTTGGCGAAATCAGTCAGGCAATGCAGACAGGGATCAAGAGCGGAAGTATGAGAAGCCGTCAAGTTCTTATCAACCACGTAAAGGTAGCTATGAGAATTTTTGATCTCATAGGAATGGTCGGCCGAGGTGGCTTAACCGACAATATGATAGTTATAGCGACAGAGGGGAGTGCCAAACGCGAAAGCAGGTACGCTTTGAGGACTCTCGAGACGAAGACCGGTTTTGGTATAAAACCAAACATCACAAACAGAGGAGTGGTTCCTCCGAGAGCCGATCTTCGGACTCTGATGCGGGGTTTTCATCATCGAAGAGCTCCAGTAAAAGTACGCGTGAGGATAAGAAGAAGAAAGAGCGCCTGTGTACCAATTGTGGTGGCAAGGGTCATTGTACTGACGTATGCACTATCCCAATAGAACACGCGAACTCCGTGTTTGTGTTAGATACAATCAATAGCGAGGACTGTGCATGGTGTCGCCCTCTATTTCATACGAACGAGAGGTTGGTGCTTCAATGCGGGTATGCGGCACCATGTCTGTCAGCAGTCCATGAGACTGGCAAGGTGGATCTCCACAAAGGCATGGTGGAGAGGAAACCGGTCTCTGTGTTGAGGGACACGGGGTGCACGACAATTGGGGTGCGTCAATCGTGTATCGACGACTCCTGCCTTACAGGCAAAACGGTAAAGTGCACCACGTTCGGGGGCAAAGTAGAGTCTTACCCCCAAGCATGTATCAATGTGGACACTCCGTTTATAACAGGTAGAGTGAACGCGTTCGATCTCGATGATCCCATTGCCGATTTAATCGTCGGCAATGTACGGGGAGTTCAGAAAGCCAGGGGTGTGGCTGGAGCAGAGGCTCAGCATCACCAAACTCCCAAGGGGGATGACCAGAGGGTACATCGTAGAGGTGATTCGCGGCAAGTGCCAAATGACCAAAGTAGGAGCAGTAGGTACTTATACGAGGGTCCGAAAGCTAATAATCGCACAGTTTGGGTGTGTAACGTTCCCCGGAATATTAGTTGGCGCACACTCGGAAGAGTGTTTGATGAGGTCGCGCCGGTTAAGTTTGTGGAGGTAGTGTCATTGCGCGACAACACCAAAATGGCACGGGTGACTTTTGCGAATAGTTGGAGTGCGCGTAAGGCAGTTAGGCAGAAGCATATGTCCTTGTTTCTGAACCATCTGCTAATAGTTCAGCAATAGCTAGGGTTAGATTTCGGGTTCGTGATCAGTAAGATGTTTCGGTTAATGCGAACCGAACCTGAGTTGCTCTGACCCACGCCCCCAATTCGATATTGATATGAATATGTGTATTTTGTAAACTTGTACAGGGTATGAAATGCTGTACAATGCATAGTTATATTGTATTAGGCAATGTCGTGCTTTATATTAATGTGGCATGAGGCCAGGCAGGCACGCTGTAGGCAGGTGCGCTGAGGGCAGGTATGCTGTAGGCAGGTGCGCTGTAGGCAGGCACGCTGTAGGCAGGTGCGCTGTGGTCAGGCATGCTGTAGGCAGGTGCGCTGTAGGCAGGCCTGCTGTAGGCAGGTGCGCTGTGGGCAGGCACACTGTAGGCAGGCATACTGTAGGCAGATGCACTGTAGGCAGGCCTGGCGTGCATTTATCAGAGACCTATGGAATATGATGGTCTTGTAATATTTAAGGCTGATGTTGATACTTTACTATGCCTTGTTCTGTAGTTTATATGTCATGTTTTACAATATGTGTCTATCGAAAGTTGTTGCCAGCAGAAACTAGATACCCCACGATCGAGAGGGAGTGCCTTGCGATTATCTGGGTGATGTCTAAGTTGTCACGATATCTGTTGGGGGCACTTTTTTTCCTCCAAACAGACCACAAACCACTGCTATTTTTGCAGTCGGCTAAATCCACCAGTGCTAAATTGACACGCTGGGCATTATTGCTACAGCAATTTAACTTTACTATTTTACCAATTCAGGCTGTATATAATGTGGCAGCAGATGTCTTGTCTAGGTTGTGAAGTTGGTTGGACATTTATAGTCTATGGGACAGGTACATCTGAAGAGAGTACTTATTACAATTTATGTAAGAAATGTGTTATGTTTATTAGAATTGGTATTTCATGATGATGTATTGTGGTATACTATATATTTATTATGCTGCCATAAAGGCAATATCTATGAAGTGGTACTCAATGTGTAGATGTATCATATTATCTTATACCTACAGCTATATTATGAGAGATGATTGTTGATACTATGACTTGTTGTTTGATTGGTGGCAATTAGTTATATAGATTTGGTGTAACATGCATTGTGTTTAGACTACTCCAGGATTAGTCAGTCGTTGTTATTTTTCAAAACTGCCAGTACCTGGTGTGGAGTTGTACATGTTCCTTGTATTTAGTCTAGTGAATGAGAAGGCATGGATGACAATAGTATTGGACAACTCTGGCATTCTTTAGCTACATGAGGAGGTGCTATCTCGGCATTCTGTTCGTCCATACTCCGAAGGGGGTGGGCGTGACATCACTCCTCCGGTGGAAGAAAACTTCGTTTTCTTTCTTAAGGGGAAGGGGTGGGGGGGGGGGGGTGGTGGATGTCACAGGATAGACATTCGCCGAAATTTTGAGTTGGTCACGCTAGAAAGTGGCTACGCTGTTAGAATAGGAAAACCCGTTTGGCGAGTTGGGCCAAAACGGAAGACGATGTAAAACGTTTGGCGCAAAGGTATTCTTGAGATGTCAGCCGTCCTGTTCGGACGTTTGTGCCCTTTGTCAGCGGTTTCGCTGGGATTACATGAATGCCATTTTTGTTCATTGCTTGCCGATTGTTTCAGGTGTTCAGGATTAGTGATAGATTACTAGATTGGTGATGTGATTCCTAGTAGTTCTTTCCTGGATATTATTTATGGTAGAATCGTGCAATTATGTATTGCCATTTTTCAGTATTGGGCGTCGCCTGTGAGCGATAGTCGTTCTGTAGTCGCCGGTTAGATTATATCGGTGACTGTTGTGCTATTATGTTGCGCTAGTGATTTTGGCAAGTTGTGTGACATTTTCATTACATGGTGTATTGCATTTCATGTGTATTGTTAGCCGTGTGTGGCTCATAAGTGTGCACCGTATTTATTAAAGGGATCATACCCGACTTAGGTGTTATTGTATTACTCATGTCAGCTACTGTGTACTGTGGTCGTACCTGTGAGACAGCGAGCTAAGAGTCCAGTGTGGGTGTGTCTTAAACCCATAGTACCAGTAGAGAGTTTGTATACACAGCACAAGTAGTCTGGTGTGCTCTGTGCGTGTGTTGCATAGCACTATATACCTATATCATTATTCTGACAGGAGACTTTCAAGATATTATTCCGTGGCTATTTTATTGGAGATCGGCCGCCACGATATTATTGTCAAGCCACTATGGTTCGCAGCCCTTTGAGATAGGTCTTGCAACCGATTATTATGAAATGTTATGAAAATGCATTCAATGTTAATATGCCGTAGGACTTTGGTCAAGTCGCAAGTATACTAACCTCTAGTTGAAACGGTCAAAGTCATTTGTATGCAGTTTATGATTTTGAGACTGGACGGACAACGAACTACATATTATGCATTTTATTATGATGTCATACTTGTGAGATGGAGCACCCAATTAAATGTCCGAACTGTACAGCGGTTCTCGGCTTCATCTTGATTTTCCTTTATTCAAGCTTCTAGATGTTATGGTGTGCTATTTTGGATTTTTTAATGATCTTGCACTTTTGAACCTTTATATTCGCGTTATTAGCACAGATTGTTATCACAACCTCATAATGTCTTCAAACAACAGTAACACCGTAACAACATACATTACAAATGCTCCACCTGGAGCGTTATTCTCGTATGAGACAGTGTTTAATGTATACGTTACAATTTACAATTCAATTTATGATAGCTTGAAAACGAAGAACGTTTTCATTTCTCACAGTTTAATCTCACGCAAACACAAACATTGCCCGCATACTTTAACGTGAAGTATAAAAGCGCGCTGATGGATGTAAAGTTTTATAGAATAGTACTCACACCTCGATTGTAGTTTTTTTTTTATTTGACAAATATAAATTTATGTGCGCTGCAGTTTCGGAAGAAAAAAAACAAAGAGGAAGTAATTTAATGTTGATTGGTGTTAATTACATTTACAGGAAAAGGAATTTAATTTTAACCATAAGCACCGAACACCGGTGCGTGTGAACAAGTCGCTGATTATGTAGACACATTTTTGATTAATAGTTTTGTAGTTTCTGTTTATGAGAATATGACTGCATGCAGAAGGATCTCACTATGGACCCAGTGATAGGCAGGAGGAGCTGAGAAGTGGCTATGTACAGGATGTGACAATTCCTTGGGAGAGCCCCGAACCAGATTACAGTATTTTAGATCTGCATAGTTGGAGAGCCCCCTTTGATGGCGGGGAATTCACAGCATGCCACGTACTTCTTAATCATAACTTGGGACTAGATGTCACGATCTTTTAAATGCAAGCCAAGCTGGAGAAACTGGAGCTCATGACTTCAAATCAGGAAGTTTCGGAATGGCAGAAAAGCCACAGAAAAAGCCTAGATCTACAGTGTAGATAATACCGAGGAGTCTTCAACTTGTTATTGGCTACAAAAGAGCGAGAAGCTCAGCAGCCCTAGTACAACAACAACAATAACAATGAGCATATTTGTAGAAGTACAGTTATGTTGTATATCTGGGACGTGAGAAAGAGTCAATAGATTTGACAAAAGAGGCTATAGTCACCATTTGCTCTGTCAGCAGTAATGACAGCATCCTGAACGCCCGACACTATCCCACAGAGCGGCTGGGAAATTAGGTGACATAAATAAATACCTAATCCCATACAGACAGAGAGGGATTGAGACGAAGAGCTTACTGGTTTAGGTTTTGTTGTTAGAACTTATGTTATGACAAATTAGGACGTTCAGCAAAAATATAGAGAGGTTATTATAGGTCCGTGTGCGGGAATAGCCAGTACACGGACAAATTACAAAGTAGCAAAAACGTATACATTTTTAAAGAAAGTATTTTTGTAGAGAATAGTTTTAATAATAAATATTAAGAAGAAAATTTCTAGATAATATCAGTTAATGTTAGGAAAACTTGTCAAGATATACCTGCCTCTGGCACAAAATTTGTCGTGCCTTAAATTGTTTATATCCACGTGACATCCTACCAAATGTAAGCTGGTTCAAGAATGCCCAAAGGCCCTCTCTAAAAACAAGCAACAGTAATAGTAATAAAACATTGTTACATTAGTTATGGAAAACAACACATACGCAATAAACAATATCCGTTACATTTAAACATAGTTTGGAATGTATTCACTATTAAAAAAAACAAAAAAACAAAGAAAACTATCAACCAAAAGAAAACAAAATTATGTAAAAATGTAAACCATGGACGATTATAAGGTAATGAGCAAGTAAACCACCAAAATGTGGCTGGGAAATAAGTATGTTGTTCTCTTTCTGATACAAGTTTGATGACGACACTAATTCTCTTGTGGTCCAGCTATTTCCATTCTTCTAAAGTAAATCAATGACACTACTAAAGGGTGTCATGTAAGCATATAAGCTTTATCTATGATGAGCAATGACGCTTCTCTGGCTAAACAATAAATACATACACTGGAGATACTCATTCATAAGTACCCGAGATGCTTAATATAAATGGGAAAAACAATTTACAGAAATTTTGTCCCCAAAAAAAATTAAAAAAAAAAAAAATTACCATTCTAATGAAGAAAACATGAGAAGTATTGCGCGTTATTTCGAGGAGCGCTCTATTTAGTTTGCGGGCCATAATGCGCGAATTTTCCGTAACCTACTGAAAATGCACCATGGAAAAAATTCCAAGTCACTGGGAGTTATTTAGAACATTAGAAGGTGTAATATTGTCACGGATTGACTGATAATTTTATTCTCCCAACACGTCCCATTTTTCTTATTCTTTTAATGTTTCTGGTTTCCTCGAAGTTTTGCACTTTCGGTTTTTTTCCCTTCTGATTTTACCTACGTAGCTCATTATTCCCCTCTCAGACCCCACCCCGCGGCATTGATTTCGTTTCTGGCCTTCATTATAAATTCACCACTTGGTCAGTAGTACTCAGCTTACTATAATATTACCTAAGCTGCACCCGGTGTTTGTCTGACTAGGAGAACGCTTGTTGCTCGTAACAGCGTTTGATCACGAGCGAGAAATAGTTTCTTTGAAGAAGCGAACCGCCGTCCTACTAAAGTTGGCAGCGGGAGCAAAAGGTGAGGCAACCCTTTGAGGTCTGGGTACCCGCTTTCATCTTCGATTCAGGGGAGACAATTTCACGTTCGTTCTGAGATTTTTGTTGTGGCCCTTGATCACCGCAGTTAGCTCTAGAATAATGTTATGTCTTATCTACGAAACTTTCTTGCGGTTGTTGTCTTCTGATGTAGACTCTAGAATAACATTTGTCTTACTCATGATTACGTTATACGCCGAACATCTGTGAAAACATGCGATGCCAGGTGGCCGGGGGTAGCGTCTCTTGTAGACTATAAATCTAGATAGTTTTACTCAGTCAAGCACACTCGTAAATTTTTCCTGCCCGTAGATGACCCAATGAGACAAAGGCAGTTGAGGGCACAAAACTAGATTGTGTTGCCTATTCTCGTCATCTCGGGATAAATTGACATCTTTTTTAATATATAATTCATGTTAGCTTATATATATATATAACTGATATTAGTGTGACTTGAATTATCTTAGGTGATTTCTCCCCGGTAATTAATTCAGTGATAATGTAGCGCCATCACCGCCTAAGTTAAATGGTGCTTAAGCTGTTGGGTGTCTCCTGGTGTTATTTTTTACAACGGGTTAATGGCAAACTTATGCTAACAGATACTTACTAGTCGAATAACCTCATAGTCCGTTCAGTGCTTACCATGGGTTAAAGAGTGAACTAAAAAGCTACCATTACTTTACGGAAATGTCAGTGGTGTAAGTTATTCACTTAAACCTGAATAGTGACGTGCGTGCACTATAGCACTTGAATTATAAGAGGTAGTCACTTTTTACTTTCTGAGAGAAATTTCTAGTGGTTGAATATGGAATTATCATATGCCTACTTGTGTAGTTAGACACCAGTTTAGAACTTTCACGGCAATCCTGACAGCAGCCACCAGCCAGAGATATAATTATATCTTATGTTTAAGTCACAACGTATTATTAGAGCAATAACATTGCATTTTTCTTGCATTCAATTTTTGGGAGGTTATTACTTTTTCCTTTTTGTGTATCGACCCCAAGGGGCGCATACCAATTATTTTGTAATGTCTAGTGCCTGTATTTTCTGTAAATTCGCCTAATGTTGTAAGATGAATCGCATATCCACTCAGCTGGAACTACAGGGTTAAATATACCTTGTGTTGAGTTGGAAGAGGACGTGGAGTAGATTTTGTTGTTAGGGCATTTGCTGACAGGTACATGTATGTACAAGGTATATTAGCCTATGCGAGCGCATGCTGATAATTGAAAGAGTGGAAGCAACAGGAGGGCGACTCATATGGATAAAGACAGCCCGAGACTATCATAGCAATGATAACAATATTTATAGATCTCATAGTGGGGCATAACTGTTTATTATAACGTTATTGTAATTTTATTGTTTGCTTGATGTAAAGGTTGTTTGTTTTGGTCTCCAAGTTTCAGGGTACCCCACTGCTACTACAGGATTCCAGTCAGGCGAAGAACGTAACATTCTCCTCGATCTAACGGTTCCAGAAAGCAATAAGCACCACGAGCTGTCATCTATACCTGAAGTACAACCCTTTTCGACGCCCATCCCTCTAATGGGAAATGAGCTCATGCAGTGTATAACGAGCCATAGCAAATCTGAAATCGTATTTGGCAGTAGTGGTTTCCTACTCGACTCTTGATCACAAGTCAGAGCATAGTCGCTTCCAGCAAATCGATCAGCACAGCATCTCCAGCAGAATTGAAAGCACCAGACTGTGCTTAAACTGAGCACCCAGTCACAAAGTTTAAACCAGCCCAAACCGGATTTAAACATCAAGTACGCAGGCCTATTTCACGCGCTGGATAATAGCGCAGTGGACCATTTATCCTAAATTAACCTCGTCTTGTGTGTGTTCTGGTCACTCAAAACCCCCCGGCACGTATTAGCGGTCAGCCGAATATAGACAGAGTAATCTACAGCCTATCTTGTTGTTAGTGTGTGAACAACGGCGCATGGATAGCGCCTACAGTGGGTTTATAGTGTAATTCATCATCTGTAGGAGGATATACATATAAAGACACTAACTGGAGTTATTGGATTTGGTTCCACAGAAGCGGAAGGATTAGGAACTCTGTTTATTTATTTGTCGGTTTTCTACAGGCGGGTTTTTTTGTGTTGGGGGATTGTTTGTTTCGTTGGTGTTTGAATACTTGTTAACTTGATGTAAATATTGATTCCTTTCTTATGTTGTTGCTGATATACTTATGTCATATATTTTCTTCTTTCAAGAACCTTTAATAAATTTTACTCATTTATTAACGCGTTGTTTACGACGCTTCATCCATACTTAATATTGCAGCTGTTACTATTGTCTCTATTTGACCAGAGAAAGGAGAGAGAGCGGGTGGTTCTTAAGACTACATAAGTGTGTTGGGGCTTGGAAAGAGAGATAGCTTTAATAAATCCTCTTCCAGGTTCGTCTCAGGTTCACCCTATTTAATACATTATCTATGCGTTGTCTATAATTCACAGTCAGTTCACTCTTATTGTCGATTTCACAAAAATTGTCTGACTCGACAAATACTCTAAAACCCTTAACTCAGCCACGACAAATACTGATAAGAAAAACCTCAGCGAAATAGAATGTAAAAATCAGCACACGTAAACTATAAAAAACAAAATGATTACAATGTGTAAAGAAACAAATAATTCTGCTCTAAATAGCTATCACTAAGTACAATCAATTGTTAATAGCATGCATTAACAGAGTAGGTTCTCTGCCAAGATAGCGGATGAGCTGAGGGTAATGACGCTCATGTGCCTTTTTCATGTCCCGTCCTGTTTCCGTTAAATAAAAATTGTGACTATTACAATTAGCAGTCCAGTACAAGCTATATGGAGATGCCAGCTGTCTATAGCTAACCACTGTGCTAATAAACCATTTTCAAGTACATGGGTGCTCTCAGAAGAATAAGAAGAAACAAGAGATCTGACTATGTGTACCACTGTCACAAGATAGATTTGGGGCAACCCCATCACGATCACTCATTCACTACGGCAGTAATCATTACATTTTTTGTGTACGTACTGATTACACGGGTTCCAAAGTTGTTACAACCGGGAGTTGTAGTGAGGATAAGCTCTCACTGCAGATAAAATACTTCTATGGCACGCGCCTCAAGCAGCCTCTGACAACCAATTTGAGCCCGGCGGAACTGTTTCCACTGACGGGAGAAGGGGCAAAGGCGAGCGACTGGCGCCTTAAAACCAGCAGCTTCGGGCAGATAGGGCTCGTAATCCTTGGTTGGTAGCTTATCTAAGAGAAGGAACTCTGAATTCAAACCACCTCTGCCTTGCGGGAATATCCATTTATGGAATTGGCTTCGGGAGTAAAACCTGAGGATAAATCCGGAGTCGGAGTCCTTAAGGCAGTCTAATGTCGATTCGACATTATTCTGGCAACTCCTACGACGTGGCTGGTACCAAACTGTATCGGCTACTGCCGTTCATTTGGATCTACCAGCTGTGTGGAGAGGGGGAACATGTTGCATGGGCAACAGCTTGATCTCCATATAACTGTGCCCAAGCTCGCGCCCTGGAGAGTACACTCCAGCTTCACCCTATAGGTGTCGGCAAAACACGGGAAGTAGCAGTTACCGGTTATAAGCATTTTGCCCAACTGGCGTAGGGCATGGCGCCAGGGGCAACTTCCGACAGTGGGAGAGGTTCTAGGATCTCACTGGACAGCTACCGCCCGCTTCAAGCTGGGCAGCCCCCAGTCACTAACGTGTTGTCCTGCCACTGTCTGCTTTCCCCATTTGGTGCATGGTTATTAGTGTCAAAGCCGAACTGTGGACAGAAAATTGTGCACCAAGAAATTATCGGAATAATAGAAATAAGCAAACTCTCAGATTGGGATGCTGGAACGTCCGGACTATGTTGACTGGACTATCCGAAAACCCACAAGACGTAAACGATGTAAGGAAGACAGCCATAATTAATGATGAGCTTAAACGACTTCAGGTGGATATAGCTGCTCTTCAGGAAACGCGCCTGGCGGGCTCTGGAACAGTGAGCGAGAAGGACGACACATTTTATTGGCAAGGGAAAGATCTTAATAAAACAAGAGAACACGGAGTAGGTTTTGCGGTCAAAAAATTGCTAACTAAAATGGTTGAACCAGGCGAGAATGGATCAGAACGCCTGTTAACGCTCCGCCTGCAAACTAGCACAGGTCCCATCACCCTTGTCAGTGTATATGCTCCTACTCTGTACTCTGCCTCAGAAGCTAAAGATGAGTTCTACGAAAATCTAGCAGCAGTCATCAAAATCATACCTAGGCAAGAACAGCTTGTTGTCCTTGGGTGCTAGAGTGGGTGCCGATAATGTTTCACAGCCTTCATGTCTGCGCAGGTTTGGTAATGGCAAGATGAATGAAAATGGACAACGGCTCTTAGAGCTGTGAGTCCACCATGACCTCTGCGTGACCAACACCTACTTTCAGACAAAACCACATCATAAAGTGTCATGGAGACACCCACGATCCAAGCACTGGCACCAACTGGACCTGACTCTCGTCAGAAGGCCACTTCTCAGGTCTGTGCTCTCCACGCGCTCGTACCATAGTGCAGACTGTGATACAGATCACTCCTTGGTTTGCTGCAAAATCAGAGCACAACCAAGAAAACTCTATCGTGTCAGACATGAAGGGAAACCACGCATTGATACCAGCAAGTTGTCAGACCCTGTCATTACTTAATTTACTGCGACCTTCAAGAAAGTGCTCAGTAGCCCTCAGCATAGTGATACTATTACAGAGAACTGGGAGCATCTACGGAACACCATTCAAAGTACTGCACTTGCCACCTTTGGTAAGAAAACGGCAAAGTCAAATGACTGATTTGATGCTTCATTAGATGTGATGGCACCTGTCATTGAAGCTAAGCGCAGTGCTATGAATGAATACAAATGTTCACCGAGTGCCAGAACCCTACAGATCCTGAAGGCTACGAGAAGCAAAGTTCAACAAACTGCTCGACGCTGTGCAAATGACTATTGGCTCCAGCTCAGTGAGAGCATCCAGATCGCAGCGCAAACAGGCAACATTAGACAAATGTATGACGGTATAAAGAAAGCGCTTGACCCCCCCTCCCCCCAAAAAAAGACGGCACCGCTAAAAACCATCAGCGGAGAGAAGTTAACCGATAAGGGTAAAAAGATGGAGAGGTGGGTGGAGCACTACTCTGAGCTTTACGCTAGAGAAAATACCGTTACGCCTGCAGCCCTTGATGCTGTCAAATGTCTGCCAACTATGGAGAAGCTGGATGCCGAACCAACATTAGAGGAACTCAGCAAGGCCATCGATAGCTTGGCCTCTAGCAAAGCACCACGCAGTGATGGGATTCCACCTAATTTAATCAAATGCTGTAAGAGCACGCTATTACATCCCCTGCATAGGATGCTGTGCCAGTGCTGGGAAGAGACAACTATTCCTCAAGACATGCGAGATGCCAAGATTGTAACACTGTATAAAAATAAAGGAGACAGAAGTGATTGCAATAATTATAGAGGCATCTCTCTTCTTAGTATTGTTGGTAAGGTTTTTGCCAAAGTCATCTTAATGCTACTACACAAGTTAGCTGAGCGCATATATCCAGAGTCACAGTGTGGATTCCGAGCTGGCAGATCAACAACAGACATGATCTTTTCTCTCCGCCAGCTTCAGGAAAAATCAAGAGAGCAGAAAAGGCCTTTAAATATCGCCTTTATAGACTTCACAAAAGCATTTGACCTGGTTAGTAGGGATGGACTCTTTAAAATCCTCCTGAAAATAGGCTGCCCTTGTAAAATGCTGGAAATGATAAAGTCATTCCATGACGACATGAAGGGAACAGTCCAATATGCTGGAAGCACGTCACAGCCTTTTGATATACGAAGTGGCGTTAAACAAGGCTGTGTTCTGGCTCCGACCCTCTTCGGGATCTTCTTTGCTTTACTCTTGAAATATGCATTCAGAGATGCAACTGAAGGAATATGCCTTCACACTAGGTCAGATGGCCGTCTGTTTAATCTTTCAAGGCTGAAGGCAAAAACAAAAATCAGAAGGGTCACTATAAGAGACTTGTTGTTCGCTGATGATGCTGCAGTCGTCACTCAAAGCCAACAGGAGCTTCAGAACTTGATGAATCACTTCACTAAAGCATGCAAGGACTTTGGCCTCACAATAAGTCTAAAGAAAACGAATGTGCTGAGTCAGGATGCGGGTGCTGCACCAGTTATCACTATCGATAACTATGAATTGGCAGTGGTGCATAACTTCACATACCTAGGGTCTACCATAAATGACAAACTCTTACTGGATACAGAAATCGCCAGCTGCATTGGCAAAGCTGCAGCTGCCTTTGCCCGCCTCACATCGCGTGTTTGGGGAAACTCCAAACTCACAATGAAGACCAAAGCTGCGGTATATAATGCCTGCGTCATCAGCACACTCCTATATGGCAGCGAGACCTGGACGACCTATGCTAAGCAAGAAAGAAGGCTCAATACCTTCCATTTACGGTGTCTACGCCGCATCCTCGGCATCTCGTGGAAAGATAAAGTGACAATGTCGAGGTGTTGTCACGTGCTGGCCTTCAAAGTATGTATACACTGCTTAGACAGTGCAGACTTCGCTGGTTTGGCTATGTTCGCCGCATGGAAGATGGTCGCATCCCAAAAGATATCTTCTACGGACAATTAGCAGATGGTAAAAGAACAGTTGGGCGACCACAGCTGAGGTTCAAAGATGTGTGCAAGAGAGATATGAGGGCACTGGACATGGATCCAGCCACATGGGAGGATGAAGCTGCCGATCGCACTAAGTGGTGATGCTATTTACGGCGCCACCTCAGATTGGGCGAAGAGAGGCTCACACAACAAGAAGAGGTGGGGAGAAGACGTCGAAAACATCAGGAAAATAAGCAGATGAGGGCTGTCAAGTCAGGGGCGCATTCCCATAGTCAGTTATGACTGAAGGGGCTATTATTATTATTGATTACACGGTATTTTCGGGGGCATCGACACATTTGATTATCTCTTATCTAACAGACATTCGGGTACTTAAAACCATTTGACACTCCTTGTGGGTGATAATGTATCACATTAGATGGGCGTTTCACAGCTCTGCTGAGATTAAGCGCAGGTAAACCCATTTGGGCCTGGTCAGTCTTCGGGTAGTTTTGTTTGATAAGGCCAAGGGGCGCGATAGATAAGAGATTACTTGTCTGGGTGACACATTTTGGACAGACAAGATGACCTAATCGCTTCCTGTTCGACTTGTTATGACAAGATTACTTTAGATAGTAATAATTTGTTAATCTGAAACACATTGTCGTATGAGTTTACAGATATGTTGGTGAGTTCGCCTGCTAGGCAGTCGGATGTTTTCATTCCATATATGGGAAAGGTGACCTCTACATCACGCGCAGAATTATTCTATGTCGGGAATATTTTGAAATTACTCCACCCAACATTTTTGTTTGAAATGATTGGAGCCCTGAGCAGCTGCATAATAAACAGATGCGGGGGTAGGACAGGCAGATAGCCTGACACGTTTCAGTGTTAGCTCACTGAGAGAATCGCTTGCCAAAGACACCAGACTTGCCAGTAGGTAGAATCAGTATTCCATCTTATCAGATCAAACACCTTTTATTGGAGTAGTCATAAGGACTTACAAAACAGCCAAGGAAACTCTACCAATTTAATAAGGAAAGCAACTGTCTGAGGAAACTGGACACACGGAGTCATAGAGGGAATTATCTTATAAAAGTAACGACCCCCAAGAACACGTGTAAGAGGCCTAATCACGTGCCTTAACTTCATTCATCTGAGCAAAAAGTATGTGAGCCAGGATTGGCGTAAGTTGTCATTTTACATTCTATATTTTTCATTACTAACATGTGAAATAATATGTATATATTACCATGTGAATATTAATATGTGAAAATCGCTAGTGGATGTCCAAGTCATTTGATGCTGGCGACCTCATCATAAAGAATGTTGATTTCATGAACCACCACTGCTAGGGCTGGTGACTGCTTTATTGCTAGCTCCTTACAGAGAACTAAAAGCATCGGTAGTCCCAAGTTGCAAATGTAGCAGAGAGAGGGGGGGGGGATGAAAGAAATAATGTACATTCTAAGTATAATACTTACAGTTTCAACCCAGTGTAAATGCCTATGTAAACATATTCACTTTAAAGTTAATGAAAGTTTCGAACTTTTCAGTCAGTGTAAAGGTAAATGAAAACATGTTCAATTTATATTGTGAACACTTTTCAAACAGGGGAGATGTAAACGTAAACATTTTCTATCTGTACTATTAATCTTTTCATTTAAATGTAAAATAAGAATAAAGCTATTCAATTTAAATGTAACGAAAGTTTCTCTCGAGGGATTAAGTTTAATTCTCATCGAGGGTAAATTCTGAGATAGATGGGATGGTAGATTAGGAGAAAGGGGACACATAAGTATGTGTCGGGAAACACAATACTCAGGAGAGCGTTTCGTTTCTATTCTTTTGCCATAGTTGTTGGTAGTCGTACCAGTGAAGGTACTAATCTCTGGATCAAATTGAGGGTAGGTGTGGACTGACGTAGAAACGCGGGACCAGCTTGGCAGTTACTCCTTGATTGTTCTGGGAACGTGCTGCACCTTTAAGCTTAACCAGAGACGTGAGAACTCCAGTGACCTCTCTGCACAAAACCCATCAGCGGGAGCAGAAACTACTATTGGCAGCTAAGTGAAACGTATAAGCTGTTAAAGTGAACTTTTTTTCATAAAACCTACTATCATTCAATGTTGAACAATTTCTTTTAAACTATTCAATTATTTTAACCCTTGTTAAAACTAAATGATTACTAAATCTGTTATTTGTTAACATACAAATTTAACTTCGATTTAATCATTATAAATGTACAGCATGTTTGTCTCAGTCAATTTACTAAACACACTCTAAACAGAGCTATACAAGAATAATAAGAATTCAACTGAGTAAATCAGGGTGGGGGCTTAACGATCTGAAACTAATAATTGCTTAATCTTTCCCAAAAGTTGTCGGCAGATCATAGAGGTAACGTGCTCAGCCAAAGGAGCATTGTTCTCGCTTTTCTGAATATCTTGTAAACACTACCTCGGGATAGAATCGTCATTAATCTTTTATCTACAACTCTGTCAAGAGTAAACTTGTGCGAAGGTAGGCACTTTTGAAGCCCATATTAGATACTCTTGAGTTTTGGCCACTGTTGGACCACTGCTGCAAAGCAGGGGAGGCAATACCGTTACAACCACATTTTTGCAGGTATTAATATGTATACATATGACTACGTACTAATCTTTGACTCTTTGTATTTGTCTCTGTCTCTAATTCTATCTAGTTCTTTGACATACATACCCACACACGAACGCACACACACACATAAATGAATGTTTATATGTATGTGTATATTTTCACAATTATAGATAACAGTTTATTTTCTGTAAGTTTCTCTACTTGACTAACGACATTCCTATTATATCGTACAATAAATCCTGCTCCAGGAACTGTGTTTCTGTCTACCGTTCTCTTTTCTTAGCAGATTTCAATGTGAGGGTGTAGAACAACTCTTGAAACACATCTCTGTATTTGCTGCTCATACTATAATACACGAAGATGTTCACAGATGAATTTATGGATTCCATGACAACGCCAGACCCCCCATGAAAACTAGCATGTTTTTATTCTTTCGGTCAATAAAAAAAGTTGGTACTGTGGATATAATCAAAAACGTGATGCTAACAGGGACGATACAAACGATAAAGAGTATGGCAATTATTATGACCATTTTAGCCACGATTTGATTTCGGCTGGAAACGTTGTCAGCTTGTACAGTTATTGTAGATTTTATTCGCCATTTATTCTTGCTATGTAATTTAGCGACCAAAGTAATGGTACACGTAATGATGACTACAAAAGCAGTGGATGGAAACAACATGTTAAATATGAAAGAAATCCTTTCAACCATTCCCGATGTGCAGTGTAAACAAGGCCGATCATGGTTTTGTTTCTGTCAGGGAAAAATTTTAATCCCAACCTAGTGACAGCGTATACCGGGGCTGAACTTGTGATGAGAAATATGAAGACACATACTATGATAATAGACGTTCTTGTTGGAGTGATGATCGTACTTACCTAGATGAGATAAAAAAAACAACCCATCGTCTTTCAGGAAGCAACTGATGATAAAAATAGGTATTGGACGCTCATAACAAAAAGAAAAAAAAGAAATTACTTGACAGCTAGAAAAGTAAGATAAGTAATAAGTATTTAGATACATTACATAAAATGACGTCATCACCTCACTTCACTAGTACACGTCCCACGACACATGACCCCCTGGCACCCCACAGCTATCACTGCTGTAATTGCTTTCAAGGCACAACCCGCTACCAGAGAGGTTAGACCTATACGATCCATGATAGGAAACTCTATACAGAGCGTTACAACAGGAGGTAACCTGATTATCAGAAGTGCCCCCCTCCCCTGTCGGACAAGTGTTTCGGCCCTTTATTCTTCTGTACACTTAAAAGGGGACGGGCCTCCATGGGCATGGACATGAGTCCCACGTGGCAGCCTCTGTTGTCTTTTTCCCGCCTGCCCTGGGAAGTGAACCCATCCCACTTTGCTTGCCGCTTTCTTTAGCTTCACTTACTTAGTCGTTCCTCTTCTACCGCGAGGTGTAGAGGGTTGGAAGAGAGAGCGCCATACTATCCTATCAGCTGTATTCCTCCTGGCCTAGTTCCTTTCTAGTCCTCGGTCCTTCAAAGATTATCTAAAGTTTCCTCCCAGCGGACTCTGGGTCGTCCTGGATCCCTGGCTCTTAGTTTCCCATGCTTGTCGTGGTAGCCGATCTTTTCCCAGTCTGCAGATATGGCCAAACCATCTTAGTTGGGACAAGTTCTACTTGGGTCTGCAGGGGTTTGGTTTTTAGGCCTTGGCGTATCGTCTGGTTACGCGCCATGTCTCTTCTTGTTACTTCAACCACCTTCCTCGGATACCTCATTTCTGAGGTTTAGATCTGGCTTTTGTGGGTTGTAGTCATTGTCCATGACTTGCATCAATACGTCAAGGCTTTTCAGCTTCACTCCTGGTTTTATTCATGCTGCCAGCTTGAGACAATTGTGAAAGTAATCATTATGTTGTTGTTACGACTGGAATAAATATAGAGGATCATGCAGGATACGCGAATGATGGCAGGTTTTTCATTCAGGACATAATGGTCAGTATATATAACAAAAGCCGGCAGGTGAACAGGTCCACGGGAAAAAACATGGTTGACATTTAATAAATAAAGTCACTTCTCATTAACGTCCATCAAACATCAAAAGTACATATATATAAATTAAAACATAATATGGTATGAAATCAGTTTTACAAGTAAACGGTACACATGAAACAAGGGGCGTTTCGGGTTTTTCCCTTCGTCAGCCACAGTTACGAACAGGTGACAAGGACAAGAACTACATATAGGTACTACAAAAATCTATGATGATGAGGAAAACGCCAAATGAGCGATACAAGCAGATGAAACAACGGTGATGAGCAAAACGATAACAGTAATAATGCAAGAAAATCGTAAAACCAGAAAGACATGTCGAAACAAGAAAGTAAATAATCAACGAAACGAAGGCAGAAATGAACAACACTATTAAAACAAGTAAAAAATTACTTAGCTGGATCCAAGAAAGAAACATTCAAGATGGCTGAGAAAATAAGGCGTCATGCGGATGTGACGTATGAGCTAGTGACGGCTAAAAAAAGATAATAGAGGAAACGAAACGAACCAAAGCAAAAACAAGGATAGATAGGAAAATAATGACAGAAGAAATAAAGTATAAAACAGAGACAGAAGCCACCAGAATTATGCAAAATGATGCTGGACATTAAGGCCAGCAGGAGATAACACGCTCATTTGAAAAATAAGACGATTCTCCAACGAGAAGCGAGTTCGGTCGTCGCTGACACATAAAAGGAGGGCAGTGACATGAATGTCAAAGTTACCTGAATGGTCAGGGTTATTGAAGTGAAGGGCCACCGGTAAATGTTTGCCATGATAGATGTCATTCAAGTGCTCACGAAACTTATCTGCCAAACGTCTGCCAGTTTCAATAATATAGGTCATGTCACACCTCTTGCAGATGATAGCATAAATCAAGTTTCTGGATTCGCATGTGAAAGACTCTCCAATGGCAAATTTACCGTTCGGAAAGGAGAGTGACTGTGTTTGGAGTACAAAAGGACAGGTCTTACATATGCGGCGTTGGCACGGTTTAGTACCAAAGTGAGAAGGACTAGTTTGTCTCAAGTGACTATTTACATAAATATCCATAAAATACTTATCGCTACGATATGCCACCAAAGGGGTATCACGAAACAACTCTCTGGTATCAGGATCGGAGTGGAGAACAGGCAGATGACGAAACAGAATTTTTTTCACCGCCAAACAGTGAGGGTGGAAAGTTAAGACAAGTTTGAGTCTGTCAGATTTAGTAATAGGTTTAGTAGTAAGTGCAACCTGACGAGTCACGTGACTAATGCGATTAAGGACATCAGATAAAACTCTTTCAGTCGGCGAAAAAACTCGAGCATTTCTTGAGCTCGTTCACGAAAATCATCTTCATCGTGACATATCCGACGTAAGCGTAGAAGTTGAGAGTAAAGGTAAAGGAACCCGTTACACGCCCATTGAGGCATATTGGGAATATGGTGTTAGGCCCATATTATCTTGACCATCGGCACACGAGGGGTGACGTGGTCGGCATCACGCCGGCCGCCTTAACCTTCCCAGAGTAGCTCTGGTACCCATTAGGGGCTGGGTCGACCCAGGAGCCGTTTGTGGCCTAAAAAATTTTCCGCCTCATCTGGGGATCGAACCATAGACCACTGCGCTAGGAAGCCAGTGCACTAACCACTATGCTACCACGCCTCAAGTTGAGAGTAGGGAATGGAATTTTTACAGCTGAGAGGGGGAGAAGAGGTGTAAAGAAGGAAACCATGAGCACCAGTAGGTTTGTAAAATACAGAGTAGTAAAGCCAGTAGGAGTAATATTGACAGTAAGGTCAAGGAAGTTAACTGAAGTGGTAGAAATCTGAGAAGTGAATTTGATGGCAGGATGGAAATTGCCAACGTAGTCAATGAATCTACGGAGGTTAACTTCAGACATGTCTGTGACTCCAATACCATCGTCGATATAGCGACGGTAAAACTCAGGTAATGGTCCATCGTAACTTTGAAGAACCAAATATTCAAAGTAACCCATGATGAGGCAATCATAACTCGGGCCCATTTTGGTGCCCATAGCAACGCCACTAATTTGATTAAAGAACTGGCCATTGAATTCAAAAGAGATGAGAGTGAGAACCAATGCCGCAAGGCGAAGAAGAGAACCTGTGCTAAAAGTAAGGTCAGTGCGTCTGTCGAGAAAAAATTGTAGTGCTTTAAGGTCATCAGAGTGTGGAATGGAAGTATAAAGCGAACACAAATTCAGAAGGAGAAGACGGTAAGTGGGGTCAGGTGTGAAGTGGATGGAATCAAAAGTAGTGATAGCATGGGTGGCGTCCTTCAAATGAGAAGGTAGATTGGCCACTAAAGGTTGCAAAATACTATCCAGGAAATCAGAGATACGTTCAGTGGGACAAGAGCAGGCTGAAACAATAGGTCGACCCGGATTGTCAATTTTATGAACCTTACGAAGCATGTAGAAGGAAGGTTTACCTAGACTACTATCAAGAAAATGGAGAGACAAGGCACTAGAAGGAAGGAGGTTATCTTGGATGAGATCACGAATAGTAGCATGAACAGTAAGATTATTGGGGACTGTGGCATCACCAGAACTAGGTGAGTAAAAGGTGGAGTTGCCGAGCTGTGAGACTCCTTCATGAATGTACAAGTCCTTTGGCAAAACTACCACTGCACCACCTTTATCGGCAGGTTTGATGGTAATGTCATCCCGCTTTTTAAGGGATGACAATGACCGCCACTCAGAAGTAGTCGGGTTAGATCGACGTAGACGGGGTAGAGAAAGTACATGGCATGGATAAGCGTAGTAGAATTATCTCTTGTCCGTCAATAAGTTTCAAACGTTAGGCATCTTTATGTGGCGATAATATAATAATGATACACTCCTCTCCTCTCCACTTAATCCTGGCCGTTGTACTAAGGTTCGAGCAATCCACGACAAAAAACCAAAGTAATGCGGCAGAAACAATAACGGCAAACAAATTATTAGTTGCCAAATATCTCAAAGTTACGTGTAGTAGATTATTATAAGAACTTCTAGATAAGTTCGGGAACCATCTTGTTCAGATACAGCTTCACCATTGCTGGAATCTCTTGTGAAACATGATACATTTCTAGGGCCTGCCACAACATCTGGTGTGGAACGGATCAATAATCATTTGCTATATTCAACCAGATTACATGGAAGTTTGTTCTGTCAGACTTTGCCTTTTGGATTGCTTCCAATATCATTGTGGCATGCTCTAGACATCCTTATGTACCTGGGATACCTCCTTTCTGAATGGTAGTGTCAATGTTCCCATTTGCCAGGAGGTATGTAGTGAGCGTTTTCGCCATCACTGAGAAGAATATCTTCCCTTCCACATTAAGTAGTGAGATTGGCCTGAACTGACTGATGTCTGTAGAATTTTGTTCCTCCGGGATGTAGACTCCGTTCGCCTTTCTCCATCTCTTATACACCATTGGAACACCTTAGCTAGGGTGCACCGAGCTTACTGGGCACTGCTTCCAGCCTCTTGCACCGTTGGGGGCTTGGTGTTAAATTCAGCTCCTGGCTTACTCGGCCATTTAAGGCCTGCCATGCTGCTGAGCGGGTCATCTTTGCGACCATTCATGTCACATCTGTGAGTTCATTCATTGAGTCAGATTGGTAGTTAGTAAACGGAGCAGTCGTCTGAGCACCTCAGGGCATCTCTTATACACAACATATGGAACACCATCAGGACCTGGAGCTGACTTGCACCGAGCTTTCTGGACACTGCTTTCTACCTCTTGTATCGTTGGGGGCTTGGTGTTAAATTCAGCTCCTGGCTTACTCGGCCATTTTAGGACTGCCATGCTGCTGAGCGGGTCATCTTTGCGACCATCTGAATATGTCACTGTTGGGAGTTCATTCTATTGGTCAAGAGGTAGTTGTAAGCTAGTGTATGGTGATACTGGTCTATGCTAGCTTAAAATACGCGAATGGTTTTCTCAATGAAAATATCTCAGAAACGTTCTTAAGTTGAACTCCAACAAGCAGTAGTCAATTTTCCAATTCAGGACTGCTCGCAAGTCGTTGGTGAAAGTACATGTTATTTATTGACACGATACAGACGGGAATACACAAGACGATCATGGTTACAGATTATAGATGCAAATGTCATACTTTAAAGTTGCTGATCATACTCTTAAATTCTTGGAGATTCTTCAACAATAAAGTCCTCTTCTATCCAAGTGAGCTGAGGATCACTTCTGTTACCCTCTAATATACATTTACAATGAAGTCCGTTGACCTTCTTCCAAGGACGTCTATCGTGGTAGACGGATTCATGTTCAAGGATCAATCTTTGATATCATACCCGTAAAATTCCCAGACTTTCTTCATTCAATACTTATGTAGCATATATATATAATCCAGACAAAGTCAGACACGGCAATACAATCAGGTTAGAGTCTTCTGTTGACTAACCTCTCCCAAAAATCCATGCCATGACTTTGGCATTGGCGAAACGGCATATTAAAACATGTGAAGCATACAAAAATCAATTAACTTCGTTTCCTCGTAGGTATCCTCCCTCTACGGTAATTCAAACAAGGCAATCGACTCCGTTTGTCCATTCTAGGAATGACATACTACGATGGATTCCCGCTAGACCATAACTAGGAGCGGCCTGATACTTCAATTAAAAATCAATAAACATTCAATGTGAAATGGGGCGACACTTACATGATACTTCCACTATTGGCTTCGACATGAAGACCAATATATATATCAATAGAAATAATGGCTTCCACCAACTTGCCACGAATACAAGAAATATTCCACGGACATCAACATGGTCCGTACTGCCCCCATACAAAACATGACGTCACAATCCCTAAACTAGGTTACCCGTGCGTCCAAAGCAACTCACACTGCATTGTGCACGTCAGTGCGTGAATCAATCGAACGCACAAATAATATAACTATATTAAGACTGGTGCGTACATTTGGCAGGACCGAAGACTACCCCCTTAGGTAATAAATGTACGTAACAGCTCCCTTATTACCTCCCCTTAAAAAAATTAATTCTATTAATTTTTTTGAACTTAGTACCCGAGAGAGGTGAGTCAAAACTACAACAAGATATATGAAATGCATAAAGTTATATCATATTAAGAAAAGAATATTAAACGAAATCAATATAACTAAATGATAGTATGCATTAAAGCACACATCCACACTCGACCTACTTTGGAACGATGTGGTAATATTCGAAGTAAAAACAAGTTGAAAATGAAAAATGAAAAAACCATTAAAAAAAAAAGATGATAATAAAATTCAACTAAGTTTTCAAAAAAGAAATTTGAAACATATGATTTCAAAAATGAAAATGAACAGCAACACTGATGATGATCAATGACAAGAGAATCAATAAAACAGAAAAATTGAAAATACAATGTGCAAAAATGAAGCAATGCAAATTTAAACACTTTAAGAATCAACAACCTTAATGTTTTCTAACACTAGTACGGTTGACTAGTGATCTAACAGTGAGATATCATAACTAAGACCCGTGAATGCAGGTATTACGTGACAACTAAGAAAGTTAGTATGTGTGTGATCCATAATCAATTAAATAGATTAAATTGAATTATTCTAATTTATATATTTCTTAATTACTAACAAATAACCAGTTACTAATATTTTCTAAGTAATTCCAATATCACTATCAATATGTCAATGTTCAGTTACAACTAGTTAGTAATCGACGAGACGATGTTCTCAATGTTCCATACACGATAAAATATATTCTCGAACACGATATGTAATGTAATATGTTCCATAGGAATAACAAATGTATATTTGTCGCTCTTAACAATGTTTCCATACTAATAAAAAGTTACTGTAGTACGAATGTTCCCGTTCGAACAAAACGTTACTCTAATACCACTGTTCCCGTTCTAATAAAACGTTACTCTAATACCACTGTTCCCGTTCTAATAAAACGTTACTACACAAGAAGTAATGTTATAATCTATAAGTAAGTATATACTGAAAGTTATACTTATACGAATACTTCAGTTATTTAAACAGTCTTTATAGATGTACAATCAATGATAATGTACAAAGTTATTCATGTTATCGGTGAGGATGTTTCAACATCTGGAAGTGGTTTAGTTTCGACAAGTTCGCTTGGGCATCTCGACAAACAGTCTGCGAACACATTCTTCACTCCAGGAATAGCACGTATTTCAAAATTGAATGGTTGAAGCGCTATAGCGTAACGCGCTGACTTAGATGATTTAACATTTTTCGTGTTCAGTGCGGTAAGAGTTTTTTGATCAGATTCCACCACAAAGTGTGAGCCGAGAAGGTAACGTTCCAGTTTTGTGATTGCCCACACTAATGCGAGGAGCTCTTTATCCAGAACGGAGTATTTGAGTTCGCTCTCCGTAAGTTTTCTGGACACGTACATCACCGGAAATAAGGTGCCGTTATATTCCTGCATCAAAACTGCAGCAATAGCGTAAGAAGATGCATCACTGAGAAGAATGAAAGTGAGATTTTTGTTAGGCAACCTCAAAAAAGGTTCATTTGAAAAAAAAACGTTTTATATAGTCTAACGCCGTTTGGTGATCCTGCGACCACTTTATTACATTAGATGTGCCTTTCTTCAGTAGAGACGAAAAAGGTGCAGTTATAGTAGACAAATGAGGGATGAATTTTGAATAGAACTGTATTAGTCCTAAAAGAGATCTAACTTGTTTTTTTGTCTTAGGTGCCGAGATGTTTAAAATTTTAGAGACGTTACTGTCTTCTGTATACATGAAACCATGACCTATGCGGTGACCCAGAAATGAGATGTCATGAAAACCGACAAAAGCCTTTGAAGGTTTCGCTGTTAAGTTATAATCCCGTAAGGTAGAAAGTAAAGCTTTTAATCCATGAATATGTTCATCCCAAGAGTCACTGAAAAGACAGATGTCATCTATATAAGTAATGACATCGGGACGATGAGACAATATGCGGCGCATCATGCGTACAAAGGTAGCTGGCGCATTCATTAATCCGAATGGCATAAAATTCCATTGAAAAAGACCCCGTGGCGTCGAGAAAGCGGTGAATGGCTTTGCTTTAGGAGTGAGTGGCACTTGCCAATAGCCCTTTGAAAGGTCAAATTTCGAAAACAATGTGGCATGAGATAATTTCTCCAATAAGTCGTCTAAAAGAGGTAACGGTTCCGCATCGAATTTTGTAACTTTGTTTAATTTCCTGTAATCTACGCAAAGACGTATATTGTTGTCCTTCTTCCTAATGATTACCATAGAAGAAGAATATGGTGATGAAGATGGTTCAATTATATTTAATTGAAGCATCTCATCCAATTCCTTATCAACCTTATCACGAAAGTGTAAAGGGATAGGATATGGGCGAACTCGAATAGGTGTATCGTCAGTCAGAATAATGTCATGTTGGATGACTGACGTATGACCTGGGATTTCAGTGAGGACATCCTCATACGAGTGTAGAATATTAGAGACTTGCTGACGTTGATCAGCCGAAAGAGTAGATGAGATTGTAACATCATTCCATTTCTCAGTGGAATGGAGTGGTACAACGGGTATTGGTAGTTGTACATCATCGAAAGAAGATTCTTCTTCTTGGATGACTGACAAACTAGAATAATGTTGAATAGGAGGTGTAGGATCGTCAGTTGCCTGGAACACTGACTGTAGATAATCAGGACGTGAGTAATACTCCTTCAACATGTTAATGTGGAAGGTTTTATGTTTACCATTAACATCAACGATGTAGTCGACATCGGATATTCTTGAGATGATCCTGAAAGGACCTCTCCAGGTAATTAAAAGACGATTGTTATGCGCAGGGAGTAATACAAAAGCTTCGTCACCAGGAATAAGCTGGCGAAGACGTCTATACTTGTTTGCAAATAGACGAGCTTTTTCTTTGGCTTGTTCGGATGATGCTGTAGCTAGTCTACAAGCATCTATGATTCTCTTTCTCAGAGAGATCACATACTCATAAGAGGATTAAGTTTCCTCTTCAATATTCTCATCAACCAATAAGTCGTGGATTAACGACATCGGACCGCGTGGTTGCATGCCAAAAACTAACTGGAATGGAGAAAACCCCGTGGCTTGATTTTGTACTTCGCGATACGCGAACAGAGCAGCGGGTATGACCCGATCCCAGTCTTGGGGATGGTCTTGGGTCATCTTACCCAACAACTGCTTGAGTGTCCTATTGAGACGCTCAATTAACCCATTTGACATCGGATGATAAATAGAACTAAGAGATCTGTCTATACCTAATGTCTTCATAACTTGAGACATGGATTCAGAAATGAACTGAACCTCATGATCCGACAAGATTTTCCGTGGAAAACCAATGCGTGAGAAGATTAACATCAATGCCTCTGCTACACTGGCAGATGAAGTGTTCTTGAGAGGGATGGCCTCAGGCCAACGAGTGCACATATCAATGCACGTAAGAATATGCGTATGCCCTCTAGCAGATGGAAGCATCGGACCAATAATGTCTATAGCCATTTTATCAAATGGTCTAATCGGGATGTCCGCAGCTTGAATAGGAGCCGCATGAAATAGACCCCGTACCTTAACTTCCTGACATATCAAACAGGACCGACAATAGAGAGTGATGTCCCTATGGACGCCTGGCCAATAGAATGCCGAAAGCACTCTGGATTTGGTACGCGAAAAACCCATATGGCCCGCACATTGCGAGTCATGCGCATGTCGTAATATACGAGATCTCATAGAGGATGGGACTAAGATCTGATAACATAAGGATGAATCCTTTTCCCGTATTACTCTAACCAAAATCCCATTTTTAAGTATAAAGTCATGTCTAGATTTTGCAAGTTTGTTGCTGGTATTCTTTTTGTTCACATACTGAAAATTTTTTTTTAATGAATCATCATTCTTTTGCAATGTTGCAAACAACTCCCGTGAAATAGGAGCATCATCATCACAAGTGGTATGAACTGTAGGTTCAATAGGTGTATCATGCGACATATTAGTAGCTTGCGCTCTAGTCACTACTGCATTTGCAGTTTGAATATGTCGCTCTTCCCATTCAGCTATTTGCTGTGGTGTACACTCTTTAATACCATGTATGCGACCAAGTATTAAATCACAAATTGGATTCGGAAGGAGACATGCCTGGATCTTTCCTGAAAAAAATGGGGTATTAAGGTCAATAATAGCAGTGGGAAATGTTTCAACGGTGCCACCAAAAGTCACACACTTGACAACCCTGCCCGTGGCACAACTTGGGTTGATCAGAGAAGTCCGGACGCCCACAGTGCTACAACCTGAGTCAAATAGGAGAGAGCATGAAATGTTGTTGACAAATCCCTTGTTAAACTTAAGAGAGCCCTGTCCCTGGTGTACTGATGCAGCAGTGGCCGTACAGACTACAGGTAGACTAGGCAAGGTATGTCCGCAACGCAGCGTCGTGATCGCCTTACGCTGGAAAAGAGTCGAGCATTCTGGACAGTCTTTCACCTGGGTACAATCAAGAGAACAAGACATAGCATTGTGAGTTTCAGCTACTTTACCCTGTTCAATGTTAGCCTGTGTATCAATTAAAGAGACATTAGAATGTCTACCCGTATTACTCGACGATCTATCTCTGCGACGCGATCGATTTTGATTATTTGCATTAAAATTGCTATAATTGTCGTTTCTGCTTGAGTTAAAATTTGGATGAGTCCGATAATTTGTATAATTAAAGTTATGATGTTCTTTAAAATTTTTATTCCAAGAACCTTGTCTGTTTTGCGGACCCTGAGATCTTGATCTCCAGTTTTGTTTATTATAATGTCCTTGATTATTTTTAAAATTATTGTTACCAAAATCTCGCGATCTGTGAGCTTGGTTCCAAGAAACATTAAATGGAGCAGATTGTTGAAATTGCTTCCCTTTGTAAAAGTTATCATTGTTAAAATTGTAATTATTTCCCTTATTGACATACCTGTCAGCACTAAAGGAACGATTTCGTGAAAAATTGTTTTGTTGTGCTGCAAAAGCAACAGGCAATTCATTCTTAATCTGTGCATTACTTAGATCCATGGTTGGGTGAGCAGTGCAAAAATTTTTTGCATGTTCTTCTAAATCTTTCATTGATAAAGGTTTCCGTTCGTGTAAAAATGCGAGAAATGTAGGATTTACAGACGATAGTACCTTATCGCGCATCAGTAAATCGAAGAGACCTTCATACGACTTTTCAATTTTGGATAATTCGATCCATCTTTCTAGGGTTAGTCGTATTTGTGACAGAAAATCACTGAAATTTCTGCTTGATTGCGGTAGCAATGTACGAAATCTTAATCGGTATTCATCTTCTGTCATTTGAAATTTCTTCAGAAGTGCGGCTGTAAGAGCATTATAATCATTCTTCTCATTAATACTGGTAGTATGATAAACTGCTAAAGCATCCCCAGTAAGTAACCTGGATAAATATGTGCAATACAGTGTTTTATCCACGTTATAAGACCTACAAGTGGAATCAAATCTATCTACGAAAAATATTACGTCATCCGACGGGGGGTTAAATTTAGGTAATTTAAGGTGAATTTCCTTAAAATGATCATGTCTGGATGAAGTTTGGCTTTCAAAAGTTCTCTGAGAATTAGCTTCCTGAGTTAACCTAAGTCTCTCATATTCTGACTCTGCTAATTTTAGTTCATGTTGTCGTTTTTTATCATTCTCTTCCATCTCAAGCTGAAGTCGTAATGTATTTTGTTCAGCTATTAATCTTCTTTCTTCCATTTCCTTTTGTTTATTTTCCATTTCCTTCTGAAATCGTTTCTCTTCTAATTCAGCGGTTAATCTCATTTTTTTTTCCTCTTCTTCAGCTATAAATTTCCTCTTCTTTTCATCCTCCTCAGCCTCAATCCGTTTTTGATCTGCCTCAAATTGAAGTTTTTCTAGTCTTAAAGTTTCTAACTTTCTCTGTTCGGCTTCTATTTCTTGAGCTTTCCTATATTCTGCAAGTGCAAATGCTTTTGCTTCATCAGGAGCCATCTGAAGAGCTTTTGCTTGCTTAATGAAATAATCTAGTGAATACATTATGCTTTATAAGTAGTCACAATACTTTTGATTTATAAAATGATAATTAATCAATGTAAATTAATTAACCTTGTTACTATAACCAGTGTTCTTCGTTCCTGTCCTAGAACGGTATCTTTTGTTATCATATAGTTATGAAATATATCAATAACACTGACAAACAACATTTTTCTTTCTTATATAAGAATAAGTGTTCTTAGGTCAGTTTCTTGCGCTGATTTCAAATCTGAAATCCGTTTATCTCTATCACGTCGGGTTCTTAAGATATTTGTGAATAAATATATTTTTGGGAAACCGTTATTTGCTCCGTCTCATTTTTACTATATAGCTTATTAAAAATTAATAAAAAGCAACATAATTCTACTTTTTATACTGCTAAAAGATGCATGACATATGCTACGCGATTTTTCAAATAGTTACTGTATTTTGAAATAATTCTGAGCAAAATATGGCTTCTAGAAGTTGTAGAAATTCGGCTGATCTGTTCTGTTACGTGTGCGGATATTTTACCGATCGTGTTGACCAGAAAAACTTTACACCATTACTAAAGAAAGCATATGAACTTTATTTCGATTCGAAAGTTGTTGATGCAAATAAATCTTGGAAGCCAAATGCAGTTTGTTCGATACATTGGCAGGTTGGTTACGAAAATCGCCGAAGCATAAGTCGATGCCTTTTGGAGTGCCAGTAATATATCGTGAACATACAAATCACACTACTGATTGTTACTTCTGCTTGACAAATATCCATGGTTTCACTTTTAAAACTAGAGAGTCTGTGGTTTATCCAAATATTGAATCGGTTTCGAAACCAGTGCCTCATGATCCAATCACGTGTCCGATCCAAGTACCACCAGAACAATATCCGTTGGACGTAAATGAACCATCAGAAAGTGATAGTTTAACTGCTTTAGAAACTAATTCTGACTCAGATTACATACCGGTGAATGATGGTGTTTACTTAATTAACCATTCAGAACTTTCAGATCTAATACGTGATCTCGCTCTTACCAAAGGACAAGCGGAATTACTCGGTTCGCGACTCAAAGAATGAAATCTTTTAGCGCCCAATACTCCGATATCTAAATTTCGTCATAGACACAGAGAACTTGTTTAATACTTTGAGATGGGTGATGACATTTGCTATTGCAAAGATGTAAACGGTCATGAGCACATAGTCAACGAATGGCGATTTTTCATCGATTCTTCCAAGACTAGTCTAAAAGCCGTGTTATTGCATAACAGAAATATTTTTTCATCAATTCCAGTCCCTACTCTGTTCATATGAAAGAAACTTATGACAATATGGCTATACGTTTGGAAAAAATAAAGTACAATGACTACCAATGGCAGATTTGTGGAGACCTAAAGGTCATTGCATTTCTCACGGGCATGCAGACTGGGTATACTAAATTTTGTTGCTTCCGATGTGAATGGGACAGCCGCAACAGACAGGAACATTATGCAAGAAAGGTGTGGCCTATCCGGGATCGTATGCAGCTCGGGCATAAAAATGTAATACGCGAGCCATTAGTTAACAAAGACAGCTTCATTTTACCACTGTTACATTTAAAGTTGGGGCTCATGAAGAATTTTGTAAAAGCGTTAGATAAAACGAGCAAAGCTTTCACTTATCTTCGAGAAAAGTTTCCGCAAGTTAGCGATGCAAAGATAAAGGAAGGTATCTTTGTAGGACCTCAGATTAGGAAAGTTATTGCAGACAAACAATTCGAGAACTTGTTACATGGTAGTGAACTTCGCGCATGGATGGCATTCAAATCGATCGTCGATAACTTTCTGGAAAATCACAAATCTGTCGACTATGTTGCATATTGTTAAGCAGTGCATAGATGCATACAGAATTATGGGCTGTATCATGTCCCTCAAAATCCATTTGCGCGATTCGCATCTTGACTTTTTCCCTGACAACCTTGGCGAATTCAGCGATGAACATGGAGAACGATTCCATCAAGATATCGCCGTAATGGAGTCACGTTATAAAGGATGGTGGAGTGTGACCATGCTTGCCGATTATTGTTGGATGCTTCATCGCGATGTACCACATGCCATTCACCGACGAAAGTCGACTGCAAAGAAATTCAAGCCTACATAACTGTTATACTTCTTGAACGAATGATGTTGTAATACTGTATGCGTTGTTAAAAAACTTCAATTGCGTATTTCTAGAGATCCCGACCTGATAGAGAAAAACGGTTTGCAGATTTAAAAACAGCGCATTAAAATTGACCAGAAAAACATAGAAATGTTAGAGAAAGAAAAAAAAAGTTTTTTTTTGTTAGTCAGTGTAATCAATATAGTAATTTATGTAATGAAATGTCATGAAAGCAACAACGTGAAAGACAATAGAAACATTACCGACAAGACACGATAATCAAAGACGAGTGAACACAATCGTAGAAATCAACAAAATTAGAAATGTATAACTAAAATAGAATATCGTAAAAATTTACGATGACAACTACGATCAGATATTCAACAGGACAATTGACAACACAGTGTAAAAACATAGGTTTTGTAAAAAACTGAACGACAGGAAAGGTGAGACGGACGCATAATACAAACAAAATTCATCATAAAACTAAATACGATTAAAAATAATACCAAAAACAACAAGTAAACGTGACGAAACAGCTAAACAGATACTATCATAAGGAACAATTAGCGATCGGAACTTCGGAAAGATTTCTAGCCTTGAACCGGAATTATCGCTCAATTGAAACTTACAAGTTGAGCCCTACAGAACGTCTGACGAAGAGCCCGAATTGGCTTCGAGATGGATCTCGTTCGTCAGATCAACCTCCCTACCTCCCACGACGAATGTACAACATATAACATATAACATGGAAAATTTAAAGATGGACATAAGTATATAAGGCACAGCTAAAAGTAATAAAATGTACAACGAAAGCACGTTATACTCATCTCGCGTGTGCCGGGAAAAAAAACAATGTGCCTCGTCTCCGTGGATGTACGTCTGAGGATAAAATACTTCGCTCTGCAACAGTTCGCACGTAATAATGACGAATAGGTGATCCCAAGGCAATCAGTCACTGTAAAACTTGACGTGGAGGTTGATTGATGACCTTGAGCATTTGGTAACCATAAGTTGATTCTGATTCATCATCCTAGATTCCAAGTTTGAGATGTTGTCGCCTTGAAAGTACAAATCTTCTTTTCAACCGATACTTGGATTGAGTACGTTCCTGTGAAATTATTAATTTCCAGACCACACTGGCATACCATTTACTGTTGGGAGTTCATTCTATTGGTCAAGAGGTAGTTGTAAGCTAGTGTATGGTGATACTGGTCTATGCTAGCTTAAAATACGCGAATGGTTTTCTCAATGAAAATATCTCAGAAACGTTCTTAAGTTGAACTCCAACAAGCAGTAGTCAATTTTCCAATTCAACTGCACGCAAGTCGTTGGTGAAAGTACATGTTATTTATTGACACGATACAGACGGGAATACACAAGACGATCATGGTTACAGATTATAGATGCAAATGTCATACTTTAAAGTTGCTGATCATACTCTTAAATTCTTGGAGATTCTTCAACAATAAAGTCCTCTTCTATCCAAGTGAGCTGAGGATCACTTCTGTTACCCTCTAATATACATTTACAATGAAGTCCGTTGACCTTCTTCCAAGGACGTCTATCGTGGTAGACGGATTCATGTTCAAGGATCAATCTTTGATATCATACCCGTAAAATTCCCAGACTTTCTTCATTCAATACTTATGTAGCATATATATATATAATCCAGACAAAGTCAGACACGGCAATACAATCAGGTTAGAGTCTTCTGTTGACTAACCTCTCCCAAAAATCCATGCCATGACTTTGGCATTGGCGAAACGGCATATTAAAACATGTGAAGCATACAAAAATCAATTAACTTCGTTTCCTCGTAGGTATCCTCCCTTTACGGTAATTCAAACAAGGCAATCGACTCCGTTTGTCCATTCTAGGAATGACATACTACGATGGATTCCCGCTAGACCATAACTAGGAGCGGCCTGATACTTCAATTAAAAATCGATAAACATTCAATGTGAAATGGGGCGACACTTACATGATACTTTCACTATTGGCTTCGACATGAAGACCAATATATATATCCATAGAAATAATGGCTTCCACCAACTTGGTACGAATACAAGAAATATTCCACGGACAACAACATGGTCCGTACTGCCCCCATACAAAACATGACGTCACAATCCCTAAACTAGGTTACCCGTGCGTCCAAAGCAACTCACACTGCATTGTGCACGTCAGTGCGTGAATCAATCGAACGCACAAATAATATAACTATATTAAGACTGGTGCGTACATTTGGCAGGACCGAAAACTACCCCCTTAGGTAATAAATGTACGTAACAGTCACTCTAAGGTGTTCTTCTAGGTCTTCTTTCCTGATGTTTAACGTAAACGACCGTGGCTACTCAAACAGTTCTTTGGCAAACTTGAAGGGCTCCCTGAAGAATCTTTCCCTATCCCTTCGAGTCTTCCTTCTCTTCCTGCACAACCTTTCTGATCTACAAAGGGCATTATGTTGGCCTTTCAGGTGCTCCCAAACCTGTCGTAATATATATATATATATATATATATATATATATATATATATATATATATATATATATATATATATATATATATATATAAAATCTTTTCTTTTTAGATTTAGCCTTCACGTTTTTGAAGGTATGGTGTGATCGATGCTTATTTCCTGAGTTGTCTGTAACTTCTTTTTTTTTAACTCAATGCAAAAAAAACTTGGTTACCAAAAGGTAGCCGTATCGCCAAATTATTTTTATGATTATCAAGACCATACCATACCCTTATCGTTCCATACTTACCTGTTTACATATGCAAATCAGGCTCGTAAGTATCTGTTGCGGTCGGTTTGCCGAGTCTATAGTATGTTAAAAATGCACCTGTTTAATTTTGGAGTCATTAATTCAATAGATTCTTGATCAATGGGTAGGTACTCATGTTTTACTGGGATTGTAGTTAATAGTGGTGTTGTCTCACTTGTCTGTTAACCCAGCGTCTAATTTTAGACTCGATGTCAGCTTTTCCTGACATGTTCGCCCATCTGAGCTAAGCTCAAGGGTCTAGGGTCTCTCGACGCATGCGCGAAGATTCTGGCGCGAATTAAAACAGACTGTGTTGAAGGAGTCGAGCTGTAGTTTTGAAAGGGTCAAGACGGTTTTGGGGAAGTCCTCTGTGTGTTCGACCAAGATGGTTAAAGATTGTTCCCCGATGTTATATTCTGAGGCGCCTAGGAGGCGAGTGAGTTTTGTGATGTTTATTCTGAAGGGACATTAAGGTAATTTACCCTTAAACAGTTTCCCTCTTTTTGCCAGAATTATATATGACTTTTTGTAGCCAGCTAGTGACTTTTCCCTGGGTGGGAAAGAGTCCATCTAAGAATACCAGTAATGGAGCTCACGAAGTATTCTAATTTTATATGCACTGGGCTGGTGTATGCCCGAAGAACTTTACAGGTGCTGTATCCCGCTATCAGCGGTGATACCATTTAAACAAGGTTTGACTCACCCTGTTTGTTATCGAAATACCACAGAGGCCATTGTATCTAGGGGCCCGCCATATTGTGCGGCCTGCTGAAGACCCGAGAACATACCTGACTTGCTGGTGTCAGAAGGGAGTTTGGTTAAACTCACATAATCAAGACCCGTTTCCAATACGGGGTATTTTGCTGTAGCTGACAAAAGGGGAATTGAACGAGGTCAGCTTTATTTATATATATGCACAGCTTATCGATGAACTATTGTGTATGCTATGTCCTGAGTTGTCAAGTGACTATTTATATTGATGTCGGCGTACCTGTCGTTGTGGTGTATTAAAGTCTATCAAACGTCAGAGGTGTTTCCACTCTCTATGAATTACTACATGTATTTCTACCAAAGTGTGATGTCAGTTAGATGTCTGTCTTCCATGAACCATCATACACCCATTCGCACTCATTGATGTCTACACACACTTTATTACTGCACCACCTCAACACTTTCAATTCAACTAAACGAATGCCAGCATTGTGGCGGCCAACCAGGTCCTATTACATTTAACTACTACATTTGCGGTGGCCAAACTAAGCCTGTCACATTCATGCCACGGACACCTACTACGCTTCAACGAACACTGATCATTTCTGACTGTTACATGTAAAACAGCCCTTTACATTTATAATGTCAAGAATGGGCTTTTACATTTATAGTGTGCCAGCTTGATGGGGCTATTTTGGAAGATATCAAGTTCGTCTACAATTGAGAGTACTCAGCGCTGTGTAGTGTGTTGACACATCAGCTACCCAGCTAATCAAGACGAAACTAGGTCAGGAGGTCAAGTTACTGTACCTTCGTTGATGCTGTAATTCAGAAGGTCAAGTGCCATTACTATCACTGTTACTGTCATTTGGGAAGAAAGTTCAGCTGCTGTATTCAGAAGGTCAAGTGCCGTTACTGTCATTGTTACTAGTATTTTGGAAGCAAGTTCAGATGTATTTTCAGCGTTGGATCATCTAATCCTCAGAATGCTGACTATAGTTCTTCATCGTTGCTGTTGTTGACGATAGGATTGTAAAGATAAGTGGCCTTTTATTGTTGTGAACTGTGCCTTTGTATTGTGTTTGAACTAAGCCTTCCACATTTACACATCCATTTTATGTTTACATGTTTACATGTTATTTGTTTATTGCTATTTCAGCGGGTTTTTCGGTTGGGCGGTGTCTTGTGGTAGGATATCCCACGTAACGGAGGGCCTACTGTAAGCGTTTTTTAGGGACTGTGCAAATTTCCCTTAGTGGAAATTGTTAGCGACATTTGTTGCTGTTTTTGTTTAGTTGTGACGAGGTGTACTTTTCTTAGTTGTTATTGTCATTATTTTTTGCTGTTCTTTAGTTTTTTATTTGATTTGTTTGTATCTGTCCTCCTCCTTTCATTTAGTTCTATACAACCTTTGTGTTTATACACGGTTGCGTAATGTGTTTTGTTTACTTTTTGCAGTTATCCTCACATGCTTTGTGATATTTTCTTTAGTTCCGCTTTAATGCTCTTTTGATTTCTGCGAATGTTATCGTATTGTCCTTGATGCTTGTTCTTTGTTTATGTTGTTCTTTGTTTTCATACGCTGTTTATATATTTATATTTAGTCATACACTATTGGTACTATAGTGTACTTAGAATACAGAGGTGATTATTGGTGTTATTATCATTGAAGTGATTATACAAGTTCTTTATCAAAGACTTGTCTCCCACAGAGATTGGGATAAAGTGAGGTGATTATACAAGTTCTTTAGTAAAGACTTGTTACCATTGAGGTTGAAATAAGGTAATTTATTATTTCAGGTTACTATTCTCATATTATTAGACATAATATCAGACATGATGGGTATTGTGCATCATTTTCTTTGGGAAGGAAGGAAATTACGTTTATTTGGTGAAGACAGTGAGAATTATGCCACAGAGCATTTCCTACTTCAAGCGAGCGATGATCTTAGAGAATATGCCCAGTATAATTATAGATATGACTATCCCAAGGAAAGGGCATTTAGGCTTACGAAATTGCTATCCACACTTGTCTATAATGATGGAAAACCAACTACTCAGGACAGTAGTAATATTGAGTTGGATGCTTTGAAAAAAATGATAAATGAGCTTCAGGATGAAAAGAAAGCTCTTACTAATGAGTTACAGCAGATGAATTCTGAAAATACTGTATTAAAGGGTAAAGTGACGATGTTCATAGAAGATAATAAGAAATTCTATGACTCGTCTCTTAGTCAGAAGAAACAGTTAGAGGATGAAGTGATCTCATTAAAACAGTTGTTGAATAACCAGATGGAGCAGGTGAACTCTTCCACGCTTGATTTAAAACTGCTGTGGAAGATAATAGAAACATTAGCTCTTCCTCATGAGAATAAGTTAAGACAATATCAACTGGAAAAGGAGAAAAGGGAGTTGGAAGATGAGATGAGCTCAATTAAAGACAAATATTTATGTAAGGAACAGGCTCATATTAGAGAGCTAGAACAAGTCAAAATGAACAATGAGAAGTGGAAGTCAAATTATATAGATTTGGAGTTTGAGATTGAAAAACAGAAAATAGAAATTGAGGAACAGAAACTTGCGGCTAAAGGGAGAAAATTGCAGATGCATATGCAAACTGAAGAAAATATGAACTTGCATGAGGAGAAGATGTCGTCTATGGAACTGAAAGAAATAAAGGTAGTGAATCAGAAGGATATGGTTGTTCCTGAAAAGATTGATGAGTTTGTGACTAGCCAGCATAGTGCTATTGAAGTACTTAAACTTGAACTTGTTCAGCAGAAGGCTACAGTTTTAGAAACTACATCTCAAAATGAACAATTGAAAATAGATCTTAGAGATAGGATCACTAGAGAGAAGACTCTTACTTCCCAGCTACATGCTTTAAGGTTAGATTATAACAGGGAAGTTAAAACAAACGAGAGAATACATAAAGCTGTTGCTAGAGAGAAAACTATTGCAGAAGCAGAAGTTACAAAACTCCGTAAAAGAGTTGACGGCCTATTAGATATTGTTTTGTACAATAAGATGTTACCTACTACGAAGGTGAATAGATTTAAACATAAACCTGAGGGTCAATATGTTACAAATGCAAAGAGTCAGCCACATGCCCTCAGTAACATTAAACAATATGTGAACAAATCTTTTCGTGGCAAATATTGTTTCCCACGGAATAACGATACTGCCTCTAATGTGAGTTGGCGTCAAGCCAACAAAAGTAATCCGACTGTAATAGTCAGTCCTGATAAGGTGGCATCAGAAAACAAACCTATTAGTACTCATTCCCAGAATGGTAATCATTATGTGCTAAACAAAAAAAATTCTACCATTCTGGTTACTTGTCATACTCAGCCCAAGCAGTATGATCCACCTGTTAAGCACATTGCCACAGGCAGAAATAACAACAATTTTGCTAGGAAAGATAATCGTGATTTTGAACAGCGCCAAGGGCGTTCATCACGTGGTAATTTTCCTTCTTCGAGTAATTGGAGACAATTTAAAGGTCCTCAAAATTTTGATTCTAATATTTATAGGAACTTTGGAAAAGGTCACTCCAATAGAGGTTGCCAACCTTGTGGTAATTTTTCTTCGAGACAACAAAATCCATCACAAAGATATTTTGACCAAAGAGAAAATAACAATCGCAACTATGCTAACTGGAGGTCAAATAAGAGCAATAGTCTTAATAGAGATAATAATTGTGATAGATCTCAACATGACACTACTTAACTCTTGTGTCCTAGATTTCCTGATACACGTCTAGACTTATGACAGTTCTTTACTATAACAATATATGTTAGCACATTTGTGTTCACCTTAGTGTTGTAAATTAGGTGATTTCTTTCTGTTACCATCTTTGGTATAACGGAGGAAGGTTTAGTTATCGCAATATAAGGGACGAAAGTTCGCAAAGCCACAGTTTATAGTTAAGAATGAATGTTTGATTACTGTATATTACAAAATCTAACGGTTGTCATATAGAATTGTGTTATTTGTATTTTCTCAGCAGAATCATTACTGTTGCTGGGAGAATCTTTACATGTTGTCAACCATGATGTATTACGATGTCCATACTTACCAGTCGGACGACACTATAGATGCGCCCGCTTAGACTATGATGTTAGACTTGATGGATCAGCTACATAGTTATTATTGTATATAATATTGTATTAAAGCAGATATTGCATGTTAGAATGGTGTACCTTTATTTGTTAAAGTGATTGTATCACTATACTGCGGTACACTAAGATATGGACACCGCTATTTTTTGATGATTTTTCCTTTGCTAAACATGGAAATAAGGTACTTGATGTGATGTATAAAATGATATATTGGTAACTTTCCCAGCATTGTAGTGTACGTTGGTGGCACCTCCCTGGATATGTGTATACTTAGAGAAATGTTTTCTCTAATGTGCTGAGATATATTCTCACCTGACGTTCTATGCGTCGAGATAGCCTCATATTAGGCGTTATATTTATTTGTGATACTTCTCATCTGCGCATTATTCGTGCGTTATGAGCTTATTGTATCTTGCTCTTGGAAGTATTTTTAAAAAAATGTTTCATTTTTTTCCCGGGGGGTGTGGTAAACTATTGCGGTCAGTTTGCTGAGTCTATAGTATGTTAAAAATGTACCTGTTTAATTTTGGAGTCATTAATTCAATAGATTCTTGATCAAAGGGGAGGTACTCATGTTTTACTGGGATTGTAGTTAACAGTGGTGGTTGTCCCACTTGTCTCTTAACCCAGCGTCTAATTTTAGACTCGATGTCAGCTTTTCCTGACATGTTCGCCCATCTGAGCTAAGCTCAAGGATCTAGGGTCTCTCGACGCATGCGCGAAGATTCTGGCGCGAATTAAGACAGACTGTGTTGAAGGAGTCGAGCTGTAGTTTTGAAAGGGTCAAGATGGTTTTGGGGAAGTCCTCTGTGTGTTCGACCAAGAAGGTTAAAGATTGTTCCCCGATGTTATATTCTGAGGCGCCTAGGAGGTGAGTGAGTTTTGTGATGTTTATTCTGAAGGGACATTAAGGTAATTTACCCTTAAACAGTTTCCCTCTTTATGCCAGAATTATATATGACTTTTTGTAGCCAGCTAGTGACTTTTCCCTGGGTGGGAAAGAGTCCATCTAAGAATACCAGTAATGGAGGTCACGAAGTATTCTAATATTATATGCACTGGGCTGGTGTATGCCCGAAGAACTTTACAGGTGCTGTATCCCGCTATCTGCGGTGATACCATTTAAACAAGGTTTGACTAACCCTGTTTGTTATCGAAATACCACAGAGGCCATTGTATCTAGGGGCCCGCCATATTGTGCGGCCTGCTGAAGACCCGAGAACATACCTGACTTGCTGGTGTCAGAAGGGAGTTTGGTTAAACTCACATAATCAAGACCCGTTTCCAATACGGGGTATTTTGCTGTAGCTGACAAAAGGGGAATTGAACGAGGTCAGCTTTATTTATATATATATGCACAGCTTATCGATGAACTATTGTGTATGCTATGTCCTGAGTTGTCAAGTGACTATTTATATTGATGTCGGCGTACCTGTCGTTGTGGTGTATTAAAGTCTATCAAACGTCAGAGGTGTTTCCACTCTCTATGAATTACTACATGTATTTCTACCAAAGTGTGATGTCAGTTAGATGCCTGTCTTCCATGAACCATCATACACCCATTCGCACTCATTGATGTCTACACACACTTTATTACTGCACCACCTCAACACTTTCAAGTCAACTAAACGAATGCCAGCATAGTGGCGGCCAACCAGGTCCTATTACATTTAACTACTACATTTGCGGTGGCCAAACTAAGCCTGTCACATTCATGCCACGGACACCTACTACGCTTCAACGAACACTGATCATTTCTGACTGTTACATGTAAAACAGCCCTTTACATTTATAATGTCCAGAAAGGGCTTTTACAGTATCAAACGAAACAACACATCACATTAATAAACCACAAAAAGGTAATTCTGTGAACATACGTATTTATTATAGAAAATACTAAACATGGACTATATTGAGAGACAGCAATTTAGTAATCATATTGAACTTTGGCAAAAATATTCCTGTAAATAATAGCAAACTATAATAATGACAGAATGGTTGAAGGAAGTAATTTAAATAATTGGTAACGTTTTTCCTGCTATTTACCATGTTTACAAACAATTCACAGTTAAACCAAAGATGGAACTAAAATATTCTTCATATTCTTCTACTGCCGACTGGCATAGACGGGTACGTCTCCACTCCAATTCCTGATCAAATTGTTTCGTATTAACTGTGTTGGTAGTCGTTTTTTAATACCATAATGTTTAACGGTCCAGCATTGCATTTTTCTCTTCTTACTATTTCTTTCTGTAGAGACTGAACAACTATCTCAATATATTGTAACTTACCTTTTCACAGTTCATAAACAATACGTGTACTGCCTATTTTTAATGTGTGGTATGTTTAATTTTCAGAGCTGTCTCTCTCAGGCACTTAAAACCTGTATTCTATGTAGTACCGTTTATAGTTAGTTTCTAGAAACAAGCTAGCAGAACAGGCAGTATACAAAGTTGGAAGACAAGAAGAAACTCCGTTGTATGTAAGATCAGAACCAGAATTAATTCGAAATTGTTGTTGAAGGAAAACACAGTATCTGCATAGAAACGTGTGGTACATGTAATAAATGATTAAACATTATGTAATGCAAATTATAATAAGCAGTAAACAGTAGAAATAGTCTATATGTTGAGTTAATTCGTGAATGAGGCACGTGAAGTGATTACCAAATTGAACATATTTTGGAAGGAATGACAAATAAATAGGTATGACGTAAAAAGAAGGAAAAAAAATAGTGCTGTCATTATTCGGGTGGTTCTAAATAGTGTGGCCGTCGACATATAAGCTGGTTGATGATGATGATGATGATGGGCTGTCTACTATTTCCTACTTCTCTGTTTTGTGATAGTATAGGTTTCGTATCGCTACCCTAAACAGTAGGTATCTTTTTGTATTAAGGAAGAATTTTTTCTCTTAAAATAACAACAGCAATTTCATATTGACACTTTATGGATGATTTCAACAGTTGGGCAATGACTTCACGCTGACAGCAGTAACAGTCAATGTTGAACTTTATTTACATGATCAAACGAGGTTGAAAAAAATGATATGTCCAACCTTCCTCAGTAGGTATTAATAATATACCATTTTACTCTCGCTCTGTCGCTGCTTCTGTATTGATACTGTCTGTAGTGGTTATGGTGGTCATGGCTTGAGAACCACTGTTCTCAATATATATTTTTCTCATAATATTCTTCGTACGTAAACGCTGTTTCTTCTATTGTTCTGACTTTTTTCTTCTGATTTCTGTCATTTTGCCTTGGCGTATCTTAGTGAGACAGGCCTACGGCCTGGGATGTTGCTTTACCAAGTTATTCTTCTGCTCGCTAGTCTGTCATCTCGTCTACTGCACTTCTCTATTTGCTATGAGACTACAAAAATGATCAACGTACCTGGGTTTACGAAAATACACAATTTCTCTCACTGGCAACTTTGGCATCTTGCCCTCAGAATAAATAACAAAACTGTCATACATAATTGTGGAATGAATTGCGATTTAGACGTCTAGACGATAGTTCATTTTTTCTGTCACCACACAAATCAACCAAAACCATTGGCAAATCGTCCGATGATAACTTCTAATTCGCAGCCACTTCTAAAATACTATCTTTTACATAACTCAAGCAAACTTGCTTCTAAACGCTGTCGCGTCTGGGATCTGACTGATTTAATTTTAAAACTTCGATTTACCACTACAACTATTTCAAGCATTCTAGAACAAACTGTCTCGCAAACAGCTCACCTGAACCCGTGATTTTACCGTCACGTAGTCTAGTTCTTGGATTTCGCTGTCTACCTTCCTTTTTATTCTTTCCTGTATGATTTTGGGCAGTATCTTAATTGCATGACTCATCAGGCTGATTGTTCTGAAGTCTGAACATTCTGTTGCATTAGGTTTTTTGGGCAATGTTATAAAAACTGATGTCGTCATGACGTGTGATATATATCCTGTATTGTATATATCGTTGCATAGATCAGTGATTGTATCTATACCAAAACTCTCCAGGGCTTCTATCATTTCAATGTTTATGTTATCCGTGCCTGCTGATTTTCCTTTTTGTATCATATGTATGGCATTCTCTACTTCTGATCTGAGAATGTTTGGGCCTTCATTAGAATCTGGTGATGGTTTTTTACCTCTGTTGTCCTCGAATAGTTCTTTTACGTATTCTGCCCATGTGTTTGATATGTCTTTCTCATCAAGTAATATTACACCATTTTTGTTCTTGATACAGCTTCCTCCTTGTGCAAACCGTGACTTATGTGATAATTTCTTTATTTCTTCATGCTTATCTCTTGTCATGTGCTTTGCTTCCAATTCTTCTATTTCCTTGCATTTTGTTTCTATTTGCATTTTGCGAAATCCAAGAAGAACAGTTTGGTTTTAGACGGAACAGTGGAACAAGAGAGGCAATATTTTGCCTAAGAATATTAGCAGAAAAATATACAGATGTCCAAAAAAGTATGTACATGTGCTTCATTGACTATAAAAAGGCTTGTGACAGAGTCCATCATAAGAAAATAAATGAATGCCTCGAAGACATAGGTATTGATGGAAAAGATATAAGAATACTCAGTAACCTTTATTGGGAGCAAACTGCCACAGTAAGATCTGGAAGGAATTATTCACCATTTCTTTTTTTCTTTTTCTTTGATCCTTAGCCGCCGACCGTCAAAGCAGTCAGTGGCCATCACGCTTAGTGGCGTCTTGTAGGGCAACAACAAATTGATTCCACTTTGCTCGGTCGGTGGCCATCCTTCGAACAGTGCCCCAACTCTGGTTCATTCTTTGCATCTCAGCCTCCACAGTCCTCCGCCAGGTTGTTTTCGGTCGGCCTCTCTTTCGTTTTCCTTCAGGGGTCCAAATCATAGCTGTTCTTGTGATGGCATCGGGGTCTCTTCTGAGGACATGGCCAACCCAGCTCCAGCGTCTGCCAGCTATGATGGTGTGCATGTCCTCTTCCTTGCTCCGAGTAAGCAGATCTTGGTTAGTGATGGTATTCGGCCAAAAGATTCGGTGAATTTTTCTTTCTTCGGCATGTTGTGTGGAAAGAGGACAATTTTGACATTTCCTTCTCTGTAACTCTCCAGCATTCTGCACCATAGAGAAGCACAGAAAGCACACAGCTCTGAGATAATCTTAATTTTGTTCTTGTGCTGTATTGAGAGGACTTCCAGATGTTGTTTAGGCCATAAAACGCTATTCTTGCATTATTCATTCTGATGTTGATGTCTTTGCCTGCCCCGCCGTCTGGTGTTACTATGCAACCTAGGTATCTGAAGGTGTCTGTCTGTACCAGTTGCTGATTCCTTACTGATATGGGCTCAGGGTTGCTCACATTGAGCGTCATGACCTCTGACTTCTTTAGATTGATGTTCAAGCCCACCTGCTTGCTAAACTTATTAAGTCTATCCGTTTGTTCCTGGATGTGTTAATGTGAATGTGCTAGTAGTGCAATGTCATCTGCATATTCCAGATCTTCTAATGTAGAAAATGTTGTCCATCTTATTCCTCTTGGACTGCCCTCTGTTTTCTGTCGCAACACCCAGTCTATGACATTCGTTGTATTTTCCGTAATTTCAATTTTTTTTTTACATAGACAGGGGTGTCAGCCCTATGCTAAAACCCCCAACCTTGAGGACCAGGGTGTCTGCTTTCGTCTGACCCCTGAGCGCAAACCTGTCCAGCTTGGTAGAACCTTCCAGGAGTAAAACTCCCGCTGGCATAGCTCTGGGAATAATCAGGGTACGCAAGCCGTCATACCTCGACATAAAAAGAGGTGTCAGACAAGGTTGTGTGCTGTCCCCCTGCCTATTTAATTCATACACCGAAAAAATTTCCAAACAGATACAGGAAATACCGGGACTAAACATCAGTGGAAGGTCAATAAACAACCTTAGATATGCAGATGATACCGTGTTGTTAGCTGAAAGCGAACAGGAGTTACAAGAACTAGTGAAGCAAGTGAAAAGTATAAGTCATAAATATGGACTCGACATTAACATTGAGAAAACAAAAACTACGATAATTAGCAAAACAGACGATAAACCCACATTAAAGATAAGCGTAAATGGGAAAACCCTGGAACAAGTCAAGAGCTACGTATATCTTGGTCATATAATAACAGAAGATGGCAGATGTGAAACAGAAATCAAGAAGAGAATAGGAATGGCCAAGGTTACATTCAACAACATGAAACATATACTGACATCAAAACAGTTATCTCACAAATTAAAACTGAGAATCAAAAAGTGTTATATATATTCTGCATTTATGTATGGGGCAGAAACATGGACGATGTATAAGCATTTGGAAGAAAGAATTGAGGCTCTTGAAATGTGGATATATAGAAGAATGGGGCGTATCTCATGGAAAGAGAAGAAAACAAATAAGGAGGTCCTAGAAAATCTATGTATGAAAAGAGAACTAATGAGGGAGATCAAAGTTCGGCAGCTAAAGTACATTTGCCACATAAAAAGGCATAACACCTTGCAGAAGACCATAGTAGAAGGGAGAGGTGAAGGCAAACGTACAAAGGAAAGACAGCGCTATAAGTGGGAAGATAACATCAAGAGATGGACAGGGAAGAGCCTATCAGAGTGCACCACCAAGACAAGAGACAGAAGACGTTGGAGATCCTTCGTTGTGGAGATGGCAGCTGATGATGATGAGTCTAGTTCACCTTCGCTCACTTGTCAATCAAAATCAGTTCCAAACATCGTGATTTTCAATCAAGGGACGTAAAACACTACTCCTACCCCTTCTCGTTCTATTAATTATTGCCATATGACTATACATTATAAATCAGTTAATAAATGTCAATCTCCTAAAGATAATTTTAACCAAATTCTCCTCTTAACCTCAAACTGTTACATTATTTATCCAACCGGTAAAAGAATTTTCACTTAAAGAGAAAATGTTTCCTTTTTCTCCAAACCCATCTTATCCCTACTAAATCTATCCTTATCCTATCTTCATTCTTTCTTGCTTCTCCGTCTTTCTGTTAAAAAAAGGTCTTTTCCTGTATGTGTTTAGTCTCTCACACTTCACTATTCTTGATTTAATATGCGACTCTCTTCATCAAAAATAGTTCACCTTACCAGTCATCTGTAAAACTCACAATATTTTCACATTATTTCTATTTCTACACAAGACAAAAATTATACCATCTCAGTTTACGTTCTATGTCATAAAACAAAGTATGCATCTCATCTTAATTTACCTTATCAACCTTACATAATTCATGAAACAAAATATGCATGTCATCACAATTTATTACATAATCTATATTTAAACAAAACAACTTTTCAATAGTGTGAAACTCTTTTTGTGGACCTCTTCCACACATGCCATTCAACAAAACCCAATTCTATCATTCTTCCCTATGCTCCATCCCCTCCATGATACTGTTTATATAAAACCCCATATTAGTGTTAACAATTGTACCTTCTCCATTAATTCTTATTTTCCTCCATGTAACTCCCTTCTTCTTCTTCTTTGATCCATAACCGCCAACCGTCAAAGCAGTCAGCGACCATCACGCCTGGTGGCGTCTTGTAGGGCAGCAACAAATTGATTCCACTTTGCTCGGTCGGCGGCCATCCTTCGTACAGTGCCCCAACTGTGGTTCATTTTTTGCATCTCAGCTTCCACAGTTCTCCGCCAAGTTGTTTTTGGTCGGCCTCTCTTTCGCTTTCCCTCGGGGGTCCATAGCATAGCTGTTCTTGTGATGGTATCAGGGTCCCTTCTGAGGACATGGCCAACCCAACTCCAGCGTCTGCCATCTATGATGGTGTGCATGTCCTCCTGGTTACTCCGAATAAGTAGTTCTTGGTTGCTGATGGTGTTTGGCCAAAAGATTCGGAGAATTTTCCTTAGGCAGATTGTGTGGAAAGAGGACAGTTTAGACATTTCCTTCTCTGTTACTCTCCAACATTCCGCACCATAGAGAAGCACAGAAAGTACACAGCTCTCATACAGTCTTAATTTGGTGTTTGTGCTGTACTGGCAAGACTTCCAAATGTTGTTGAGAGCAGCAAAGGCTGTTCTCGCTTTATTCATTCTGTTGTTAATGTCCTTGCTTGTTCCGCTGTCAGGATGTAACTCCCTGTTACTGAATTATTTATAAACTTTACAGCTGTGACGCATTCAACTATCATGGTCACTATTATTATTTGTGCTAACCCCCCGCTAATTCCTCTATCTTGCTGATCCTAAGCCGCGGTCTCTACTCGAAATACTTTATAAATTCCGGAATTCTATCTATTATCTACTTATTTGGTCCCTATCTTCTTCGTTGCGTACCTTTCGACTTTGTACTGTCATTTTCTTTACCGTCCATTATAATATGCCTAGACTTCTTCCGGGTCTCAGATCCCCTTTAAGACCGTTTCCCATGTCTTCTTCTTTCTTCGTCTCTATTGTCTCCATCTTATATACTTTGTTTATCTCACTCTATTATGTAGTCCACATAAGTTCTTTTCTTTGGAACCTTTCTTCTATACTCTCTATACTTCAATGCCTCACATCCTTTCTCCTTATTGTCACTTATTCCTCATATAACTCTGCCATTTTGCTGCGGCATCTTAACTGTATGTGTTCTCTCCAGAACCCTCAATCTCATCTCATTTTGTCTCATTTCTAGTTTTCCCTTAGTTTCTCCATTATATATTGGTTCCCTCTGGAACCTTCAATTTTCTCCTTGCACCCTTCCCATGGCTTGTCATTGTAACATTCGTTCCCTTTGGAACTTTTCCTCTATATCTCTGCCATCTCATCTATGGCTTCGCATATTCCTTATCTTCTTATATATATTTGCCATCCTCTCTATGTCTTCTTATATTCTTTATATTTCTTCTTATATCACTGCCATCTTCCCTACGGCTTCCCATACTCATTAAATTTCTTCTTATATCACTGTCATCTTCCTTATGGCTTGTCATATTTCTTATACTCTTATATCTCTGCCATCCTCTCCATGGCTACTCACACTCCTTATCTTCTTATATCTCTGCCATCCACTCTATGGCTTCTCATACTCCTTAAATTCCTTCTTATATTACTGCCATCTTCCATATGGCTTGTCATATTTCCTATACTTTTATCTCTCTGCCATCTTCTCTATGGCTTCTCATATTCTTTATCTCTATTACATCTCTGCCATTTCTCCATGGCTTTTAATATTTCTCATAATTGTTCCCTCTGGAATACTTCATTTCTCTATGGCCTCTCCAAATTTCATGTATTTCCGCCATTTTGTCAATTTTTTCTCAATAACCTCTTATAGTCTCTATTACCTCATAACTCTTATATTCGCCACTTCTCTGTGACTTCTCAACTTCTCTCATCATCTCCGCCATTTTCCTTATGACTCATATCTCCTATGTCTCTCTGTCATTTTCTCTATGACTTCTCAATTCTCTTTCCTCTTCACTGCTCCCTGTAGTAGTCTATCGTTCAGACCTACTCAGCTCGGTCTCTTGCTTGGTGTAGAACTATTGCATCTAGTGTTCACACAACTAGACTACCGCCGAAATATTCTACTTCTCCACTTCCTCACTTCCCTTTTCGTGTGCTCGGTGTAGGATGATTACCCATAACTATTGTCGTTCCTCTCAGGGACCATCTATATAATTTCTCTTCTCTACCATCTCTATGGTCACTAAAGTTTCTCACGTATCTTTGCCGTCTTCACTCCGGTGTCTCGATATCTCAATTCTCGTTTGTCTCAGTTCTCTTACGATCGCCATATCTTAAGGCTTCTCTTTTTTCCATTCTTCTTCTCATCTCTTCTGTCATTACTCTATCTTCTCACCTATACTATCCTTACCCTTCTCCCATGGCCTCTAGTCTACCTATTCCTCTTACTTCTCCTTTACTCTTCATCTCCTCCTCTACTGCAGTACCCTACCGTTCAGGTGTTCTCAGTTCCCTTTAGTGTGCTCGGTGTAGGATGATTACCCATAAGTCTCCACAAGATTTAGCTACCGTCGCCATCAAGTTCCTCCATCACTTTTACTGCAAGCTTGTACATTTCTTCTGTTCTTTCTGATAAGTCTGTATCAAACTTTCCCTCAAGCAATTTCCGCACCCTCTTTGCTGACAAAGTGTTGAAGTCAGCTCCTTTTAGGATGTCTTTTGTTGCTTTCTTCAACTCCTCTATGCTTAGCTCGGCCACTTTGATGATTTTCTTCTTCTTCTCTTCTACTCCACTGTTAACTCTCTGTACTCTCTTCTTCCTCGTCGCTCTTCTTCTTTTCTCGTCTTCTCTTGTCCTCTTGCACGCCTATAAGTTGCATCCATGTCCTGTATTTCTTACATCCTCTCTTTTCTCTGACTCTGCCTCCTTGTTTCCACTTGCTTCTGATTTTGGTTTGTGTTTTGTGGGGGTGGGGTTAACCGACTGGCTTTTGCCCTGAGTTTTACATGTATCGCTGCCGTTGTGGCAATCTGACTACTTCTTGATGGGTGTCTATGCTCTCCGCTGGAAATATTCTCCCGTGATGTACATTTCTCGCTTTGGTCCGTTTGTGTGCTGATGTCTCTCTTTGTTTCTGTTTGCTTATCGACACTGACCATTCTTCCCTGCGTATTGTCCTGTCTCTTGATTATTGTCGTATCCTGAATTTCTCTGATCTAATGCTTTAAGTTTCATAGTCTGTTGTAAAAGGTGGTTGGTAACATCTGTTCTTGGTGTGTCGCCGTGATCCTATTCCTTCTACATCTATCCTCGAACCATTCTTAGTTCTTATTTGTAACTTTTTTAGATTTCCTATTTTGATATTGTCTATTTCTAATGTCTTTCCTTTTTTGATTACTCAGAGCTATCCTAGTTCTTCTCCTATTTATGCTGTTCCAGTGTGTGCATTTGTCCACTGTATCTTTTCCCAACCTTCTGTAGTCTGGTTGGTAGTTATATCTATCTCTGATGTTTTTTCTCTGCCATGGCTTTATACTTGGAAGCTTGTAGGTCTTTGTTGTTATCTGATAGTATTGCTGGGTTTGCGCTGTTTTTAAATCTGCAAATCTCTTTGGCCCGTCGGGTCTCATAACGCAATTAAGCTTTGTAACAAACGTACAGTATCATTGTACAACATCATTCCGGAATATGTCTAATTTCCTTTCTTCACTTTCGTCGGTGAATGCATGTGGTATAAATCCAACAAAAATCAGGTAAATATAAAGCCTAACAAATACATTAAATAACGAACAGAAAAATGGTAAGTTAGAACAGTGCTGTCACAATCGGACGATCTGTACTGCACGAAATCCCCCGAATTGTTTTCTATGCTTCGTCTGCAAATTGTGAAACGCTCTTTCACGTCTAATGATAGTAAAACTGTCCATAACTATACATTTTTAGTTCACGCCGAGCTGCATTCCACATGGACTTCCTGTCTGTTGCGGCTCGTACCCTTTGCAAACAAAATTTATTGCAGATTTAGTCTGCATGAAACGTGTACTAAACATTGAGATACGCACTGCTTTCACGTATGAACAGATAGGTGCGACCAATGACCTAAAATTTTAAATCCTAACGATAAAAAATTCATCCCATACGTTTACAGCGTAACGCAAACAATGGACTAAAGCAGGATAGAGAGAAGGGAGGGCTGAAAATCAGGAACGCATGCAAAATTAAACACGCGTCTCGCTATTAATGCCACAATATTTGGATAACGCCTACACAATTACTACTATCACGCGTGTAAGGCCACATGCACTAACTTTTTTTTTCGGACGGACAGTGATAAAAACACTAACCTTCCCAGAGTTAGGTTTTAAAAACCTGGAAAACGCTTATTAGAAAAGATAACATTAGATGGGTTTACGTTTGAAAACATTACAGTACCCAGACAGCACATCTTCGAAACAGGAGGTAGAAGAAATTGCATATTTTGAACGCAGCCACTTAGCTCTTTTAAATTTGTATATTTGGGTTCCTTAGGGCTTGCTGACAAAGAATATGTAAAAGTGTTATGCAAATAGTCTAGGAATTAACAAGTTATAGCCAAAATAAAATGATGGTGCTGTCAGACAACACCCAAAATCAGAATCGCTCAGTGGTAGATTTTTTAAACCACCATTGTACGGGAAATGGGCCACAAGTTACATTTGAACTGATTGGCTGGAATGATATGTAAGGCTAAACACGATTAGTCGGACTATAAATGCTATCCTTGGTTGTTAGGGGAGACGTAGGAAGGTAAAATTTTTTCAAACACTTGTCGAAACGTGGCTCCATTGGCCAGACTCGCTGATATAATCACTTAGGAGCGTTAGTTCGAGACCACTAGTTCAAATAAGCTTGATAAAGCAACAGTGCGTTGAAGCCAGCTCATATTTTTGCTAAATAAAAGCCTGGAACATAAGCAGATGGGAATTTGTGCCAGTATTTGTGCCAGAATTCATTGCTAGTCAACGTATCTGTGTTTATTTCCATGAATTGTGGTAAGCTTGAAACATTCAGTATCTTTTAATGAAAATTGAATGTGAATTGTTAATTTATGCCTGTATATATGTGTAGTTCAGTAGCAAACATGATGTAAAGCCTATAATGCTCCAGCCTGAACAGAAGGTGTCGGAGGAAAGTAAAACGGCATGGAATGGCCAAACAGTACACTGACACCTAGATGATTGACTAGAAAGAAATAATGCTGGAATTGCAGAGGCGTAGTAACCATTAGGGAGGGAAATACTGGTATAAAATATTTCAGATGAAGCTGACAGTTGGCCTAACGCTCTGAACTCAATGTTTGTGATGTATTGTGCTCAGTGTAGAACTAGAGTATCAATTAGTTATGAAGTAGAAGGTACATCCTTCTTGTTTTCAGGGACCGTGGTCTTGATGGTATTGAGCAGCACCTGGTCAGAGCTTTGCTGAATCCAGAGTCGGACAGCATACTCCTTGGTCCATTTAGCTATCAGTGAGGGGTCTCCAGAGCCCAGGGGAGAAATCGAGCAGAGGAGTCTTTTCCTGCCGCCATCACGCAAGATAAGCTGATGTGGCCAGCTGAGCTCAACATTATGTACCCCCATCTTAAAATGACCTTGTAAAAATAACATTAAGAGGGGAATTAAATTGTTTTAATATCAGGAACTGAGAACATCTCCAATACTAGTTCCAATAAAGACAAACTATTGAAGTCATGATGACAAATACCAACAGAGCTTGAACAAAACAAAACCAGTATTACCTCATATTACTACTACACAACTGACACACATAGGATACTTTTAATAATATATGTCACTACAAGATTCATATTAATAAATTCTGTACATATAACTTGTAATTAAAATTGATTGTGATTCCTGGTTCCCTTTGTATTTGAATCAGGACACATATACATTCATGACAGCAATGAATACATATTGTTATTTGAAAAGTTATCAGTGACTCCTTTAAGATATCCTTGTAGAGTGTTTTATGTATGTGAGTGTCACAGTGTTGTCAAGTGTAGTGGAATAAATTAAATTGTTTATCTGTCTGTTGTTGTTTTGACTTACACTTCATCATACACATACCCTAGACATATAACGTAGTCATCACACTATTCCAGAATAATTCTGACTGAGGTATACATATGTGGCAGCAAGTAAGGTTATATATAATACACTACTCTTATTATATATATATACCTTCACAGCTGATCTCAGTCAGTACACTAAGTCCCCTATAAATATTTATAACATCCCACTTCACCACATATATTGGGGTCTCGCTCTTGGGATTTTGAATCTTTACCTATTAAAAATAGTGGGGGTAATTCACTTCAGGGAATATAAGAATTAAAAGGTATCCTTGGGTGGAATTAAATAAGGTTGAGCTCACGGTGCCTGTGTTGTCCATTAGATATATATTTAGAGATTGAATTGTTGGTTAGACATTGTATAAATTTACCTGATAGACAATGGCGGACCTGGCCAAATTTCGATCTGCTGCTGTTCAGACTGCAAAAGAGTTAGGATTAGATGGGCAAGTTATGGTTGCCTATGTCACTACGGAATGTGACAAATTTATTGAACGCGAAGAAAGAAGGTTTGAAGCCGAAAGAAAGTTAGAGGCTGAAAGGGAAATTAAGAAGTTACAATTTGAGGCTGAGGCTGAGACTAAGAGGTTGCAGATTGAGGCTGAGGCTAAGAAATTGGAAGCAGAAAGAGAAGACAAAAGATTAGCTGCAGAAAGGGAAGCCGAGGAAAGAAGACAGGCTGCAGAAAGAGAAGAGAAGAAATTAGCTGCAGAAAGAGAAGAGAAGAAATTAGCTGCAGAAAGAGAAGAGAAGAAATTAGCTGCAGAAAGAGAAGAGAAGATAAAAGATTACAAAGGGAACATGAGTTACGACTAAGGGAGTTTGAGTTTCAGGGCCATGCTCCTGAAAATGGTGCCAGTCCCTTTGCCTCTGATGCCACTGCTAGCCAAGGAGCCTCAACCTCAGCTATGAATTTTCATTTAGATCATTTTGTTGAGAAAGACGATGATATAGAGAGCTATCTAAATAGGTATGAACTATTAGCTACCACGTATGGGTTAGAGAGAGAAAGGTGGAGCTTAAAGTTATCTCAAGGACTTCGTGGGGCAGCTTATGAAGTTTTTGCAAAAATGAGCAGAGGTGATCAGGAAAATTATGACATGCTAAAGCAGGCTCTTTTGTTAAGGTATGAAAAGAATGCAGAATTTTATAGGAAAAAATTTAGGAATGCTAAACTACTGTCAGGTGAAACCTATCACCAGTTCTCTGCACGAATAGAGACATACTTGGAGAAATGGACTTCTCTGGGGGAAAACCCAAGATCTTAAGGAAATGGTCCTTATAGAGCAATTAAGAGAGTCCATGGCTCCAGACCTGAGAAAGTTTCTCATGGAACAAGGTGCAGAGAGGCTGGGTGAGTTGCTAAATGTTGCTGAAAGGTATCAAGCAGCTCAAGCAGAGGTAACAGGTAATAAAAAGAAACAAGTGGATAACTTTAGGGCACCACAGAACTTTAATAAATTTGATCCTAGGGATCAAAACAAAGGTAAGCACCAGTTTGATAGGCCACGGTATGAAAATAAAAATAAATTCCCACAATTCGATGAAAGGAAATATGATGAAAGAAAATCTTTCAACCAAGGAAAAAGGTGGTGTAAAAAATTGTAAGATGAACAATCATGACACTGACCATTGTAGAAGGAAACCTCCTCATTGTGCTGCTATGACATCGGGGAAAAAGGAAAAGAAGGTCAAACCTGAAGAACTACAGGAACCATACCACCCCCCAGTGTGTGAAGATGTCATCTGTAATGGTGTCACTATAAGGTGTTTATATGATACCGGTTTAGATTACGATTCCGTTGTGAGTTCTCACCTGGTGCAGGCCGATCAATACACCACAGAAACAGTGGAGATTCAAACTGCAACCAAGGATGTAGCTACCATGACACTTCCCGTCGCCCGAATAAAAGTGAAAACGCGATATGTGGAAGGAATCATAAAAGCAGCAGTGATAAATGAGCCAATCTACCCTCTAATATTGGGGTGTAGATATGTCTTCTTGGGGAATCCAAAGAGACCTGTGATATTGGCAACAGTGCAGACCAGATCACAGTCAAAAAAGGAGGAGGATAATCCCATAAATACTCACCCAGATGAGATGAGGAAGGCACAGGCTGAGGACAAAACACTCAAGCCATGTTTCAAGAAGTTGCCCAAATCTCATACACCTCCAGGCAAGGGAGAGTTTTATATGAAGAACAAACTGATATATAGGAAGGCTGGATCTGAATCCAATGGTCACGGACAGCTGGTCCTTCCCACTTCATATAGGACTAAAGTGTTGGAACTAGGGCATGCGATTCCCTTCAGTGGTCATATGGGAATCAGCGCAACAGGACAGCGAATAGCTTGTCACTATTTCTGGCCAGGAATAACTGAAGATATCAAACGATATGTAAAATCCTGTCCAGAGTGCCAACGAGTAGCACCTAAACATTGGACTGCACCAGCAACTCTGGGGGAAATGCCCATAGTGGGAACACCCTTTGAGAGAGTTGCCGTGGATCTTGTGGGACCTCTCACCCGAACCAAGAGAAGGAACAGCTACATTCTGACTCTGGTGGACACTTGTTCTATGTGGGGAGAGGCTGTAGCCCTGTCATCGATTGATTCTAAACATGTGGCAGAGGCATTGCTCACAATTTTCACAAGGTTAGGCTTTCCCAATCAAATCTTGACTGATAATGGCTCTCAGTTCAAGGGGAAACTAACTGAAGAAGTTTTCAGGATCTTCCAGGCCAAACACTTCCATTGTAGTGTGTATCATCCCCAAGGGAACGGCCAAGTGGAAAGATTTAACGGCACATTGATGTCGATCCTGAGAAAGTTGGCACACGAAAAACCAGATACATGGGACCAGTACCTGCACGCCGCCCTCTTTGCTTATCGGGAGGTACCCCATAGTTCAACCGGTATGGCCCCGGCAACATTATTGTTTGGAAGGCCAATAAAAGGTCCACTCGAAGCTTTGTTAAGAACGTGGACTGATGAAAAGGCAGAGGAAAACATTACATCTTCATACCAATATGTGAATGAGCTGACCACTCGTTTAAAAACTGGCTGGAAACTTGCCAATGAAAATTTGAAACAAGCCAGGGAAGAAACATGCTGCCTATTATAACAGGAAGGCAAAAGACAGAAATTTGGCTGTGGGAGAGAAAGTACTGCTTCTTTTGCCCGGGAGTCAGAATAAGTTACAAATTGGATGGCAGGGTCCATATACAGTTTTAGAGAAGGTGTCTAGAACAAATTATAAGATAGATAAGAAGGGGAAAGAAAAAATCTATCATGTGAATCTCCTGAAGAAATATTTGGAAAGAGAACATCAGGAAGAGACACACTTGTTGACCTTGTCCATCGCCATGGAGATGAAAAAGGAACCACTTTCATCATTTGAATATCCATTACACCCCTGTGAGACAGCAGCACAGGTGAAAATCAGTACACATTTAACGAAAACTCAGAAAGAGAGAGTGCAACAGGTTCTAAATAATCATGCAGAGGTGTTAACAGACCGACCAGGGCATACAAACCTATTGGAATATGATATGAAACTGATAGACCCCACACCTGTCTGTATGAAACCATATTCGATTCCGTTTGCTAAGGAGAAAGCTTTGAAGGAAGAGATAGACTATCTATTGAAGGAAGGAATTATTTCACACAGTGAATCTTCGTATAGTTCCGGTGTTGTACTCTTAAGGAAGCCCTCTGGAGAACATAGACTCTGTATAGATTACAGGAGACTGAATGCTATTACAGAAGGACAGGTGGATCCATTGCCGGATACAAATCAGCTGTTTGCCAGACTAAATAAAGCTAAATATTTCTCAAAAGTGGATCTGAGTAAAGGATACTATCAGATTCCAGTAAAGCCTGAGGTTAGACCATACCTAGCTTTTAGTACCTCAGAAGGACACTATGAGTTTAATAGATTGCCATTTGGATTGAAGAATGCGCCTAGTGTCTTCTCTAGAATGATGAGAAAATTATTGGACCCTCTGAATAATCCATGTATAACAAATTTCATGGATGATATCCTGATAGCAACAGAAACATTTGAGGAACACATTGACTCTCTGAACATGCTGTTTAATCGACTTAGGGAGGCAAATTTAACAGCCCGACCAACCAAATGTTGCGTTGGATGTAAAGAATTGGAATTTTTTGGGACACACAGTTTATCAGGGAAACATGACCCCTGACCCAAAGAATTTAGAGAAACTACAGAAAGCCCCGAGACCACAAACCAAGAAGGACGTGAGATCCTTTGTCTCATTATGTGGTTTGTACCAGAAGTATATCAAAAACTTTAATTCCATATGTGCACCGTTAACTGATTTGACACGTAAAGGACATCCAGATCGCATTACATGGACACCACAATGTGAAATGACTTACCAAGAATTGAAGGAAAAGCTCACAAGTAAACCCATTTTGAAATTACCTGACTTAAGTCAAGAATTCATAGTAAGGACGGATGCAAGTAATATTGGGTTAGGTGCAACTCTACTACAGAAATCAGATGCATTGGATGGGGAATTAAGCCCAGTGGCATATGCTAGCAGAAAATTGAATAAAGCTGAAATCAATTACTCAACTAGCGAAAAAGAATGTCTTGCAGTAATATGGGCAATAAAGAAATTCAATATTTATCTGTATGGGAAGGCCTTTAAGTTGCAAACAGACCACAAACCTTTATCGTTTCTAGCACAGGCTAGGCATGAGAACTCTAGGTTACTCCGATGGTCTTTACTTTTGGCTCCATATAATTTTAGCATTGAGTATATATCTGGAAAAACAAATTTGGGAGCGGATTTTTTAAGCCGCCATCCGTGTGATGAGAATCACCGTAAACCCCAGAAATAATAATAAATTTCTCTATGTGTATATAGAATAAAGGACTGACATATAATGTCTGTTTTAAGAGGGGATGTCGTGGAATATTCTAATCCACATATATAAATTATCAAGTAAATATAAAGCCTAATAAATACATATAATAAATAAAAGAAGAAGAATGGTAAAGAACAGTGCTGTCACAAAGAATGTACTCGAAATCCCCCTTGTTTGCTGCTTCGTCTGCAAATTGTAACGCTTTCACGTTGATAGTAAAAGCTTACTGTATTATTACCCGCCTTCTTCAATGAAACGTGTGCTGCATTTCTAAGAAAAACATTGAGATACGCAACTGCTGAACAATGACCTAAATTTAATATTTCATTAATTATACTCACGTTACCATACACGGCGTAACTAAAGACAGATGGACTCAAATAGAAAGAGAGAGGGAGGGCTGAAAATCAGGAACGCATGCAAAATTAAACACGCGTCTCGCTATTAATGCCACCCCAACAAGCGTAACGCGATACAAAATTACTACTATCACGCGTGTAAGGCCACATGCACTAACTTTTTTTTCAGACGGACAGTGATAAAAAACACTAACCTTCCCAGAGTTAGGTTTTAAAATCCTGAAAAAAAACGCTTATTAGAAAAGATAACATTAGATGGGTTTACGTTTGAAAACATTACAGTACCCAGACAGCACATCTTCGAAACAGGAGGTAGAAGAAATTGCATATTTTGAACGCAGCCATTTAGCTCTTTTAAATTTGTATATTTGGGTTCCTTAGGGCTTGCTGACAAAGAATATGTTAAGTGTTATGCAAATAGTCTAGGAATTAACAAGTTATAGCCAAAATAAAATGATGGTGCTGTCAGACAACACCCAAAATCAGAATCGCTCAGTGGTAGATTTTTTTAAACCACCATTGTACGGGAAATGGGCCACAAGTTACATTTGAACTGATTGGCTGGAATGATATGTAAGGCTAAACACGATTAGTCGGACTATAAATGCTATCCTTGGTTGTTAGGGGAGACGTAGGAAGGTAAAATTTTTTCAAACACTTGTCGAAACGTGGCTCCATTGGCCAGACTCGCTGATATAATCACTTAGGAGCGTTAGTTCGAGACCACTAGTTCAAATAAGCTTGATAAAGCAACAGTGCGTTGAAGCCAGCTCATATTTTTGCTAAATAAAAGCCTGGAACATAAGCAGATGGGAATTTGTGCCAGTATTTGTGCCAGAATTCATTGCTAGTCAACGTATCTGTGTTTATTTCCATGAATTGTGGTAAGCTTGAAACATTCAGTATCTTTTAATGAAAATTGAATGTGAATTGTTAATTTATGCCTGTATATATGTGTAGTTCAGTAGCAAACATGATGAAAAGCCTATAATGCTCCAGCCTGAACAGAAGGTGTCGGAGGAAAGTAAAACGGCATGGAATGGCCAAACAGTACACTGACACCTAGATGATTGACTAGAAAGAAATAATGCTGGAATTGCAGAGGCGTAGTAACCATTAGGGAGGGAAATACTGGTATAAAATATTTCAGATGAAGCTGACAGTTGGCCTAACGCTCTGAACTCAATGTTTGTGATGTATTGTGCTCAGTGTAGAACTAGAGTATCAATTAGTTATGAAGTAGAAGGTACATCCTTCTTGTTTTCAGGGACCGTGGTCTTGATGGTATTGAGCAGCACCTGGTCAGAGCTTTGCTGAATCCAGAGTCGGACAGCATACTCCTTGGTCCATTTAGCTATCAGTGAGGGGTCTCCAGAGCCCAGGGGAGAAATCGAGCAGAGGAGTCTTTTCCTGCCGCCATCACGCAAGATAAGCTGATGTGGCCAGCTGAGCTCAACATTATGTACCCCCATCTTAAAATGACCTTGTAAAAATAACATTAAGAGGGGAATTTAATTGTTTTAATATCAGGAACTGAGAACATCTCCAATACTAGTTCCAATAAAGACAAACTATTGAAGTCATGATGACAAATACCAACAGAGCTTGAACAAAACAAAACCAGTATTACCTCATATTACTACTACACAACTGACACACATAGGATACTTTTAATAATATATGTCACTACAAGATTCATATTAATAAATTCTGTACATATAACTTGTAATTAAAATTGATTGTGATTCCTGGTTCCCTTTGTATTTGAATCAGGACACATATACATTCATGACAGCAATGAATACATATTGTTATTTGAAAAGTTATCAGTGACTCCTTTAAGATATCCTTGTAGAGTGTTTTATGTATGTGAGTGTCACAGTGTTGTCAAGTGTAGTGGAATAAATTAAATTGTTTATCTGTCTGTTGTTGTTTTGACTTACACTTCATCATACACATACCCTAGACATATAACGTAGTCATCACACTATTCCAGAATAATTCTGACTGAGGTATATATATATATATGTGGCAGCAAGTAAGGTTATATATAATACACTACTCTTATTAGATATATATATACCTTCACAGCTGATCTCAGTCAGTACACTAAGTCCCCTATAAATATTTATAACATCCCACTTCACCACATATATAGTTTATCTTTATCCTTTTTCACTGTCTATTGCCGTTTCTATGCACATGAGACCTAATATTCTTCCTACTTACGTCGGTCTCTTACGGTAAGTAGGATTGTCTTTTACCTGCGCGTATGTGTTTTGCGTGTTGGGACGTCCCGTAAGCGTCTGGGTTGTGTCTGCGAGTATTATGAGTTTGTGTTTGGGTGTATTCTGCCTAGTCCCCCAACCTGGCGACTGTATGTCTATTGTGTGTATCTAATAGGGTCTCAGCTTGCATAGGAGGCTGTCGCGGCTCCCGATATCTATACGTATACGTACGTGCCTTGTGGTTTGACCTACCATATACAAAACAAATACCTGCTCTATGCTCTATGCAAGTATTCCGCCATGTTCCTGGTTGCTGCTACTGCTGCATGCTGGCACCCCCTATGAGAAGTGTTAGTGGAAATAGCTGTAGAAAAATTTATGTTACTGTCCTGGATGTCATGAAAAGTAAATAAACTAATTAATACACTTCAAATCAAATATGTTTGAAAATATTCCACAAACAAAAATTATATGAGCAACAATGAAGATTGTAAAAATTGTATACAAATATGTAAACTCACTAATTTCTTAGTAATTAATTTACATGTCTAAAATGTTTATATTATCTAACTAATCTGTCTTGCTTGCTTGTTCTCAGGGCTGTATCTTTCATACTATAACTACTTTTTGATTTTTCTAGACTATTTCACAATTTCCTACACACGATGTTTCTGAGATATCGCGAACCTGTATTATTTGAAAATAATTCATTCGCGCGCTTGTGTCATGACACGTGATCAGAGTGTTCATGCATGTTCATGCATGTGTTAGCATATAGCTAACCACTGTGCTATTAACGCATTTTCAAGTACATGGGTGTTCTCAGAAGAATAAGAACAAACAATAGATCTGACTATCTGCACCACTGTCACAAGATGGATTTAGGGCAAGCCCTTCCTGATCTCTCATTCATTACGGCAGTAATCAGTTACATTTGTTGTACGTACTAATTACACGGGATTGTCGGGGGAATCAACACATTTGATTATCTCTTATCTAACAGACATTCGGGTACTTAAAACCATTTGACACTCCTTGTGGATGATAATGTATCACACTAGATGGGCGTTTCACAGCTCTGCTGAGATTAAGCGCAGGTAAACCCATATGGGCCTGCTCAGTCGTCGCGTAGTTTTGTTTGATAAGGCCAGGGTGCGCACTAGATCAGAGATTACTTGTCTGGGTGACACATTTTGGACAGACAAGATGACCTAATCGCTTCCTGTCCGATTTGTTATGACAAGATTACTTTAGATAGTAATAATTTGTTAATTTGAAACACATTGTCATATGGGTTTACATATGTGTTGGGGAGTTCGCCTGCTAGGCAATCGGATGTTTTCATTCCATATATGGAAAAGGTGACCTCTACATCACGCGCAGAATTATTCCATGTCGGAATATTTTGAAATTACTCCACCCAACATTTTTTTTGAAATGATTGGAGCCCTGAGCAGCTGCATAATAAACAGATGCTGGGATAGGACAGGCAGATACCTTGACACGTTTCAGTGTTAGCTCACTGAGAGAATCGCTTGCCAAAGACACCAGACTTGCCAGTAGGTAGAATCAGTATTCCATCTTATCTGATCGGACACCTTTTATTGGAGTATTCATAAGGACTTACAAAACAGCCCAGGAAACTCTACCAATTTAATAAGGAAAGCCACTGTCTGAGAAAACTGGACACACGGAGTCATAGAGGGAATTATCTTATAAAAGTAACGACCCCCAAGAACACGTGTAAGAGGCCTAATCACGTGCCTTAACTTCATTCATCTGAGCAAAAAGTATGTGAGCCATGATTGGCGTAAGTTGTCTTTTTCATTCTATATTTTTCATTACTAACATGTGAACTAATATGTATATATTACCATGTGAATATTAATATGTGAAAATCGCTAGTGGATGTCCACGTCATTTGAGGCTGGCGAACTCATCATATAGAATAGTTGATTTCAATGAAACCACCACTGCTAGGGCTGGTGACTGCTCTTTTATTGCTAGCTCCTTACAGAGAACTGAAAGCATCGGTAGTCCTCAAGTTGTAAATGTAGTCGGGGGGGGGGGAGGAAAGAAATAATGTACATTCTAAGTATAATATTTACAGTTTAAACCCAGTGTAAATGTCTACATAAAAATATTCACTTTAAAGTTAATGAAAGTTTCAAACTTTTGAGTCAGTGTAAAAGTAAATGAAAACATATTCAATTTATATTGTGAACAGTGGAGATGTAAACGTAAACATTTTCTATCTGTACTATTAAGCTTTTCATTTAAATGTAAAATAAGAATAAAGCTATTCAATTTAAATGTAACGAAAGTTTCTTCTCGAGGGATTAAAGTTAATTCTCATCGAGGGTAAATTCTGAGATAGATGGGATGGTAGATTAGGAGAAAGGGGACACATAAGTATGTGTCGGGAAACACAATACTCAGGAGAGCGTTTCGTTTCTATTCTTTTGCCATAGTTGTTGGTAGTGGTACCAGTGAAGGTACTAATCTCTGGATCAAATTGAGGGTAGGTGTGGACTGACGTAGAAACGCGGGACCAGCTTTGCAGTTTACTCCTGATTGTTCTGTAACGTGCTGCACCTTTAAGTTTTTTACCAGCAGACGTGAACTATACAGTGACCTCTCTGCACAGAACCCATCAGCGGGAGCAGAAACTACTATTGGCAGCTAAGTGAAACGTATAAGCTGTTAAAGTGAACTTTTTTTCATAAAACCTACTATCATTCAATGTTGAACATTTTCTTTTAAACTATTCAATTATTTTAACCCTTGTTAAAACTAAATGATTAATAAATCTGTTATTTGTTAATATACAAATTCAACTTCGATTTAATCATTATAAAAGTACAGCATGTTTGTCTCAGTCAATTTACTAAACACAATCTAAACAGAGCTATACAAGAATAATAAGAATTCAACTGAGTAAATCAAGGTTGGGGCTTAACGATCTGAAACTAATAATTGCTTAATCTTTCCCAAAAGTTGTCGGCAGATCATAGAGGTAACGTGCTCAGCCAATGCAGCATTGTTCTCGCTTTTCTGAATATCTTGTGAACACTCCCTCGGGATAGAAGCGTCATTACTCTTTTATCTACAACTCTGTCAAGAGTAAACTTGTGCGAAGGTAGACACATTTGAAGCCCATATTAGATACTCTTGAGTTTTGGCCACTGTTGGACCACTAGTGCAAAGCAGGGGAGGCTATACCGTTACAACCACATTTTTGCAGTATTAAATAATGTTTACATATGACTACGTACTAATCTTTGTAATATACTCCCGTAGTCTTCGATTCTTTGTGTTTGTCTGTGTCTCTAATTCTGTCTAGCTCTTTGACATACATACCCACACACGAACGCACACACACACATAAATGAATGTTTATATGTATGTGCAATTATATTTTCACAAATATAATAACAGCCTTTATTTTCTGTAAGTTCCTCTACTTGACTAACGACATTCCTTTATATCGTACAATAATTATCCTGCTCCAGGACCTGTGTTTCTGTCTACCGTTCTCTTTTCTTAGCAGATTTCAATGTGAGGGTGTAGTGAACAGCTCTTGAAACTCATCTCTGTATTTGCTGCTCATAACTATAATACACGAAGAAGTGTCTCACAGATGAATTTTTATAAGATTCCATGACAATGCGCATAGACCCCCCATGAAAATTAGCATGCTTTTTATTCTTATCCATCAATAGTAACAAATGTTTGGTACTCTGTGAATGTAATCAAAAACGTTGATGCTAACAGGTACGAAACAAAACGATAAAGAGTATGGCAATTATTATGACCATTTTAGACCTAACGGTTTGATTTCGCTGGAAAAAACGTTGTCAGCTTGTTACAGCTTATTGTAGATTTTATTCGCCATTTATTCAGATGCTATGTCAATTTACCTTCGACCAAAGTAATGGTTACAACGTAATGATGGACTACAAAAGCAGTGGATGGTGGAAACAACATGTTAAATAATGAAAGAAATCCTTTCGAACCTTTCCCGATGTGCAGTGTAAACAGTTGCCGACTTTCATAAAGGGTTTTTTTCTGTTCAGGGAAAAGTTTAAATCCCAACAATGTTGACTAGCGTAGACCGTGGCTGAACATTGTGGATGAGGAATATGAAGACACATACTAGGATAATAGAACGCGATCTTGTCGGCGGTTGATGATCGTTCTTTACATAGATGGGAGGTGGGGGAAAAAAAACCTCATCTTTCAGGAAGCAACTGATGAATCTAAAAGCAGAGGTAGTGGACCAGCTCATAAACTAAAAGAAAGAAAAGAAATTACTTGACAGCTAGAAAAGTAAGATAAGTAATAAGCATTTAGATACATTACATAAAATGACGTCATCACCTCACTTCACTAGTAAACGTCCCACGACACATGACCCCCTGGCACCCCACAGCTATCACTGCTGTAATTGCTTTCAAGGCACAAGCAGCTACGTTGTAAACAGACACAACGCAACCACCGTCCTTTTCAGGGCGAACGAGGAAGAAGAAGAAGACCTATACGATCCATGATAGGAAACTATACTTCTTCTTCCTCGTTCGCCCTGAAAAGGACGGTGGTTGCGTTGTGTCTGTTTACGCCGTAGCTGTGATATCTGCATCTTTCGGTCGACACATCCGACTTCAGCACGGCATTTTTTGGGCCCGGGTTTGCCTTCCCTCTGCGATCCGCCTCTCGACGTCAGCCAGGACTGCACTGCTGCAGACTGTTTCCCCAGGACCACCTCGTGGAGGTGGAGTACGGTCTTGACCAGAATATGGTATCGCTGATCCTGATGCAAGCAGTCCAGCTATGGAGTCGCTGACTGCATTCAACTATTGCTGCTCATCTTTTGGGTCCTGGAAAACTATAACAAAGCGTTACAACAGGAATGGTAACCTGAATTATCAAAGTGCGGGCCCCCCCCCCCCCCCGCCCCCCCCCAACCTTGTCGGACAAGTGTTTCGGGCCCTTAATTCTTCTGTACACTTAAAATGGGGACGGGTATACATGTCATGAGTCCAACGTGGGCAGCCTATGTTGTCTTTTTCCCGCCTGCCTGGGAAGTGAACCATCCTACTTTTGCTTGACGCTTTATTCAGCTTCATATACTTAGTCGTTACCTCTGTCTACGTGAGGTGTAGAGGTTGGAAGAGAGTGGAGCCATTACTATATATCAGCTGTATTCCTTCTGGCCTAGTTCTCATTCTATTCCTCGGTCCTTCAAAGTTTATCTAAAGTTGTCATCCAGCGGACTCTGGCGGTAGTCCTGGAGGTCTGGAGCCTTTGCTCTTAGTTTCCCATTCTTGTTGTGGAGAGCCGATCTTTCACATTCTGCAGACATGGCCAAAACAATCTTTTTTGGGACTCTGTTTACTTGGTCTGCAGGGGTTTGGTTTTTTGGCCTTGGGTATCGTCTGGTAGCGCCATTGTCTTTCTTGTAACTTCAACCACCTTCTTCAGATACCTCATTTCTGAGGTTTAGATCTGGCTTTTGTGGGTTGTAGTCATTGTCCATGACTCGCATCAATACGTCAAGACTTTTCAGCTTCACTTCTGGTTTTGTTCATGCTGCCAGCTTGAGACAATTGTGAAAGTAATCATTACGTTGTATATAAACTACTATCCTGAATTCCATAGCCCTTTGCGGTTGCTCCATAACCAACGTGATGACGTTTCAGCAATTTAAACAAACCTCTTGAGTGCCCTTGTTCCTGACCTATAGGAAACGACTGGCAAACCGTTCTAAACGTACAACAGCATATCAAAAGCGCTGCTGAAAAGGAACTGTTCTGAACAAGTGCAACAATTGAAATCTAAAAAAAAAAAACGAAATTTCTTTTCGGGATATTTCCATGTATAGTAAGATTTAAATGCACACGCCAATTTCTACATTCTTGCTTGCAGGACTAGGGTTTGTATTGTCTTAACCGTTTTAAAAGTTTTATTACTACGTCATTTTATTACCGTTTGCTGTACAAGAACAGTAATCTCTTTTCTGCACTACATCTTTATTACTCAGCTTCCTGCCATACCTAATGTGACAGTGAGTTTGTGGTCAGTATTTATAATAAAGATCAAGTGTAAAATAATAGTTTATAAATTTTGCATACAGTAGTTGGACCTTACTAAATGGGAGATAAAATGGTAACTTGTGGTTATTTATGCCCCTTAAGAAAAGGTTGTTGGTTTTAGTTAATATAGAGTCGGATGTCGGAAATTATGATTTTGAAAATATGCATACGGCTTTTATAGTTCACTTAGGGAGAGAAGAATCTACGACTTATATGACTATATTAGCAAAGGGCGAATGATTTATTATTCGTCCCTGACATTTTGGGTGAGTTGTTTTTCGGACTGGGCGTAACGATAGCACGTTTTGCAAGGGGATTTTTTGTACGAGTTTGTGAAACATATAGTGACAAATAAGTGTAATGGGAATTGGGCGTTTAGTTAATATGCTTAGATCCAAAAGGGTTTAGGCTGTAAGATGGGAAATATTTTCTCTTCAAAGTGTTAAGTTGCTGATATTGGCGAGATGTTGTGTAGAGGAGTGTACACAGACGTCATGCCACGATTTTGGTTGCTTTGTGATGGACATATGATATAGGCCTATGTTGTGGAGGTCTTTAATCACTTAGTACGCCAGCATGATAGTTAAGTATAGATGGATTATAGCAAATCCTGAGACAGTTTCTATGTTCAAGAAGTTGTACAAGTTCTCATAGTGTTTTCAGCGACATCAGATATGAATAAAATGATGTGTAGAATTCGTTGATGAAGAAATTGAGCGCCCAGTGGCACAAGAAGTGTGAACATAGACATTTTGGTAGAATAGACCATACCTTGGCGGAGGACAAGTAGGCAGTCTTTATCCCCAGAGATTCACCAAGCGTTCACACAGAGATGAATTGAAAGAACTTGACAAGATAGAGTGTAACA
>JAMPIV010000994.1:0-37500 GCA_024509875.1 Oreohelix idahoensis
TGTCAGGTGAATGCAGTATGTAGGTCAGCGTTGTTGACATTTTTTACATTAGACATTACAGAGTTTCACAGAACAGTTGGATCAATTCTTGTCAATATTAACAGGAAGACAGTATTTGTGAACTAAGAAGTCCTATTTTCATCGATGGATCTTCTTGTTTTCCATATATGAACTTTAATATTTAAGGCCAGAATGTTTAATTGAATAAAGTGGCAGTTTGTTTATTTTCATAAAAATAACTTTGCCATTACTGTAAAACTGAGCCTATTTTGCAACACATACTATCATACACATAATTTATATATATTTATGTTTACATGTTATTTGTTTGTATAGTATGTTAGTTTCTATGTCAGCGGGTTGTGTTTAAGGTTGGGCGGCGTCCTCACAACAGAATATCCCACGTCATAGAGGGTCCGTTGTGGGCGTTTTCTATAGGTGCAATTTTCTTGATTGAAAATTTGCTGCGACAACTGTTGCTTTTGTGTTAGCTGTGAAGTCTGTAATTATTGTTATTTTTGTAATATTTCTTTGTTCTTTAGTTTTGTTTTGATTTGTTTGTAATTTGTTGGTCTAACCTTTTCTATCTTTCAGTTCTATTCACAATTTATATTCATATATTGTGACGTCATTTGTGTTGTTATTCTTTGCAGATTCAGTGATTATTTTCATTGATTTCCCTATTTGATTTATTTTGATTTCTGCAAACGTTCTTGTATTGTCAGTCCTATTTGTACTTTATGTATTCTGTTGGTTGACATATGTTTTATATAGGTATATTTCATAAGACACAATTGCCTGTGCACTGCACTTGGATTATGGTATAAACCAGTACCTGATTATTATTACTATTATACAAGACCTTATTAAAGGCTTGTGACCCACAGATATTGGGATAGTATACTGATTAATCAAGTCATTGAGAACTTGTGGTATTATTATTGATTCAGGTGATTAGTATTATTGTTAGACATCATGTCTACATTAGAATACTCCATTACACAAGGGAAAGCCCTTGATAAGACTGGTCAACAATTAGAACAATGGGCAGTTGCTCAATATGACAAAGCATTTGCTGCAGAAGAGAAAAGATTAGCTGCAGAAGAAAGAAAAGCTATGGCGGAGAGAAAAGATTAGAAAGAGAAGCTGAGGCTGCTGCTGAACAAAAGAAATTGCAGATGCAGGTAGAGGAAAGGAGATTTGAAGCTGAACAAAAAAAAATTGGAAAGAGAAGCTGCGGCTGAACAAAAAAGATTAGACAGTGAAGCTGAACAAAAAAGATTAGACAGGGAAGCTGAACAAAAAAGATTAGACAGGGAGGCTGAACAAAAAAGATTAGATGCTGAAGAGAAAAAAGCAATAAGAGAACATGAATTTGAGTTGGAGAAATTGAGATTGACAAGTATGAGTAATGTTAATCAGGCATCTAGTGGTAATGGTAAACCTTCTACTTACAAGGTTAAGGTTCCACCGTTCAATCAGTCCAGTGACGATATTACATTCTGGCTGGATAGATTTGAACGTTCTTGTCGTACACATAATGTGGATAAATCACAATACGCTAATCAATTATCAGAAAACCTGAAAGGTGAATCTTTGACTAGATTATGCCTTGTAGGAGAAGCAGATAAGGATAATTATGATGTCATTAGGGCGGCTTTGATAAAAAAATATCAGCTAAGTGAGGAAGGCTATCGCCTTTTATTTAAAACGATGGTACCTGAGACGGGTGTAGAATTCTCAGAATTCACTGCAAAGGCACGTCTCACAGTTGATCGTTGGATTGAGCTTTCCAAAACAGAAAAAACGTATGAAGGACTTATGGAGTTGTTGCTCAGAGATAAGATTATGTCATGTGTGAACAAACCTTTCCTTGAATTTATACATGAGCGTAAACCCAAATCTCTAAAAGAAATGGAAGAATATTGTTCCCAATATGTCACTGCACACCCCGACGTGACTTTTGGCAACACTAAGATTAAGGAGAGTATGCCAGTTGCTTCAGCAACACCATACAATCCCAATTATTCACACAGATTTCAGGGACCTCAAAACAGATTTGATAAAAAAGGTAACCATAATAGTTATCAAAACCAAGGTAACCAATCATTTCAGGGTTCTTCTTCAAAGAACTGGAGACGACCTGATAGCTCTCGACACAGGGGTGGTCATAATTATAGGAATTTCCGTAGAGGAAGTAATTATAGAAACTATCAGGGTTATCCGTCTTGGAGTCAACAAGATCATAATTACAGAGATACTCATTATAATGAATATGATAATGGTAACCAAGGGAACTATGACTCAAACCCAAATAGGGGTTACAATAGAGGTAACAATAACTACAGAGGTGATAATAACCGAGGTAGATCTCAAAACAAAAGACATAAACCACATTTTCAGGCAAACTCTGCACAACAAGAGTCCCATGAAGCCTATAAACAGAGTAAAGATAATAATGATGCTAGTAATATGGCATGTGCCGCTTTTGATTTTGGGAGAGCATCTCAGTGCCCCCAATGCAAAACGTTATTTGAGCCAACCACAGTGTCTACTTTAAGCTGTGGCCATCCTCTTCCTGCTCTTCCAGCATCAGTCGCGCATGATGGAAGAGGTTCTCTTGTCTTACATAAGGGTTTAGTGAATAACAATCCAGTCTCTGTGCTATTTGATTCTGGATGCACCACAATTGGTGTTAGGCAGTCACTCGTAGATCCTTCCCGTGCCACTGGACAAGTAGTCAAATGTGTAACATTTGGCGGCACATTAGAGAAATACTCTACTGCTATCATTAGGATTGCTACTCCTTTCTTTACAGGAGATGTACACGCATGTCTTCTTCCGAATCCGATCGCTGACCTCATCATCGGTCGCATTCATGGAGTCAAGGAATGCACTCCGCAACAAATTTCCACGTGGGAAAGGCAAAACATGCAGATTGCTAACGCTGTAGTCACTAGAGCTCAGGCTCTTAATATGCCTCAAACTTCATCTACTGAAGATAATGAAGTGCATAACCAAGATAATCCCTTGGTAATTTCTCGTGACTCGTTTATAAAACAGCAAGAAGATGATCCCACTCTGAAGAAATTCTTCATTCTTGCAACTAAAGGTGATCCGAATAAAGACACAAGTCGTAAATCGTGGATTACAAAGAAGAATGGCGTACTTGTACGTATGGTTCAAGACTCCATTACGTCAAGTCATTCTCAAATCCTGGTTCCCAAGAATTTGAGAGTTAAAATTTTGCAGCACGCTCACGACTCTCAGTGTGCTGGACACATGGGTTTTTCCCGTACTAAGTCAAGAGTCCTTGCGGCTTTCTTTTGGCCATTGGTAAACAAGGACATACGGATTTATTGTCGATCTTGTAAAGTATGTCAGGAAGTTAAATCCAAAGGTCCACGGCATGCTGCACCCATTCAGGCGGCGGACATTCCTATTCGGCCGTTTCAAAAAATGGCCATAGACATTATTGGTCCATTTAAGATCAAGTCTGCCAGAGGACATCAGTTTATCTTGACGTGTGTTGATATGTGCACACGTTGGCCAGAGGCTATTCCTCTGAAGAGCATTACTACTGCTGATATTGCAGATGCTCTTTGGCTTATATTTTCTCGTCTGGGGTTCCCGGAGAGATATTGTCAGACCATGGCACCCAACTAATATCAGATACCATGTCTCAAGTAATGTCTACTCTGCAGATAGATAGATCTTTAAGTAGTATCTACCATCCAATGTCTAATGGTATGGTCGAACGCCTTAATAGAACACTTAAAAACTTACTGGGGAAGATAACTGAGGATCATCCTCAAGACTGGGACAGAGTTTTACCTGCGGCCCTCTTCGCTTACAGAGAGGTACCCAATGAACATACGGGATTTTCTCCCTTTGAACTCGTCTTTGGCGCGCGTCCGCGTGGCCCTATGTCGTTGCTTCACGATCTCATAACATCTGACAATATTGACGATGACACAAAGTCATCCTACGAATATGTCATCGCGTTGAGACAAAAAATTATCGAAGCATGCAAATTAGCAACTTCTTCTTCTGAATTTGCGAAACAGAAGGCAAGGCAATTTGCCAATAAGAAGAGATGCTTACGACAACTTTGTCCTGGTGACAAAGCATTTGTATTACTACCTTGTAGGGAAAACAGATTACTTATTTCTTGGAAAGGTCCGTACGATATAATATCGAAAATTTCCGATGTCGACTATATTGTCGATATTGATGGGAAGCATAAAACCTTCCACATCAATATGCTTACTGAATTCCATGAACGTCCGGATTATTTGCAACCCATTTTCCAAGCAACGGACAATTCTCCAGTACAACATGGTCATTACTCATCACTGTCCGTGATACAGGATGAGGAAACAAGTTTTTCAGATGTAAATCTTCCTCTTCCAATGATCCCACTTCATTCAGTGAATCATGGAAGAACGTTACTGTCTCTCCTGATTTGTCTCTAGGAGAACAGCGACAAGTTTCAACTATGTTGCAAACATTTCAGGATGTACTCACTGACATCCCTGGACAAACGAATGTCATTCAACATGACATTGTTCTAACTGACCATACTCCTATTAGGGTTAGACCTTATCCTATACCTATACATTTTCAAGCACAGGTCGAGAAAGAGTTGGATGAGATGATAGATTTGAAAATAATCGAACCATCCACCTCTGCATATTCTTCGCCGATGGTTATTGTGCGTAAAAAAGACAATAACATACGTCTTTGCGTTGACTATCGAAAATTGAATCAAGTAACGAAGTTCGATGCCGAACCTATGCCTTTACTGGAAGAGCTACTTACTCGACTCTCCAAATCTCATTTTTTCACTAAACTTGATTTGTCTAAAGGATATTGGCAAGTTCCTTTATCTGAACGCGCCAAACCTCTCACGGCTTTTTCAACACCTAGAGGTTTGTTCCAATGGAATTTTATGCCTTTCGGTCTTATGAACGCACCAGCTACATTCGTACGCATGATGCGCCGAATCCTATCTTATCGGTCAGATGTCATTGCATATCTAGACGACATCTGTCTTTTCAGCGATACTTGGGAAGATCACTATTCAGGGTTAGATGAATTGCTGTCTACTTTGCGTGAGCACAACCTGACAGCGAAACCCTCTAAAGCCTATATTGGTTTTAGCGAAATTTCTTTCCTAGGCCACCGAGTTGGTCATGGTTTCCTAAAGACAGAGGACCATAATACTAGTAAGATACTTAACATCTCAATCCCTAAGACTAAAAAACAGGTGAGAAGTCTGTTAGGTCTTATTCAATTTTATGGCAGATTCATTCAGAATCTATCCTCTATCATGGCACCTCTCTCAACACTTCTAAAGAAAGGTTCGCCTAATGTGGTCCACTGGTCTCAGGAATGCCAATGCTCTCTGGATAAGATTAAAACATTGTTTTCAACACCACCTATTTTAGTGCTACCCACTAAAGATAAGACATTCGTTCTTCGTAGTGACGCTTCATCCACTGGGATTGGAGCGGCACTAATGCAAGAGTACTCTGGAACTCTGCATCCTGTAATGTATATTTCCAGAAAACTTAATGCGGCAGAAAGGAATTATTCGGTTTTAGACCGTGAGCTATTAGCTATGGTTTGGTCGATCCTCAAACTACAGAGATTCCTTCTAGGCGCACATTTCATAGTAGAAACCGACCAAAAAGCTCTTACTGCTATACAGAGTAAGAATTTGAAGAGCTCGAGGTCTACTCGATATGCAATTGCTCTTCAACCTTTTCATTTCTCTGTGCGAGCTATTCGTGGATCAGATAATGTGATGGCAGACATTCTGTCAAGATGCCCACATGATTCCACATAACTATTAGGGCTTAGACTTCTTGATATGTCTAGTTCTATAGTAGTTCCTTTTCTATATCATGATAGATACACATTTGTAATTTAATAATATAATGATTGTATCACTACATAGCGGTTCATTGATGTTTATTCACCGCTGTGCTTTGATGATTTTTTCTTCATAAATCATAAATTTAAGATATCTAATACGAAATGATGATATGAATTTTTTAGGCATTGTGTAATTGCCAGAATTGTATTATACTTTGATGACACCTTCCTGGAAAAATATACTTGTAGAGAAATAATTTCTCTCAGTTTATGAGACACATTCTCACCAGTCGCTCCATAAGTCGACTTAGCCTCATATTAGGCGTTATAGGTATTCCTGATATTTTCATCTGCGCATTATTCATGCGTTGTGAGCCTATTGTACGTTGCTCCTAGATGTATTTCAAAAAAAAAAAAAGTTCCATTTTTTTTTCCCGGGAGGTGTGGTAAGACTGTTACGTGCAGTCTTTGATATCTTACAATATTATACATAGGTAATTTTTTAGTGCTTAAGGGAAAGTCATTATTGAGTTACTTCCCTTGAAAGTTGTGTCGTCTCTTTCGATCAAACTCCGCGGATAAATCCATTTTACTGCGATTTATTCGTTGTTTGGGTAATAATAGATTGTTCTTGCTTCAGAATATCTATGGCCTGAATTTATGTGTATTGTTTGTCTGAGTAGGACGAGTCTGTCTTATATCTGTATATCTTTACATATCTAAGTCGAACTATATGTTCTGTTGTCTCTAGAGAGGTCAAAGGCTATTCGGCGGATGTGTCGCTAGAGTGTGGTGTGATTTGGCTTCGTCCTGATAGGGACTGTGTTTACTATGTCGGCCTGTCGCCGGGGAAAAAGTGATCTCAGTATTTGTGGGGAAAGTGATAGTCGTCTAGACCTATCGTGTATGCTTTACCCCAGTGTTTATTCGTATTGCCAAGGAATGGCAGTTTCATATTTCCTATACCAAGGTAATCAAAGATACTCTTATGAACTCTCGATCGAAGCCACCATTTTCGATAGTTACGATTTGAATGTCTAAGAGAATATATTTGACTCGATGAAAACGACTTCGATTCCTAGCAGCACTATATCCTGTAGATTGCAGTCAATTGTTCATGATCAAATCTACAGAGCAATGAAATGTTTTATGAATGACTAACTTTAGGACAGATTCATTATCTGTATCCAAACGTGAGTGACAGCTCACGAGTAAAGCCATCTTGGAACCAAAACATGTAGTGACTTTCAAGAAGAGAAAAGGGATGCCCGTATTATCGCTTGATTAGTCCAGAGATCACTGCTACACATGAGAACCCATTGCTAGCGGTTCAATATTATTATATGGAAAAATATGTGCTGAACATTATGTTGAAGAATCGTCGCTAGACGAGATTAGGTTTAGAAGCCATCTGAAATATTGTTTATAAGCTGACGTGCTCAGTCAGTGAAGTCAGATGATATATATGTATGGGCGATACTGAGTGCTTGGCTACTGACAGTCCATTATACAATTATTCTACATGAGTGCCCATGTAACATTGCAAGACCATTTATCCACTGTACTATGATGTATTATGGCAACCTGTGATTTGTCACTATCTGTGCTGTCGAGTGTGTACGTCCAATTAAACTTTAGAAAAGGTACACAGTCGTTGGTGTCGATGACTTCCAGCCATACATGAGTGTGAGAAAAGAACATTTGTCAACAACACGAACCCTTATCATCATTCGCACATTATACACTCAATCCATGTCTACACACCACTGCGTAGGTCAAGTTGACATTCCATACACTACAGTGGAGCAAACAACACCATAGAGATCTTATCAACTGATGATGATGATGATGTCTGCTTCCATCCACTTATATCTATCTTTTGGTGGATATCATTAACGGGAATAAAAATTCAACATTATCAACCATTATCAGAGATGTTTTCAGGCACTCGTAAGAAATAAAGAAGTAGAACACTTGGACAACAGAAAAACAACAGACGTGAGTGGCTTACCCAGGGTTCGAACCCCGTACCTTCCGTACGACAACTCCGCCTAGCTATCAAGCGAATCACACTGACCCCACGGCCAGCTAGGCATCCCCAAAAAGATGCTTTGCTGGCTATTTATCAGTACGAAACACACAAGCTAACACCGGAAGTATACAGTGGGCAACTCAGCCCTTAAATGACGCAATCACTTCTGTTGTTCTCCTATTAACAGTATGTGTCAGTCCAAACAAGACAAAGACCTTGATACTGGGTCCAGTAAATAGTAGAAGACTTAAGGACATTAGTATAGAACAGAGGGTAGGTTTCTGGTATTGTATAAACATAAATAACACATAAGGAAGGGAAACCCGAGGCCTGTAAACAGTAAATTAATATTAGACAAACATAAAGGTATGTTTTCAGGCACTCGTAAGAAATAAAGAAGTAGAACACTTGGACAACAGAAAACAACAGACGTGAGTGGCTTACCCAGGGTTCGAACCCCGTACCTTCCGTACGACAACTCCGCCTAGCTATCAAGCGAATCACACTGACCCCACGGCCAGCTAGGCATCCCCAAAAAAAATGCTTTGCTGGCTATTTATCAGTACGAAACACACAAGATAACACCGGAAGTATACAGTGGGCAACTCAGTCCTTAAATGACGCAATCACTTCTGTTGTTCTCCTATTAACAGTATGTGTCAGTCCAAACAAGACAAAGACCTTGATACTGGGTCCAGTAAATAGTAGAAGACTTAAGGACATTAGTATAGAACAGAGGGTAGGTTTCTGGGATCGAACCCTGGGTAAGCCACTCACGTCTGTTGTTTTTCTGTTGTCCAAGTGTTCTACTTCTTTATTTCTTACGAGTGCCTGAAAACATACCTTTATGTTTGTCTAATATTAATTTACTGTTTACAGGCCTCGGGTTTCCCTTCCTTATGTGTTATTTATGTTTATACAATACCAGAAACCTACCCTCTGTTCTATACTAATGTCCTTAAGTCTTCTACTATTTACTGGACCCAGTATCAAGGTCTTTGTCTTGTTTGGACTGACACATACTGTTAATAGGAGAACAACAGAAGTGATTGCGTCATTTAAGGGCTGAGTTGCCCACTGTATACTTCCGGTGTTATCTTGTGTGTTTCGTACTGATAAATAGCCAGCAAAGCATCTTTTTTTGGGGATGCCTAGCTGGCCGTGGGGTCAGTGTGATTCGCTTGATAGCTAGGCGGAGTTGTCGTACGGAAGGTACGGGGTTCGAACCCTGGGTAAGCCACTCACGTCTGTTGTTTTTCTGTTGTCCAAGTGTTCTACTTCTTTATTTCTTACGAGTGCCTGAAAACATACCTTTATGTTTGTCTAATATTAATTTACTGTTTACAGGCCTCGGGTTTCCCTTCCTTATGTGTTATTTATGTTTATACAATACCAGAAACCTACCCTCTGTTCTATACTAATGTCCTTAAGTCTTCTACTATTTACTGGACCCAGTATCAAGGTCTTTGTCTTGTTTGGACTGACACATACTGTTAATAGGAGAACAACAGAAGTGATTGCGTCATTTAAGGGCTGAGTTGCCCACTGTATACTTCCGGTGTTATCTTGTGTGTTTCGTACTGATAAATAGCCAGCAAAGCATCTTTTTTGGGGATGCCTAGCTGGCCGTGGGGTCAGTGTGATTCGCTTGATAGCTAGGCGGAGTTGTCGTACGGAAGGTACGGGGTTCGAACCCTGGGTAAGCCACTCACGTCTGTTGTTTTTTTCTGTTGTCCAAGTGTTCTACTTCTTTATTTCTTACGAGTGCCTGAAAACATACCTTTATGTTTGTCTAATATTAATTTACTGTTTACAGGCCTCGGGTTTCCCTTCCTTATGTGTTATTTATGTTTATACAATACCAGAAACCTACCCTCTGTTCTATACTAATGTCCTTAAGTCTTCTACTATTTACTGGACCCAGTATCAAGGTCTTTGTCTTGTTGGACTGACACATACTGTTAATAGGAGAACAACAGAAGTGATTGCGTCATTTAAGGGCTGAGTTGCCCACTGTATACTTCCGGTGTTATCTTGTGTGTTTCGTACTGATAAATAGCCAGCAAAGCATCTTTTTTTGGGGATGCCTAGCTGGCCGTGGGGTCAGTGTGATTCGCTTGATAGCTAGGCGGAGTTGTCGTACGGAGGGTACGGGGTTCGAACCCTGGGTAAGCCACTCACGTCTGTTGTTTTTCTGTTGTCCAAGTGTTCTACTTCTTTATTTCTTACGAGTGCCTGAAAACATACCTTTATGTTTGTCTAATATTAATTTACTGTTTACAGGCCTCGGGTTTCCCTTCCTTATGTGTTATTTATGTTTATACAATACCAGAAACCTACCCTCTGTTCTATACTAATGTCCTTAAGTCTTCTACTATTTACTGGACCCAGTATCAAGGTCTTTGTCTTGTTTGGACTGACACATACTGTTAATAGGAGAACAACAGAAGTGATTGCGTCATTTAAGGGCTGAGTTGCCCACTGTATACTTCCGGTGTTATCTTGTGTGTTTCGTACTGATAAATAGCCAGCAAAGCATCTTTTTTTGGGGATGCCTAGCTGGCCGTGGAGTCAGTGTGATTCGCTTGATAGCTAGGCGGAGTTGTCGTACGGAAGGTACGGGGTTCGAACCCTGGGTAAGCCACTCACGTCTGTTGTTTTTCTGTTGTCCAAGTGTTCTACTTCTTTATTTCTTACGAGTGCCTGAAAACATACCTTTATGTTTGTCTAATATTAATTTATAATTTTGTTCTCAGTAGAGCCCCTTTAAAAATGTACTGGTCGTGTTTTTCTAATTCCTCCTGCAATGTGTAAATATGCGGGGCGTGTTTGTCCAATTGTTGTGTTAAATTTAGAGCTGTTTCCAAGATTTGTCGTTGTCTTCTTCTTTGTTTGTGTATCTGCGTTGCAAGCATCTGCGTTACTTCCTTTATTGTTCTTTTTAAGAGTTCCCAATGTTGTATTAAATTTGATGTAGGTGTATTGTTGCAGTAGTCTTTTATTAGTTTTGTTATTGTTGTCGTATAGAATTCATTTTGCAGTAGAGCATTATTAAATTTCCAAAGGGGGGATCTTTTGGTCTCGTTCTCAGTTGGCATTCCGTTTATTTCCAGTAGAACTGCTTTGTGATCCGTAAATTTTGTGGTGTCATTTATATGTTTGACTTTTTGAATTTTGTTGTTGTTGTGTACATAAAATTTGTCTAGTCTTGCAGAACTACCCGAAATGTGTGATTTATCTGTAAAAGTTGTTTCCTTTCCCTCCGGATGTTTTTTCCTGTATCCATCTACCAAATTGTGTTCGTCTAAGATGTTATGTAGTATCTCCATTTGTGCGCGTTCCTGTCTTCCTCGGTTGTTTGTTCTTTGCGCATCTAGTTTATGTAGCACACAGTTGAAATCCCCCCTAGTAAGATTTGTTTTCCCTTGTATTGTGTCAAAATGTTCGATAGTTTTTTTATAGAAGGTTAATTGCTGTGTCTTTACTGCTGGGGCATATACATTAACTAAAGTGTGATTGTCCGAGTGGTCGTCTTGGTTTCTCACTTGTACTATTACGTATCTGCCCTCTCTGTCTTTGTTTTGATGTGTTATTTCCCACTTGTCTGAAATTTGTAAAATAGCTACTCCTGTGTGAGATGATCCTAAACCGAAATATCCGTGTCGTAAACCTAGCTGTTGTATAATGTATTTTCCTTTTGTCTCGTTTGTAATTTTTGTTTCTTGAAGAAAGACGAAATCAGGTTTATATGTGCGTGTTAAAGCTATAATTTGGTTTAATTTAGTTCTCAAACCTCTTATGTTTAGAGTTATAATACTTATGCTATTTTTCATCTTGCAAGGGGGTGGTAAAGAGCTTGCATTTAAGGGGAGTGTGTTTTGTTGTATCAGTGGTTGTGCAGCCATAATCCATGACATAAAAGAGAAATACATGCATGATTACGCAATCCACGTGTGATACTATAACCATGCATACAACTTTTAACTATCCTGTAGAAAAGTGGCAGTTGGAATGCGAGGGAAAGGAAAATACCGAGCAGTAGTAGTAATGAAGGATGAAAAGGTGCGATAGATGTGTAGCCAAAGAAGAAAGAAAAAGTGTGTACAGGTCCTGAAAGGGAGAGGTTCAGAAAGTAGGGACCCGACCGGCATGCTGAGAGAAGAGATGCAGATATATAGCTTGAAGTTGGGAAAAGAAAACCATTGGGCAAAGGAGATTGAAAGGTTGAGACCATAAACCTGGCAGATGGGGGAAGGGGTTGGTTGGTGAGATGAAAAAAGGAATTATAATTATATCTATACCTATATGTGTCGTTATAAAACATATAAACATATGCAATTATATATGTGTACATTCTACATTCCCTGTTTTTATACATTTCTATAATAACGGATATGTAACTTAATATATTTATAAAAGTCTTGCACACTTCCATCGGTAGAGGTTTTGTGTTCATTCTCTTTCCGAGAGGGGGACTCGATGTTGAGACATTTCTATTTCCTGTGTACCTAAGAATTGGTCCATAAAGTTCATTTCAAGATTATCGTCTTCATTCGTAGCCGCTGCCCATAAGAGAGAGGTGCTTCCATCATCCTCTAGATCGGGGTGTTTGTCATCTAGATTTTCCCTTGTTTCCTGTTGTGTTGCTGCTATCTCCCCGGTGTGTAGTCTTGGTGGTTTCTCTGTTTCTTTAGGTGTTTCCTTGGTCTTGTTGTTTCGGAGCTTTTCTCTTCTCTTTCTTTTCCGCTTCCCTTCTACTGTATTGAAGCCTTCTGTGTCTGTAGACATCGTATCCGAGTCTGACAAATTTCTTATATTGTTATTCAGAGGCCCGAGGTGGGGGACGATGGAAAGGGTATAAGTTCTGGTTGTGGTGAAGGTGTTTTCTTAGTGTTCTGTACATGCAGTTGACTATTCTCTGAATAAGTTGGTCTCTTCTTGGGACATCGATTTGTCCAGTGTGAGTCTAGACCGCAGATTGTGCAGGGGGTACGTCTTCCCGGAAGGGCTATGAAAATTTTCATTGTTTTATTTTCCTGTCCTTGCAACTTTATGTTTACGTAGTGTGGAACCGTCTGTTTAGGTTGATATAAGAAAGTCCATTTGTCTTTTGCATTTTGTATTTGATATACTTCGGTGTTTACATCACCTGTAATAAAGTCAGCAATTTTTTTTTACAGTTTCTTTCTTGATCGTGGCTGGCAACCAGTGAAGTAGCCCTTTCGATCTTTCTCTGTCCACATGTTCAACTATGGCTGTGAATTTGGGGTTGGCCCATTCAAATTTTTTACCATGTAGGTTTTTGTAGTGGCTGATATGTGCCGAATTTGTAAGGGTTACATACCATTTATTTGGGTTGGCGAACCTATATACAGATGATATCCCGTTTACCCCGACTCCGGCGGGACCTGCAAGTATGCTTGTAATTAAAGAGTATGATACTCTTGAGGCTTGTGGCCCTGATGTTGTGATCACAAGAGTTCCAGCTTTATGCAGCTGGCCACCCTCTAGTGCTTCATTTATATCAAAGGATATTTCTGGAATTTCCATTTTTAAACACCACACACAAATTTCCCGCACAAGGGGAAAAAACCACTACTAGAACACAAACTCACAAAACCACAGTAATCCGTGCGAATAAAGAAAATCCGTGAGAAAAATCCATGGTGTCTTTTTTTTTTTTTTTTTTATTCCTCGCATGAGGTTGCATTTGCCCCACCCATACCCGGCCCTGGTCAAGACCACATGTCCCAACACAAGAAGATCCAATGACAACATGTGTCATTGTAGTGATACTCTGTGTTCTCACACTAGGTACCTCATGACATGAATGTCACTACTGTTTCCCGTGTGTAGACACATGATCCCAGCCAAAAGCCAGGATACTTTTTTTTTTCTTTTTTTTTTTTTCCTCGCTTGAGGTCGCATATTTTTTCCTCGCATGAGGTCGCATTGTCCCCGCCCAAACCCGGCTCTGGTCAAGACCACATGTCCCAACACTAGAAGACCCAATGACAACATGTGTCACCGTAGTGATCCTCTGTGTTCTCACACAAGAGACCTAATGACACATGAATGTCACTGTACCGGTCCCTGTGTCTAGACACATGATCCCAGCCAAAAGCCAGGATATTTTTTTTTTTTTTTTTTTTTTTTTTTTTTTTTTTTTTTTTTATTCCTCGCATGAGGTTGCATATTTTTTCCTCGCATGAGGTTGCATTTGCCCCACCCATACCCAGCCCTGGTCAAGACCACATGTCCCAACACAAGAAGATCCATTTTTTTTTTTTTTTTTCCTCGCTTGAGGTCGCATATTTTTTCCTCGCATGAGGTCGCATTATCCCCCCCCAAACCCGGCCCTGGTCAAGACCACATGTCCCAACACAAGAAGACCCAATGACAACATGTGTCACCGTAGTGATCTTCTGTGTTCTCACACAAGAGACCTAATGACACACGAATGTCACTGTACCGGTCCCCGTGTCTAGACACATGATCCCAGCCAAAAGCCAGGATACTAGGCATTGGGTTGTACAGCGTAAAATACGCTGCAGTTAAAGTCAGTCGAACAGTTATTTGGTGTTAACAAGATGAAAGAGTATATAAAAATGGGTTAGAAAATCAGAATAATTTAAGTGATAGGCTATTCGTTCTTAACATGGGAGATAAAAGAATGAAAATGTAGTGTTTTTTGTAAGGGAGGGAACCGTTTTAGACTTTAAAGTAATCTAAGTATATATCACTAGAGTTTACCAAATTTGCATATCAGACTAGTTTTAGTAAAGACATAGAAGGAAAAATGAAACTAAGGTAAAAAGTACTAAGGGGAATAACAATATTATTAGCGCCCTTTACAGTTAAGAGAACGCAGAGTAGAATAAACCGCACGTGAAAAGTGAGCGAAATGTAAACAGTTATGTAGCACAGTTCACGGAGTTGGACAGCATAGAATTAAGCGTGTAGGTGGCGTTAGGTGAGTGAGTAAAACTATGGACCAATCGCATTCACTCAAAAACAACTTTGGACCATCAGATAGGAAATTGAAGGACGAAAAGAGATCAGTCCCACCAGAAACCTTAACAGAGCAAGTCAAGTTTTGCTGGGCTCTCAAGAAATGTGAAACCTGCGGTTTGCAGAAGGTCTACAGAAATAGCTAGATATAGAAAGCTAGTAATAGGAATTCAGGAGAACATTTAGATTTGATTGATAATTTGTGCTATCAAACGTAGGATTAGCTCTTAGGTGGTGCTAGTAGGACAGTGATAGGTAACTGACTTCTGTATATAACGGTAAGATGAACTTTGAACTATTTTTTAGACTTTCAGCAAACTTTTTCAGAGTGTAATGATGCCCACATCACAAGGTACATCAGCAAGAAAGAATATTGTAGTTGAGACACAGAAGCATGACTAAAGAGAGTAAAACCGAGGATAATGGTTATATGAATGATAACCAGGGTGCGCTGTCAGGTAAAGAAGCAGAGACTTTGAAGTAAGACCAAAGTTATCATTGATGCAGATAATGGGATTAGCTGTCAGGTATTGAAACTGAGACATTATACAAGTGTACGAATACTTTGCATTAAGTTAATAGGCTGTAGAAGGCAATAAGAAAGTTGCAAGGGAGAATTTTTGCTGATGAATTGTACCTCCATGGAATATGTAAATAAACCCATCATGTTGCACTTTACTACTTCGATAGCCTTTATATATAAGAGAGAGAGAAGTAGAAGTCTGAATGCAAGGCCATTATAAATAATTTACACCCAACACCACTAGTACGAGGGAATCGCTGTTCACCACCAAGGAGGGAAGAACGGATACTGGAAATAAAAGTCGAACCAAATTTCATCCAGGAACTACCATCTCTGGCGGAACAAGGGGGCCAGTAAGAGAAATAGTCTCACTTGGGGGAAGAAAGAAAAGTGAATGATCGATAACTAGGCCTGCCTCAGTCACCTAGCTATCAACTAGTAGGGACCCCCACTGTCACACATTTTCCAACGCTCAAGTCCCTTTCGAGCCAATCAAAATGTCTCCTTTCATCATATGACACTTCTAATAGAATTCTTCTTGGGCTGTTATTTATATTTCTTGTCACAGTTGTAACAATTATCCACTGGAATTCTTTTTTTTTTTTTTGGTCTTTTAATGATGAAAAATACCTCGTTCAACCTCTGATGCGTTATAATTAGGATATATAGTGTTTTCAATTCCAAATAAGATGAATAAATGCCAAATACGGAAAAGTGGCATCACATCTGTCAAATCTTTGTAAATATGGCAAATTAAAATTATCAATTTTGCTTGTACGTTTAAAAAAAAAAAAAAACCAAACCAAACAAACAAAAATGAGATAAAACAAAACAGAATCAAACAAAAATACCAAACAAAAATAATATTCAGTGGGTTGCATCTAAAGGCCAGGTGCTTTCAATTAGATATCTAACGGACTTTCACTTGCCATAAGTCGAAAGGATTGTAAGAACATCATCCGACCTTCACCTTCCCAATTACTACATTTTAACTTTTGTTCTCTTTAAATACTGTACTGCTAGACTATATTATGCAGTTCCCTAGGTCTGTCTATTCTTAACACCTCTTCTATTTTTATAGGTAAATTTGATGCTTTCAAATAATCTAATAATGGGATTCTTATTCTTGGTGTTACCATCAGCATATCTCTGTTTATATTACATTACCCCTATTAAAGTTATATCATCAGCATATCTTAAAAAGTTTATGTAACATTACCCTATTTAGATAATATCATTAGCATATCTGAAAACGATTATTTTACATTACCATCTGCTGTTCGTAACATATCCTCTATTGATACATTATATGATGATGATAGGAAACTCTGTACAGAGCGATACAACAGGAGGCAATCTGATCATCAGCACATTACCCCCGTTGATCAAGTGTTTCGGCCCTTTAATCTCCTTTCCACTCTAAGGAGGGCAGGCCCACGTGGGAGATGATTCACAAGTGTTAGCCTCCTGTTGTTAGTGCAGATAATTGAACCCACTCCACCTTGTTTGCAGCTTTCAAGTCCACTCCTATTTCCTGCCAGCTGGAGGCAATTGTGAAAGTAAACCCTTTGTAGAAAACGAATTATTGTCCCGACTTACATAGCCGGTTGCGGTTGTTCCACAGCCAGCACGATGACTTCTCCGCAGTTTCGCTGAGCCTCTTGATTGCCCTTGCTCTTGACTGTCCCCTTAACTCCAACAGTTTCAGTAGATCATACACTACACGGGTTAAGCATTTGTTGTCGTATTAGCAACGGCCGACAGAAGCGACCGAAAAAACCTCTTATCTGGGAAACGTAGTTTCAGATTTCTCTGCTGGGAAGCAGTGTAAAAATTCACATCTTCTAGAGATCATAACAACATGATCGTATATAAACTGCGTCTTTTTCATATCAGTCATCAGTGTCGCTCAGAATGTTTTTTAGATAATCTGAACCCGTTAATCCAAAACCATTATGGGAGTGTATTAATAGCATTTCGTGGGGATTGTTTCATTTCTGATTAGTGGTAATAGAAATTAGCATATACGTGATTTAATGTGTTAAGTTTACCATTATAATTCACTCTGATTTCTAGCGTTAAAAACTAGCGAAATAAATAAATATTTTTCTTTGCCAGGTTAGAATGATAATTTTATCACCCGCTTCTCTCACCAGAAGATACGGTTTAGTGACTGATTAAGTGTTATTCGCGACTATAGTGACCGAATAGGATTCACCTTTATTTCATTTTGAAATTTTAGTAAGTGACTGTGTTTGACTATCATGTGTCTAAACAAGCAGACGCCGACAATCAAATTGTTATTAATGAGAGGCAATATTTGTTGAGTGCGCGTAAGAATAATTAAATAATAACTGACTAGATAGGAATAGTGTTACGCACAAATAATTACTTTCTCCAAAGTCTTTGTATGATCATTTTTCGTATGTATGATCATTTTTTTTGACTGAAATGTGTATTATGTTTTTTACAGTCAAAGGGACATGACCCGAGTTATTGAGACTACAATTTTTTAGGAGTTTGCCTTCTCTTGTATAGAGACACGTTCGGTCTATAATTTCTTGAACGAAGCGTGACCATATCTCCTTATTTGGTAGTATCAGTCAACTGTTGTAGATGTCTGAAACATGTCTTAACTTTTCTGTTCATGTCCATAAAAGGCGCGACTGTGTAAGACTTTTATCTCGAATGTTCTTAGAATCGTCTTTGTGTGAATTGATACTCAGTAGATGAGTTCTGCGCATGTCAAAAACTGGGAGTTCGTTCTGTGTGTTCCGCCCAGCTGGGGAGTTTAGAAATGGTCTGAGTAGCGAGCGGACGCAACCTGCGTCTTGTGATTTTCTGAGGGAAATACATTGTCTTTGTGAGTTAGTTAGCTAACTAGACTATTTCCCAGTATTATTCAAGCCTGCCTGGAGGCATATGTTCATGGTTGATTTTCCGAAATAAGGTAATTCCTCTTGTATCGAACTTTATGCTATCATCTAGAGGTTCGTCATTTTGTCGCCTTTTTGCTCGCCTGTGTGATTCAAAATGGAGAGGTACTTTGACTAGGATTAAGTCACCGGTATCTTTATACCTGAACTAGTTATATATATATGGGTCGCTCTAGACCAACAAGACTATTGTCTGTGTTCCAGGATTCGTTATATCAGAGATCACGTCCAAGTCAGATGGTTAGACTTAGAAACGTTATAAAGGTCGGCATGACCTATATGCCCAGTATGCTATTCACGTGCAGACAGTAAACGGACTTATTGTATACATCTGATCTGCTAGCATCAGAAAGGGAGCATTTATTGTTGTCTATGAACATTGAAGATCTGCAGCTGACTGTTGCAGAAGTTATATATATTATTGATACAGCTTCACGAACCAGAACTTTATGATATCTGTTTACAATACAACTATTGAGTATTGAATCCTACATGACTATCAGTTAATATGATTTTGAATGCTGCATTCGTTATACTATGCTGATGATGACATAAATATCATGACTGTTTTGTGGCGTGCAATAAATGGTATAAAACTAAAGCGAAGTTACCATTTCTATGACTCTACACGTCATGTTGCCTGTGGTGTACCCTGTGAACTGTTCTACTGCAACACACACAGCAACATTCTAAATCAGAGAAGACACCTACATCTTGCACTTTAATACCAGGTGTCGATAGGGGTGGCAAGTTATCATTTCAGCTCAAATCCACCCTTATCATTTTTGGTGGCCATAGGTTGGTTTACTCTGATACCAGCTCTCAAGGGGGTCAACAAACCCAGACATCATCAGCAGACTACAAGACAACGTTGCAGTTTCTATTCATCACCTTTGATGAAATTTTTTGAAAGACGCGGCATTACTGACAGTTGTTGATATTTTGAAACTACCCGGCGCTGCTCGGCAGTATTGAAGTTTGTCTACAACTAGAAGGACAAGTACCGAGCGAATGGATTTCCTGATCTGTTGAGAAGAAGGACAAGTGCCGTAACAACTGTTCCGGTCTCAGAGGTACTGTCGCGGGTTCAGAAGGTCAAGTGCTCAAGTCAATTTGTAGAATTCAGAAGGTCAAGTTCAGAAGCTGTTTCCTGTTAGAAGCTCATTTCCTTCGTCATGGCAGTTTACGGGAGCAGATATGGATCAACGTTGGATCATTGTCCTAAGAATGCTGATCACATCCTGTTCTGAACTGTGCTGACGTTGTGGATACATAGAAGTTAAGTGGCCTGTTTTGTTTGTGAACTGTGCCCTTATGTTCTAACAGAGCCTTCTAAATTCTTTCACACTTTTTGCTGTTTGTTACATGTTATATGTTATTTGTATTTGTATATTTATATGTTTATATTTCAACGGGTTTTCTCGGTTGGGCGGTGTCTTTCAGTAGAAGATACCACGTCACAGAGGTTCTACTGTTAGCGTTTTCGTTAGGGACTGTGCGAATTTCCTACTGTGAAATTTGCTAGCGACAATCGTTGCTATATCTGTTTAGTTGTGACGAGTTGTGCTTTATTTTCGTTTTTTGTATATTTTTTTTTCTCTCTTTCTTTCTGTTTTTTAGTTTCGATTTCATTGTTTGTATTTGTAGGTCTACTCTTTTCTATTATTCAGTTCTTTACGTAAATTTTTGTGTATACACTGTAGCGTCATTTGTTTGTCATATCTTCGCATTTTGTCATCACATTTCTTTTTAGTTTCGCTGTTTATTTATTTGACTTATGCGAATGTTTTCGTATTGTTTGATCTTTGTTATTGTTTACATTGACTTTGATCTTTGTTGTTGTTTACATTGACTCTGATCTTTGTTATTGTTTACATTGACTTTGATCTTTGTTGTTGTTTACATTGACTCTGATCTTTGTTGTTGTTTACATTGACTTTGATCTTTGTTATTGTTTACATTGTTGGTGACCTTTGTTATTGTTTACATTGTCTTGTTATTGTTTGCATAGTTCTTGCATAGTTAGCTTTCACTATTGTTACATATATGCTCATGCACTATTGGTCTATAGTGCACTTATCATAACTAACTGGTGTTTTTTGCTTATGCACTATTGTAGTGCAGTTATGATAAATAACTGATGGTTATGCACTGATTTGGGTAGTGCACTGATAATTAAGAGGTGACTTGTGATATTATTATACATTTGATAATACAAGTTGGTGTCAAGTCTTGTTTCCCACAGAGATTGGAGTAAACATAGTGATTATACAAGCACTTTATTAAGTCTTGTTGCTATTAAGATTGAAATAAGATAATTAATTATTTCAGGTTCTGTACTCACATTTTAGACATCATGTCTACATTTGAGTACTTTATTGAGCAGGGTAAAGCCCTTGGGAAGACAGGTGATAAATTAGAAGAATTTGCGACTGTTCAATATGCCAAGGCATTGAAGTCGGAAGAAAAGAAAATGAAAGAACAAACTAAACAAAAGAGAATAGATGCTGAAATAGAACAAAAGAAACTGCAGATGCAGGTGGAGGAAAAAAGATTTCAAATGGAAATGGAAAAACAAAAAAGAGAAGCTGAAAATAAGAGACTTGAAAAAGAAGCTGAAAATAAGAGACTTGAAAAAGAAGCTGAAAATAAGAGACTTGAAATAGAGGCTGAAGAAGAAAAGTTACAGGCCCAGGCTGAAGAAAGAAAGTTACAGGCTGAGGCTGAAGAAAGAAGGTTACAAAGAGAAGCTGATGAGAGAAAAGCAAAAATGGAGCATGAAGAAAAACTCTTAGCTTTAGAGTTAGAGAAGTTAAAGTTATTGAACACTGGTAATGCTAATGATGCAAATAAGGTGTCAAATAAGACTAATGCTAAGGATTTCAAGCTTAATCTACCAGCATTTAATCCCTCAATCGATGATATAACATTTTATCTAGATAGATTTGAAAGTGCATGTAATGTGCATAATATAGATAAAACATTATATGTTTATCATCTGTCCAAGATACTTAGAGGTGATGCTTTGACTTTGTTGAGTATGGTAGATGTGCCTGACAAAAACAACTATGAGGTTGTCAGGGCGGCATTGTTAAAGAAGTACCAACTTAACGAGGACGGATATCGTCTTAAATTTAAAAACATGTTACCAGAAACTGGAGTTGAATTCTCTGAATTCATCTCAGGCATACGTCTTACTTTTTTACGATGGGTTGAGTTGTCTAAGACAGAAAGTACATTTGAAGCCCTTATGGACTTACTACTTAGAGACAAGGTTATGTCTTCTGTTAATGAAGCTTTTCTTTCTTTTCTTCATGAGCGTAAGCCTAAAAACATAAAAGAAATGGAAGAATACTGTAGCCAGTATGTTACTGCGCATCCGCACATAACCATTAGCAACTCTAAGGTGAAAGAAGGTCTGCCAGTTGCTTCGGCAGCACCTTATGGCCCAAATTTTATGCGTAAATTTCAGGGTAGCCAGCAAAATTTCAATAAAAAGAGTAACCGTAATTATGCCCAGAACCATAGTAATCAATTCCAGGGTGATTCTTCTTCCCAGAACTGGAGACAACCTAATACTACACGTTATTCTACTCCGGTTAACTTTATAAAATTTCACAAAGGTAATCGGTATAGAGGAAAATATTTTTTGCAGAGACCTCAATACCAAGATAATAGAGGTTCTCAACAGCATAGAGATGGTAATGACAGTTATGGAAACTGGAACTCAAACCAGGATAAAAATTACAGTAGGGACTTTAATGATAATTGCAGAGGCAATAATGGTCGCGGTAGATCGCAACATAAGAGAAAAAGATATCAACAGACAAACTCTGTTCAACAAGAATCTCAGGGAGCAGATAAACAGGTTAATAATGATAAAGACCATAATGCTATCGGATGCTCATCTTTTGATTTTGGTAGGGCAAATAAATGTATCCAATGCAGTACTTTATTTGATCCGAAAACCGTTAGTACTCTAAGCTGTGGTCATCCTTTGCCCGCTCTTCCTGCTAATGTTGCTCATGATGGGAGAGGTTCTCTTATATTACATAAGGGGCTAGTAAATAGTAATCCAGTCTCAGTATTGTTTGATTCTGGATGTACTACTGTCGGCGTTAGGCAATCTCTTGTAGATCCATCCTGTGCTACAGGAAAGGTCATCAAATGTGTCACATTTGGTGGCACGTTGGAAAAGTATCCTACTGCTATAATACATATTGCTACTCCTTTCTTCACGGGAGAGGTCCACGCGTGTCTACTTCCAAACCCTATTGCGGACCTTATTATTGGTCGTATTCACGGAGTTAGGGAATGTACCCCACAGCAGATTGCTGTTTGGGAAGAGCAAAACATTGAAGCTACCAATGCGGTGGTCACAAGAGCACATGCTCTGGATCCACCTCAAACTTCATTAACTAATAATGATGAAGTAAATGACCAAGATAGTCACTTGACTATTACACGTGACTCATTTATCAAATTGCAAGAAGAAGATCCTTCTTTACAAAAATTCTTCATTCTAGCAAAAAAAGGGGATCCTAATCAGAATACTAATAGAAAATCCTGGATTTCTATGAAGAACGGCGTACTTGTACATATGGTACAAGACTCGACTACGTCCACTCATTCACAAATTCTTGTGCCTAAGAGCATGAGATTGCAAATATTGCAACATGCTCATGACTCGCAATGTGCTGGACATATGGGTTTTTCCCGTACAAAGTCGAGGGTTCTTGCGGCTTTCTTTTGGCCATTTGTGAGCAAGGACATACGAATGTACTGTCGCTCTTGCAAAGTATGTCAGGAGGTCAAATCTAAAGGACCACGACATGCTGCGCCTATCCAGGCTGCTGACATTCCTATTCGCCCTTTTCAAAAAATGGCAATAGATATTATCGGTCCTTTTAGAATTAAGTCGGCTAGAGGACATCAATTTATTCTTACATGTGTCGATATGTGCACACGTTGGCCAGAGGCAATACCTCTCAAGAGCATCTCAACTGCTGATATCGCAGACGCTCTTTGGCTGATATTTTCTCGCTTGGGTTTTCCCGGAGAAATATTGTCAGACCATGGCACTCAACTTATATCAGACACTATGTCACAGGTAATGTCTATGCTACACATTAAAAGGTCTCTCAGCAGTATCTATCACCCAATGTCTAATGGGTTGGTCGAACGTTTAAATAGGACTCTGAAAACTTTACTTGGTAAAATAACTGAGGATCATCCTCAGGATTGGGACAGGGTCTTACCCGCGGCTCTCTTTGCGTATAGAGAGGTCCCCAATGAACATACGGGGTTTTCCCCTTTTGAACTTGTCTTTGGCGCGCAACCGCGCGGCCCTATGTCTTTACTTCACGATCTAATCACTGCCGATAATATTAGCGATGAGACTCAATCTTCTTATGAGTACGTCATTGCTCTTAGGCAAAAGATCATCGAGGCATGCAAACTAGCAACTTCGTCTTCCGAATTTGCTAAAGAAAAGGCAAGGCAGTTTGCAAATAAGAATAGATGTCTACGACAACTTTGTCCAGGTGACAAAGCTCTCGTTCTACTTCCTTCAAGGGAGAACAGACTTCTAATTGCATGGAAAGGTCCATATGCAATAGTCTCCAAAATTTCTGATGTCGACTATGTTGTCGATATTGATGGAAAGCATAAAACTTTCCACATAAATATGCTCACGGAATTTTATGAAAGACCTGACTATTTGCAGCCTATTTTCCAGGCAACGGACAATTCTCAAGTACCTCATGGTCAGTACTCATCTCTGTCAGTTATACAGGATGAGGAAACTACTTTTTCTGATGTCAATCTTCCTCTTTCTATGGTCCCACTTTATTCTACGGAATCTTGGAAAAACGTGACCGTTTCTCCAAATCTTTCCGCTGAGGAACATCGACAAGTTTCTTCGATGTTGCAAACATTTCAGGATGTTCTTACAGACATCCCGGGACACACACATGTCATTGAACATGACATTGTGCTAACTGATCACAATCCTATCAGAGTCAGACCCTATCCAATACCTATCCATTTCCAGTCTCAAGTCGAAAAAGAATTGGATGAAATGATACGTTTGGAAATCATTGAACCATCCACTTCAGCATACTCTTCGTCTATGGTTATTGTTCGAAAGAAGGATAATAACATTCGCATTTGCGTAGATTATCGCAAATTGAACCAAGTTACGAAGTTCGATGCTGAACCTATGCCTTCATTAGAAGAGCTACTCAATAAACTTTCTAATTCTAGATTCTTTACCAAACTAGATTTGTCTAAAGGTTATTGGCAAGTCCCGCTAACTGAACGTGCCAAACCTTTTACAGCTTTTTCTACACCTAGGGGTTTATTCCAATGGAATTTCATGCCTTTTGGTCTTATGAACGCCCCTGCTACATTCGTACGCATGATGCGGCGAATTCTCGCATATCGTACAGATGTCATAGCATACATAGATGATATCTGTCTATTCAGTGATTCCTGGGAAGATCACTATTTGGGTTTATACGAATTACTGTCTACTCTTCGCGAGTATAACTTGACTGCAAAACCCTCTAAAGCCTTTATAGGATTTAGTGAGATTTCTTTCCTAGGTCATCGTGTTGGTCATGGTCTTTTAAAGACAGAGGACCACAATGTTTCAAAAATACTTAACATTTCGGTCCCTAAGACGAAGAAACAAGTAAGGAGTCTATTAGGTTTGATCCAATTCTACGGACGATTCATTCCGAATCTGTCCTCCATTATGGCACCGCTTTCTACTTTATTGAAGAAAGGGTCGCCTAATCTGATCCGCTGGTCTAAAGAATGTCAATCCTCATTGGACCAGGTTAAAGCCCTATTTTCATCTCCACCTATTCTTAGGTTACCTACTATTGAGAAGACTTTTGTTCTTCGAAGTGACGCCTCGTCAACTGGGATTGGGGCAGCACTAATGCAGGAGTATTCTGATACTCTGCATCCGGTGATGTATATCTCTAGGAAATTAAATGCTGCAGAAAAGAATTACTCGGTTTTAGACCGTGAGTTATTGGCTATGGTATGGTCTATTCTGAAGTTACAAAGATTTCTTCTAGGCGCACATTTCATTGTGGAAACCGACCAGAAAGCGCTTACTGCTATTCAGAGCAAAAACTTGAAGAGCTCGAGGTCCACTCGTTATGCCATAGCTCTTCAACCATTTCATTTCTCGGTTCGAGCTATCCGTGGTTCGGATAATGTAATGGCAGACATTCTGTCCAGATGCCCACACGATTCCACATGATTCTTCTGTCATATATATATATTTCCTGATATACAGTCCAATGTTATAATGACATGTTAGTAGATTTTTTCTCACTTTTTTTGAGGGAAATTTATAACATTGTACCATGTAATTATCTAAGAAGGCTTAGTTAGTGATATACGGGCCAAAAGATCACTCGGCCACATTTAAATAATATATTTGCATAATTGTATTAAGAGATTTACCAGTTGTCTTTAAGATTTGTGTTATTGATATTTTCGCAGCACATCATTGATTATTATGTCCATTGTGGAACTTTGAGGATATCAAGTCCTGTCCTAGATTGGGAGCGGATGATGTCCACATCTTCTTCTATTGAATGTTTTATGTCAACGAAGATCAACACATGTATTACTTATTAGTTACTGATGCATTACATAATGTAATAAAATAGTGCGGTATATTAATATATTACACCGCTATTTGCAACACATTGTATGATATCATAATAATATATTTGATTTCATATATTGGTATGAGAATAATTTGACTTTTATTATGATGTGGCCGGCATTGTGGTTTGTGTTGGTGGCACCTTCCTGGAATATATACGCGTATACTTAGATCAATTTTTTCTCTAAGGACCTGGGATATGATCTCAGTTTCGCTCCAAGTGTTGAGCTATTTTGTTAGGTATATATCCGCGCATCATACGTGCGTTAGGAGCCTAGATTTTTCCGGCTCCAGGATTAAAAAAAAAAAGTTTCATTTTTTTTTCCCGGGAGGGTGCGGTAATGTTACGCACAAATAATTACTTTTTCCAAAGTCTTTGTATGATCATTTTTCGTATGTATGATCATTTTTTGACTGAAATGTGTATTATGTTTTTTACAGTCAAAGGGACATAACCCGAGTTATCGAGACTACAATTTTTTAGGAGTTTGCCTTCTCTTGTATAGAGACACGTTCGGTCTATAATTTCTTGAACGAAGCGTGACCATATCTCCTTATTTGGTAGTATCAGTCAACTGTTGTAGATGTCTGAAACCTTTCTTAACGCTTCTGTTCATGACCATAAAAGGCGCGACTGTGTAAGACTTTTATCTCGAATGTTCTTAGAATCGTCTTATTGTGAACGGACTCAGAGATTGAGTTCTGCGCATGTCAAAAACTGGGAGTTCGTTCTGTGTGTTCCGCCCAGCTGGGGAGTTTAGAAATGGTCTGAGTAGCGAGCGGACGCAACCTGCGTCTTGTGATTTTCTGAGGGAAATACATTGTCTTTGTGAGTTAGTTAGCTAACTAGACTATTTCCCAGTATTATTCAAGCCTGCCTGGAGGCATATGTTCATGGTTGATTTTCCGAAATAAGGTAATTCCTCTTGTATCGAACTTTATGCTATCATCTAGAGGTTCGTCATTTTGTCGCCTTTTTGCTCGCCTGTGTGATTCAAAATGGAGAGGTACTTTGACTAGGATTAAGTCACCGGTATCTTTATACCTGAACTAGTTATATATATATGGGTCGCTCTAGACCAACAAGACTATTGTCTGTGTTCCAGGATTCGTTATATCAGAGATCACGTCCAAGTCAGATGGTTAGACTTAGAAACGTTATAAAGGTCGGCTTGACCTGTATGCCCATGTATGCTATTCACGTGCAGACAGTAAACGGACTTATTGTATACATCTGATCTGCTAGCATCAGAAAGGGAGCATTTATTATTGTCTATGAACATTGAAGATCTGCAGCTGACACTGTTGCAGAAGTTATATATATTATTTATACAGCTTCACGAACCAGAACTTTATGATATCTGTTTACAATACAACTATTGAGTATTGAATCCTACATGACTATCAGTTAATATGATTTTGAATGCTGCATTCGTTATACTATGCTGATGATGACATAAATATCATGACTGTTTTGTGGCGTGCAATAAATGGTATAAAACTAAAGCGAAGTTACCATTTCTATGACTCTACACGTCATGTTGCCTGTGGTGTACCCTGTGAACTGTTCTACTGCAACACACACAGCAACATTCTAAATCAGAGAAGACACCTACATCTTGCACTTTAATACCAGGTGTCGATAGGGGTGGCAAGTTATCATTTCAGCTCAAATCCACCCTTATCAAATAGGCTAGAGACAACGTGTGCTTATATGTAAATATTATTAGCAGTAATTTTTTTATAATGTTCCTATATCCTTAAGGGCCTGACCTGATCAACGGCGACCAGTGGTATTTTTTATATGGCTTTATCTTTAGCCTTGCCTCCATTTTACTGATTGGATTAAAGTTGTCTTTTGTTAGCTTACGCGTCTTTAAGTTTCGATTGTGAACAGGTCGGGCCACAGAGACTAACGAACATTTCAATAGTAAATTTTAACTGGACTTACAAAATAACCAAATATATTTTCTTGCATTTCTATCAGCCCACGGGGGTGTGCAAGATATAAAAATTCTCCCGACATTTGATAGTCGTTTCCAAGTAGATATTTATCCAGAAGAGTTACGCTATTTCAGAATCGGAACTCACCAGAGCCAGCTGATCGGATTTACCTTTATCATCAAATAACAATAATTTATTGTTTTTAGAAATCAGATGTTTTCCTACTGTTGCTGGGAACACCAGATCTCAGAGAGTCTCGGCATTAACTATCCAAGGTGACATTGTGTATCCAGGAAATCAACCACTAAATTAGGCGCTCCCCTTATAAAATTTAATTATTCAAAGGAGGGACTGGGGCCCAATTCGAACGATAAATGCTCTGGACCTTAAAAAAATATTCAGGGATTTTTTACGTCCAACAGATTTTTTCACCAAGAATATGGTGTCGTGAAGTGGTCTGTTTCACAACACGTCCTTCTGAGTAATTCTAACCAAACTGCGCGCCATAATTTGTAAGAACTGCTTGATACACGGACCCCTCAGAAGGTACCTTTATGCCTTGTTTACTAAAGCATTGTACAGTCAAAATGGCCAGGACTAATATGTGCAAATGAGTGGAGGATGACATTTAATTACAGACTAAGGAAAGAAGTACCACCTGGAAGAGGTCACCAATACGATATTGGAGATGTTGCTCTACGCGTCTGAGCAGAGACTTTTGCAACCAGTAGTATATTAAGAGAGAAATCTCTGGTTGAATGCATCGAAGTCTCAGGTTAGTCCACAATTTTGCTGTTTAGAGTATGCATAGAATAAAATGCACTTAGGAAAGTAAAAGACTATTAGCTAGGAGGATGTAGAATAATATAGGGCGTGTTTTAAGCTTTAGTTGAAGATAATCGCTACAGGAATAATGTAGATAACTAAAATCTTAGTTTTCCTTATTTGTACACATAGGCAGATTTTACACACATTTCGGAATGCAAATACTAGTTGAGCAGGAAACCACATCGGGCGTGCGTTCTGAACGGAAAAAGGCCAGTCATATTTTGAAAATTACAGCGAGCGCAAAAAGTGTTAGTGAATAGTGCCTTTGCCTTTTGTATCTGAGAGCAGACCATTACAACCATTAATGGCTCGACTGTATGTGCCTGAGAGTAAGAAAGAATATATATATATATATATATATATATATATATATATATATATATATATATATATATATATACACACACATACATATACATATATACATATATCTGTATATAAATATATATATTTCTATTGATTAATTCACTTCTGCGTTAGGAAGTGTGTAGATGTGTTAGAACCATTGTGAACTTTCTGGAGGCAAAAAACTGCCAAGATATATATTAAATAATTAAGAATGGTGGCAGAAGTGTGTCTGTACGTTTAGAAAAGCATTTAAAGAATTGTTTCTTGATGGAATGGAGCACACACAAGGAACGTAAGGAAGGATGAAAGCGATTGTTTTACTGGATTGTTTAAGCTATTACTTAGTATTGTATACAAGACTTAATCATTGTATGGAGGCGGTACATGGACAAATGGCTCTAACTAAGGATTTAGAGGGAAATTATAGTTACGGTGAACTGGATTTGGTTGCTGCTTCTATTCTATGTCCTGTGCATCTGCTAGCACACTGTCTGAAACTGTCTATCATCCCCAACCTTTGTGATAGTGGGAAAGCGATGGAACATTTAGGGGTTACATTTGTTAAGTTTCAAGTTATATCCTGTAAACCCAACTACACATAATAAAGTCAGCCACTACTGAGGGAACTCCTGATGCAAGTGCCTTTTGAGTTCAGAGGGCCAATCAGCTAGTAATTACTGCCTGGAGGAAGATCATTAACTTTACTCCCAGGACCAAAGTGGAACCAGCTTCATTCTACAGATGAGTGAAAAACAAGGCAACTGTAGAGTATACCAGTCACTCCAAGATTATAGACAGTAATCAAATGATGACCCGTGTTGGGGCATAGTTATAGCCAGTGATAGCTTACAATAAAAGGACAGAGACAGACCAAGAATATAGAGATATAGTCTAGATATTCTACAAGAGTGATGTCAATCCAGTGATAACATCTTACGAATTCAGTGACCTTTGATAATTTTTTGTTGAACAATTTTCAAGTGCCTATTTATTTAATGTTGTAATTGAAGTTTGATTTTCGTTAAAGATTTTCCAGAAGAAAATAAGAACTGTAAAATTAAATTGTAAATATTTACCAGCAGACTTACTTAATTATTTAAGTTGAGTTCAAGTTCTTGTTGGTAGATAATTTAGTGAATACCCCTAGCAGAGTCAACAATAGTAATAATATAATCATAGGAGGATCTTGAGAGGGAGCCCATAGGAATCTAGGAACATATAATATCATCATACTTAGAAACTTACACAGCTTGATCCTACCTTTGAGGTCGATACACCCTTATTCTTTTCAGAAAAGGGGGTATTTCTTATAAGACCAGTCTCTTATCTGGCACTATCCTGGTATCACGTGATACAACTTTTTGTCCAGGATATCTTATAATTTCAACAATAATCAACCTTCTCGTGACACTGTTGTCTCAGTCCGGGATTTCATGTAGCACCCTGTGGTCTTTTCTTTGAGACATTCAGTCTTATAGTGCTACTTACACCCTCTGAGTTAGCAGTAGGAGTAAATTTAATAATAAATAAAATAATTTTAGTAAAAACTAAAATTACATAAAGCACTTTGTAGTACCATTGAGCACAAAACAAAAATTTTGGAGACTGGATACACTGACAGTAGTCTTTTAATTAATTAGATTTGTATTAATTAGTGTTTGATTGGTAGTAAGAGTGTTTAAGTGTCTGCAAGTTATTATTGTATGAGTATGGCAGACTTGGCAAAGTTTAGATCTGCTATAGTGCAGTCGGCAAAGGTTTTTGGGTTAAGTGGGGAGGCACTTATTCAATATGTCACTACTGAATGGGACAAGTTTATAGAAAGAGAAGATAAGAAGTTGGAAACAGAAAAGAAATTATAAATAGAAGCTGATAAGGAAGCTAACAGATTAAAAATAGAAGCTGATAGGGTGGCTAAGAAATTAGAATCTGATAGGGAGGCTAACAAATTAGAAACTGAGGAGAGAAGACAGGCTGCCGAAAGGGAGGCTGAAGCTAAGTGATTGCAATTGCAAATGGAGGCTGAGAAAGAGGAAAGGAGGTTGCAAATGAAGGCCGAGAAAGAGGAAAAGAGGTTGCAAAGGGAATATGAATTGAGAATGAAAGAGCTTAAACGTCAAGGAAATGTTACAGGTAATGGAAGTAGCCCAACTACCTCTGACACTAGTGCACGTCAAGGAGCCTGAAATGGAGCCATGAACTTTCACTTGGATCCATTTGTGGAGAAAGAGGACAAAATTGAGTCCTATCTAAGTAGATATGAGAGGTTGGAACTAACTATGGTCTAGAGAAATAGAAATGGAGCCTTAAGTTATCACAAGGGCTGAGAGGAGTTTCTTATGAAGTGTTTGCAAAACTTGGAAAAGAGGACCAGGAAGATTATGAAATCTTGAAGCAGGCATTACTGGTTCGATACGAAAAAACTCAGAATTTTATAGGAAGTAATTCAGAACTGCTAAACTACTTTCTGGAGAAACCTACCATCAATTCTCTGCCAGATTAGAAACTTATTTGGAGAAGTGGACTGCTCTGGGAAAATGTCAAGACCTAAAAGAAATGGTCATGATGAAACAAGTGAGAGAGTCTATGCCTCCAGACATGAGAAAATGTTTTATGGAACAAGGTGCAGAGAGATTGGGGGAGATTTTAACAGTTGCTGAGAGATATCAAGCAGCTCAGTCAGAAATAGCTGGAGTTAAGAGGAAGCAAGGAGAAAGTAGTAGGCCACCACAAAACCAGAATAAGTCTGACAATAGGGACCAACAACACAGATACAAACAAGGTTATGACAAACCAAAATTTGACCAGAGGGACAAGAACCCTCTGGTACAAGATAAGAAACCCTACAGAGAGATAAGTGGGGCAAAATTTGCAAAAAGGACAACCACAATACTATGGAATGTGCTAAGAAAATCCATCCATATTACGCAGCATGTATGATAACAGGGGACAAGGGAAGGAAGGAACTGACAGCCAGTCAGAGAGATCTCCATTACCCCCCACCTGTGAAGAAGTAACATGCAACGGCTCTAAAATATTTTGCCTTTATGATTCAGGATTGGAATATGACTCAGTCATGAGTGCATCCTTAGTGCACCCTGATCAATACACGACAGAAAAAGTGGAGATACAAAGGGCATTAAAAGGAACCGCTACCATGACACTTCCCATAGCAAGGATCAATGTAAGGGCTCGCTACGTGGAAGGAGTGATAAGTGCTGCAGTAAGTGATGATCCTATTTACCCGCTGGTAATAGGAAGTAAATATGTCTTCTTGGGTGAACCTAGAAAACCTAAGATCATGGCAACACTCCAGACCAGGACTACCCTAAGAAGGAGGAGGGAATTCCACTAATCATTCATCCAAGAAAGATGAGAAAGGCCGAAGCTTAAGATAGCTCTTTAAAATCTTGCTTTGGCAAGTTGCCAAACAGCCATAACCCACCAAAGACAGGACAGTAAAGGGTATTACGAGATTGCCGTCAAGCTTAAAAACAGACAAATGCTGGCCTTTAGCACTTCGGAGGGGCACTACGAGTTCAATATTTTTCCTTTTGGTTTGAAGAATGTCCCGAGTGTTTTCTCCAGGATGATGAGAAAATTACTAGATCCCTTACAAAACTCAGCTATCACCAACCTTCAGGATGACATCCTCATAACAACGGAAATTTTGAGCAGCATCTATCGTCTCTGGACATTTTATTAGACAGACTCAGAGAGGTGAAAAGGAGAATATTAGTGATAATCAGCAATTAGACAGGCAGCAGCACCTGTGCTGTTTATTTACATAACAGGCGGTGAGTTATCCCTGGATCTCAGAATGTTGGGGCAGATTTCTTAAGTAGACGCCCACCTGAAGGAAACCAGGAGAGTAGGAAGGCAGAGTGAACCCCATATTGGGAGAATGTCGTCATTGTGAATCCAGACAAGAAGCTTCAACAGAGAGTTTACGCTTTTGAATGGGGAGGCTATTGTCGTGAAGTGGTTTGTTTCACAACACGTCCTTCTGAGTAATTCTAACCAAACCGCGCGCCATACTTTGTAAGAACTGCTTGATACACGGACCAATCAGAAGGTACCTTTATGCCTTGTTTATTAAAGCATTGTGCAGTCAAAATGGCCAGGACTAATATGTGCAAACGATTGGGGGATGACATTTAAATACAGACTTAGGAAAGAAGTACCACATGGAAGAAAAACCAGTACGATATTGGAGATGTTGGTCTACACGTCTGTGCAGAGACTTTTACAACCAGTAGTATATTAAGAGAGAAATCTCTGGTTGAATGCATCGAAGCCTCAGGTTAGTCCAAAATTTTGCTGTTTAGAGTATGCATAGAATAAAATGCACTTACTAAAGTAAAAGACTATTAGCTAGGAAGATGTAGAATATTACAGGGCGTGTTTTAAGCTTTAGATGAAGAAAATCGCTCCAGGAATAATTTAGATAACTAAAATCTTAGTTTTCATGATTTGTACACATAGGCAGATTTTACACACATTTCGGAATGCAAATACTAGTTGAGCAGGAAACCCTCTCGGGCGTCCGTACTTGGACTATATATAGCGTGTGTTCTGAACGGAAATAGGCCAGTCATATTTTGAACATTACAGCGAGCGCAAAAAATGTTAGTGAATACTGACTTTGCCTTTTGTATCTGAGAGCAGACCATTACAACCATTAACAGCTCGACCGTATGTGCCTGAGGGTAAGAAATTATATATATATATATATATATATATATATATATATATATATATATATATATATATATATATATATATATATATATATATATATATGTGTGTGTGTGTGTATGTGTGTGTTTCTATTGATTAATTCACTTGTGCGTTAGGAAGAGTGTAGATGTGTTAGAACCATTGTGAAATTTCTGGAGGCAAAACACTGCCAAGATATATATTTAAATAATTGAGAATAGTGGCAAAAGTGTGTCTGTAGGTTTAGAAAAGCATTTAAAGAATTATTTCTTGATGGAATGGCGACACACCAGGAACGTAAGGAAGGATGAAAGCGATTGTTTTGCTGGATTGTTTAAGCTATTACTTAGTATTGTATGCAAGACTTAATCATTGTATGGAGGCGGATCATGGACAAATGGTTCTATCTAAGGATTTAGAGGGAAATTGTAGTTACGGTGAACTGGATTTGGTTGTTGCTTCTATATTATGTGCTGTGCATCTGCTAGCACACTGTCTGAAACTGTCTATCATCCCCAACCTTTGTGAAAGTGAGATAGTGATGGACCATATAGGGGTTACATTTGTTATGTTTCAGGTTATATCCTGTAAACCCAGCTACACATAATAAAGTCAGCCACTACTGAGGGAACTCCTGATGCAAGTGCCTTTTGAGTTCAGAGGGCCAATCAGCTAGTACTTACTGCCTGGAGGAAGATCATTAACTTTACTCCCAGGACCAAAGTGGAACCAGCTTCATTCTACAGATGAGTGAAAAACAAGGCCACTGTAGAGTATACCAGTCACTCCAAGATTATAGACAGTAATCAAATGATGACCCATGTTGGGGCATAGTTATAGCCAGTGATAGCTTACAGTAAAAGGACAGTGAAAGACCAGTAATATAGAGATATAGCGTAGATATTCTACAATAGTGATGTCAATCCAGTGATAACATCTTACAAATTCAGAGAACTTTGATAATTTTTTGTTGAACAATTTGCAAGTGCCTATTTATTTAATGTTGTAATTGAAGTTTGATTTTCGTTAAAGATTTTCCAGAAGAAAATAAGAACTGTAAAAATAAATTGTAAATATTTACCAGCAGTCTTAATTATTTAAGTTGAGTTCAAGTTCTTGTTGGTAGATAATTTAGTTAATACCCCTAGCAGAGTCAACAACAATAATAATAATATAATCATAGGAGGATCTTGAGAGAGTGCCTATACGAGTGTAGGAACATATATTATCATCATATCTAGAAACTTCTACAGCTTGATCCTACCTTTGAAGTCGATACACCCTTATTCTTTTCAGAAAAGGGGGTATTTCTTATAAGACCAGTCTCTTATCTAGCACTATCCTGGTATCACGTGATACAACCTTTAGTCCAGGATATCTTATAATTTCAACAATAATCAACCCTTTCGTGACATTTGGTAAGAAGCGAAATTGTGTGGCCACGTGTTACTGAGAGAGAGAGTGAAATCTTTTCTTTCGTACAGGAAACACTGTATCATATACATTCTGTTTGACTATTGATTAATTTTATTGGATAACGTTTAGTGGGAACTGTATTCTTTCTTTACTGTCTATACTGTAATCTAGTGCTAACCTTTAACCTTTGGGGGTTAGTAGCTGGTTGGTTACTTATCTTTTCAAGGAGGGGAGGCCATAGCTATTCTGTATATTTTTCAATATATATGTAATTTTGATGTATTTGATTATCTTTTAGATATTGCATGTTGTAAAATGTTTAGTGATAATAAACAACAAAATAACTAACTTTTTGTGTGTTGGTCAGACCTATACCCATTTTGCCATAGTTTTTTCACGTTGTGTCTTGTTGTCACAAAGCTGTTTGTGTGTGTGTGTGTGTGTGTGTATTTAGTAAACATATATTTCCCAATATAAGGTAGTGCAAGATTGTCTTATACTAAATTATAGTCGTATAGATAGGCTGGACTAGAGGAACTACTCAATCCAGAGACAGATCTTCTCCTTTACTATTCACTCGTGAAAATCTATTTCTTACACCTTTACTTCTCACGTATTATCGCCATCTCCTATACTCAGGCAGGACCTTACATAACTTTAAAACCTATCTAAGCATGACACCTTGCAAGCTGATAATTTGTGTTCATGTGTCTGCGTCTCATGTCATGTGGGGCATTGAGCATTACCAGACTTTCTCACAAGATTCGCAAATGATGACAAGAGGTCATACATTGATGTAATAATGAAGCTGTGTATAAGAGGTACCATATGCCATATATCATTCCACGTCAAGGACCTTTGCAGTGCTCCTTCGCATGTTGTCCATTGGTCTTGTTGGGCTTTTTGCATCGTCTTATCATTCTCAGTTCATCGTATCTCCTGAACTACCCCGGCTCTGCGTTCCCCGTTTGGCTCATTGGACCACAAGCGGATGTCACCATGGCCAAATCCCTGTCTTGTTGTCTGTGTGTATCAGATTACTTTCCTCAGCTTCAGAGAGTCTTGGGCCACACCAACAGCTTCATCCAATTTCCACTTTCTTCCAGTTTTTGAGTGTGTGCTGAACGTCTTAACTATGTCATCTGCTGACTCGTACAGTATCATTGCGAACCTTGTCATTCCTACTTTGCATTCTTCAACAAATTACTTGAAAGGAATCAGAAGCTTTGTCTTCTTGCAGTACAGTGCTACGTCTGACAGACCTGGTGGTAATCGTTGCCATTTCCTCATAAGCTTGTTGACCTTTTACTCTATGGACTTGTGCTCATTTCATATATAAGCAGGGGACATAGCACTGGAGGCACCACAGTTTGAACTTTACTAGGAGTCTGCTTTGGTCTATATATTCTCTGTCTGCCATTTCTATTGTCTGTTAAACTGCCTTTGAGTCTTTTAATGAGGAATCATACACCCTGCTAAGACTTTTAACAGGTTCCTCAATGACAGTAGGGATTCTTTTGTTTGAAACCATGAATGTGACCTCCACTGTCTTCCCTCTCCTGATTGATCGGCTTCTCGACTTCTTAGGATTGAAGCTCGTTCTGCACCAGCTGACTAGTTCATCCAGGCGTGCTAACATTTTCCGGGCCTGGTGTTCATCTGATGTCAGAATATTGTGTCATCCATGAATGCATTAAGCGGTGGCATGTGACACCTCCAATTGAGCTTTGGACCTATTACGGATCATTCAGTCGCCTTGAGGATTAACTGCATAGCCATCACGAATAGTATCGGGGAGATGGTACATCCCATCGCAATTCCAACTTGTAGGTCAATCCACCTCGTTGTGTACTCTCTGGTAGAAAATCTGACACAGAACCCTGAGAAATACAGCACCAGTAATGCTGCAATTTATTGTGGGACAAGTTACATTTCCAGGACCTGCCACAACATCTGGTGTGGAACGGATCCATTAGCATTAGCTAGATTCAACCAGATTACATGGAGATTTGTTCAGTAATCTTTGCCTTTTGAATTGCTTTACAGATCATTGTGACATGCTCAAGACACACTGGTGTACCTGGGATACCTCCTTTCTTGATGGTAGTATCAATGTATCCATTCTCCAGGAACGAACGAACGAATTTATTTTCAAAGAGTTAAGAATTGGGCA